>SJYT01046266.1:79599-157923 GCA_006410635.1 Cephalophus harveyi | reverse complement strand
GATGCTAAAGCTGAAACTCCAGTACTTTGGCCACCTCATGCGAAGAGTTGACTCATTGGAAAAGACTCTGATGCTGGGAGGGATTGGGGGCAGGAGGAGAAGGGGACGACCGAGGATGAGATGGCTGGATGGCATCACAGACTCGATGGACGTGAGTCTGAGTGAACTCCAGGAGTTGATGATGAACAGGGAGGCCTGGCGTGCTGCAATTCATGGGGTCGCAAAGAGTCGGACACGACTGAGCGACTGAACTGAACCCATCCATCCAAACCTTTCTATGTATCCCTTCTCTCTATCCTTCCCTCTAGCAACCATAAATTTGATCTCTGTATCTTTCTGTTTTGAAAGCAAGTTCATGTTGTATCATTTGGTTTTAGATTCTACAAATAATGGATGTCATATGATATTTCTCCTTCTCTGTCTGACTTACTTCACTCAGTATAACATGGATGGTTTCTATGACCATTTTAGCTGGGGATTTTGTCATGAGGCAGGACCATTACTAAGATTGCTAGAAAGTCTCCTAGTCTCAGATTTTAGAATGGTGAATCAAAACTAATATACATTCCTAGGAAATTTGACCAACAGTGTCTACTTGGGGGGATTAAGCTTTCACGGGGTCACCTTGATATTATCCATGCCACTCCTAATTATCCCTGGGCTTCCCTGGTGGCTCAGCTGGTAAAGAATCCACCTGCGCTGCAGGAGACCTGGGTTCGATCCCTGGGTTGGGAATATCCCCTGGAGAAGGGAAAGGCTACCTACTCCAGAATTCCGGCCTGGAGAATTCCATCAACTATACAGCCCATGGGGTTGCAAAGAGTAGGACATGACTGAGCAACTTTCACTTCCACTAGTTTCTTGGGTCTGTTTCCTATAGCAGAACCAAGTGGAACACGAGGCAACAATAATGAAAAACCAGCGTTTATAGAGCACTTAGTGTGCTGCTTGAGTTTCTCAGGTGGGACAATGGTAAAAAATTCTCCTGCAATACAGGAGACGCAAGAGATCCAGGTTGGATCCCTGGGTCAGGAAGATCCCGTGGGAGAGGAAATGACAACCCATTCCAGTATTCTTGCCTGGAAAATTCCATGGACAGAGAAGCCTGGCAGGCTATAGTCCGTGGAGTCTCTAAGAGTTGGACATAACTGGGTGACTGAACACACACACACACACAGACATACACACAGAATGTGTTTTTAGAGCTGTAATATAATAACTCCCTGAATCCTTACCTCACAAAGTAGGGACTGTCATAACCCCTTTCAATAAGGTCACACTGCATTCTTTAAAATCCAGGTAACTAGAAGACGCTTACTCCTTGGAAGAAAAGTTATGACCAACCTAGATAGTATTTTCAAAAGCAGAGATATTACTTTGCCAACTAAGGTCCGTCTAGTCAAGGCTATGGTTTTTCCTGTGGTCATGTATGGATGTGAGAGTTGGACTGTGAAGAAAGCTGAGCACTGAAGAATTGATGCTTTTGAACTGTGGTGTTGGAGAAGACTCTTGAGAGTCCCTTGGACTGCAAGGAGATCCAGCTAGTCCATTCTGAAGGAGATCAGCCCTGGGATTTCTTTGGAAGGAATGATGCTAAAGCTGAAGCTCCAGTACTTTGGCCACCTCATGCGAAGAGTTGACTGATTGGAAAAGACTCTGATGCTGGAAGGGATTGGGGGCAGGAGAAGGGGACGACCGAGGATGAGATGGCTGGATGGCATCACGGACTCGATGGATGTGAGTCTGAGTGAACTCCGAGAGATGGTAATGGACAGGGAGGCCTGGCATGCAGCGATTCATGGGGTCGCAAAGAGCTGGACACGACTGAGCCACTGAACTGAACTGAACTGAACTTACCATTGAAATCTTGCAACACAGTTTGTACTTAAGTTGGGAAATACTTGTATTTCAGCAAAATTTCAAATTTTATAGCTCTCTTCACCCAAATAACAAAAATCATGTTTACATGGCAGTTTAGGTTTGGAACTCAGGCAGTCTGAAAGCTCCAGAAACTAGCTCTTCAACATCCTTTATCACCAGGCATGTGGAAAGGAGATTCCAGAAAAGAAAAGCAGATGACATTTGATAAAACCTGTGCTGATACAAAATTCCACAAAAGTTATAATGCATAAAACATGGGCAAGAAATAAAAGAGCATGCTACAGCTCAAATTAATGAAGAGTCAAGGGTTTGAAATTGTCACAGAAAGAATCTTAAAGGAAGCATGAGCTATGCACTCTACTTTGGTTTTAGCATATGCATGTATGTGTGTGTTAACATAGTTTAATAGATCTCTATCAAATTTACATCAGCATCATTATTTCCTGTGTATATAATAACACACAATTGTTAGCTCAGAAAATGGTAAAGTCAGCCTTTGACGAACTAGTGAACACTTATACATAGGAAATATGGTTGGAGGTTGTCTTTAATCATTTTGGAATTTGAGGTTGCTTTCTCTTTTTGAAACACTGCAGAGGAGAAGCTTAGAATTTAATAAATTATAAACCTAATGAAGCTTCTAACTCCTCTAGCCGGTTATTAGCTGCCAGGAAATGATCATTGTTACTTAATTATAAGATGAAACTAAACATTGAGAAATGTTGAAAGTGATCTGATTGGCTTATAGTCCAAGAACTAATTCCATAGGTATGCCTTCTACATGCCAATTAAAGCTGCATCACCCATGATAAATTGCTGCATGCCTGTTGGCTGTGTTCTATGTTGTCATTTTCAGATTAAAACAGCAAGGATTCCAGTCTCGGGCACTTCCAGTGACTGCTAGGCTGTTCTAATTTAGAGGATAAGGACTACTCCTATGAGCTCATTATTCCTCATATTTTCACCTTGACCACACCTAAAATAAGAGTCTGTCTGGAAGGTAATAAAAGGAACCAATCCATCAATCATCACATTTACTAGCCGTCAGGTCAAAAAATACCAAAAGCTTTCCAAAAGGAAAGTATAGATGTACAACGTTTAATTTTGATTCTGAGAGGTAAGTTCATTTGTTGTTTAACAAATACTCTGACCATTAGGAACCCAAGGGGAAACAAGTTAGAAAGTATTTAATGGACATCCTGTATAGTTATTTTCACAGAAAGTATAGGTAGAGACTCAAAAGCAGGCTTTTACTTCATCCCTGAAATTACTACTAATTTAAAGTCATTTTCCCTAATCTGCCTAGCAATCCCATTTGCCTATAATTTCCCTAGAATTAGAGTACTTGTTTTCACTCCTGAATGGGAAAAAATATAGTTCTATATACTATACAGTTTTATTTAAGTAACCAATAGTTTTCACAAGAAAGAAGATATGACAGTGCTTTTCTGAATGGGCTTCCCTTGTGGCTCAGCTGGTAAAGCATCTGCCTGCAATGCGGGAGACCTGGGTTTGATCCCTGGGTTGGGAAGATCCCCTGGAGAAGGGAAAGGCTACCCACTCCAGTATTCTGGCCTGGAGAATCCCATGTACTGAAGAGTCCATGGGGTCGCAAAGAGTTGGACATGACTGAGCAACTTTCGCTTTATCCTATGTCATGGAAAAGTGCCCCTGGAAGGGTGGAACCCCAGCACTTGCACATGCATGTGATAGAGAAGGCCTCTCTGTGTTGCAGGTTTTTCTAGGTCTAATGAAAACAAAGTTTGAGGTCTTGGCCTCACCCTGGCAATGTAATCAGGAATGGGACCTACAAAAATGAGGACAATAGAAGTATCATTATGTTTAGGGGAAGGAAACATCTCAAGAAAGAGACTACTCTGAATAACTCAGGCTTCTTCTCTCTCTCTTTTTAAAAATACCTTTTTTAATTTTTATTTTTGGTTGTTGGGCCTTTTGTTCTCTAGCTGTGAGGAGCAGGAGCTACTCTCTAGCTGCAGTACATGGGCTTCTCATTGCTGTGGCTTCTCTTGTTGTGGAGCACAGGCTCTGGGTGCACAGACTCCAGCAGTTGTAGCACGTGGGTTCAGTAGTTGTGGTGCATGGGCTTAGTTACCCCGAGGCATATGGACTCTATCTGGACCAGGGATCGAACTTGTGTACCCTGTGTTGGCAGGCAGATTCTTATCCACTGGGCCACCGGGCAAGGCCTCCTTCTCTCTTTTTCTTGTGTGAAATTTAGTGTTTCCTTTCTCCATGTGGCCTCTACAGAGGTTGATGTTAGTTTAAGAAGAAGGATAGAGCTTTAGAAGCTGATGCAACCTCACAGTCACTCACTCCACTGGCCAATGAGAGATTTGATAAAGGAGAAACAACTATGAAGGTAGAAATTTTGCCCCAAATGATGAACCGGTGTTTTCTAGGATGATTCCAAACTTTAGAGGTTGTAGGAAGTCCTTGATTAGAAGTGAGACAAAACCCTTTCAATTGTGCTGGGGAGACACCCTCATTACGATGCCTGGGGATGACGAATCAGAGCCAGGGACTGGAGGAACCTTGCTAAGTCAATGTGTGTTGTTGAGTCTTGAAAGGAGTATGCAAGGTTCTGGGTTCAGTGCCTCTTCTAATGCCTTTCCCCTCCCAGGTCTCCAGGTCAAGTCTGGCAGGATTTAATGACTCTGAATCTCTGCAATGAGTGGCATCTGGATAGCCCAGGGGAACTAGGCAACACCCCTTAGCCCGCACTGGGATTGGAGGTTGGGTGGAGTGACTGGGACCTGGACACCTAAGAAGTTGTCTTCTTGGGAACGTCAGAAAAAGCTTTTACCAAGCCTGTTAGGTGAGTCAACAAGAGACGTCAAGCTCTACTTTTGTCGATCCTAGCTTTTTTTTTTTTTTAATAGCACTGAATGTATAGAAACTTCAGAAGTGAATTGTCTGATATTGCATGTTCTATTTACTCCTAAAAAGAGAGATTGGTTGGATTGCTGGGCCATTAGTTATATTTAGTGCTTGGATTGCTTTCATACTGTGGGCAAAGTGTTAAAGAAATTTAAAAAATTCTTTTAGTCAAAATACTTTCAAGGGATCAAGTTAAAGGTTAATTGCCTATCATGCAATGGGACCAGGCCAGGTAGGTTCGACACTTTAAATACCATGAGTTGTCCGTGAAGGCCATCCTGTCTCATTTTCTTGAGTCTTCACTTGCAAAACTTGAAAATTAGCTTGAGGAAATAAGGTGACATGACTGAAATTTTTTTTTTTTTTAAGGAAATTTTAAAAGGTAGAAATGAAATGATCCCTTCAGATCTTCTTCCCCTGCAGTCTGATTGTAGGAATGGGTCCCCATGGATCAGATCAAGAGAGATGGTGTATTTACTACTTCTGAAGATTTTACAGCTTTTGCCAATCCTCAAAGTGACCTAACCTCTTGAGGAGGGAGGGGTTTTAGGTCATGAGTAACACAGACAACCCAGAACTCTATGAACCTAGGAACCCTTGTCTCTGTAGAAACTGGAATGGGCTTTAGGGGAAGAGAGTGAATAAGAATAAGGCAGTACCCTTGAAGCAGGGCTTCCCAGGTGGCTTAGTGGTAAAGTGTCTGCCTACCAGTGCAGGAGATGTGGGTTCAATCCTTGATCCGAGAAGATCCCCTAGAGAAGGAAATGGCAATCCACTCCAGGATTCTTGCCTGAAAAACCCCCGTGCACAGAGGAGCCTGGTGGGTTACAGTCCTTGGGATCTCAAAGAGTTGTTCAGTTCAGTTCAGTTCAGTCGCTCAGTCGTGTCCGACTCTTTGCGACCTCGTGAATCGCAGCATGCCAGGCCTCCCTGTTCATCACCAACTCCCGGAGTTCACTCAGACTCACGTCCATCGAGTCCGTGATGCCATCCAGCCATCTCATCCTCGGTCGTCCCCTTCTCCTCCTGTCCCCAATCCCTCCCAGCATCAGAGTCTTTTCCAATGAGTCAACTCTTCACATGAGTGTTTCTCATGATGTACTCTGCATATAAGTTAAATAAGCAGGGTGACAATATACAGCCTTGACGTACTCCTTTGGATACAGTAATTAAACAACAACAACCCTTGAAGCAGCCAGAAGCCAGATTTTTGAGGGAGGGGGTCTCAGAAACCTCCATAACTTGGGTCTCAATGAATTGCTCCCACCTTTGGCAGGAGGTTCTGGTTATAGCTAAGCAGAAGCCCGTAGCCCTGTACTGAGTACCTGATCAATCCGTGTATAACTCCCCGGTCCTGCTCTGGAGGGGTTTACATTTTGTTGAAAAGCCCCTGGTATGGCCATGCCTCCAAGGAAACGAATGTTTCTCTGAGATGTGCTTGGGGTCTCTGGTTTGTTTCCCACCTGGTGGCCATCTCTCCTTGTCCAGCTCTCTTCCTTTCTTGCCCGCGGCACAGCCTGTTACTGCAAATGGGAGCAGAGGCAAGGCGGCGGGGAGGTGCCCCTGTGTGGGGGAGTGCTGTTGTTTTTAGAACCAGTGCCAGCTCTGAGTGGATGGTGAGTAAGAGCCTCTTCCTCTTCCCTCTGGGCTGTCCTCCTCTCCCATCCCAATCTTGTTGCTGGCCTGTTTCGGATATGGTGCTAAGCAAGGGCGGCTGCCTGGCTCTGATGTTCCTCAGGCTTGGGACCCAAAACTCGAGAAGGCGGCAAAATCTGTAAGTGAGGGCAGCCCTTGGCCTCTGCTTCCTATGAGCCAACTTTCCTCTGTGAGGGCTTCTGGGGAGAGGTGGCAAATGAGAAGGCAGTAATACAGCAGAAAGTACTCTTACTTCTTCCATTAGGTAAATCGAAAGTATTGCGTGGTACACAAGACCAATATGGGTGTTGAATGCATCTTCCAGCAACCTGGGGGATGATTTTAGGTTAAATGGCCTTTCCTCGAGAAGAATTCTGTTTCTGGAAATTTTCTTTTTTTTTTTTTAAATAGAAATAGCTGCTTGTTCCTTCTTAAGCTTAAACATTTTAATAGAGGAACAACTATGGTTGTCCATACTCTACTGGACACTGATTTTTGCCAATTGTTATTCCACTTATGAGAGCAGTATTTGTTTTAGATTTTAGCTGCTCTTTTGTGTACATCACTAACATATTTGTCTGCTGCCAGGTTATTACAATCAGATAGAAAAGGGAATTTTCTTTTAGAGGGACTTCCACATTTCATGATCAAAGAATTTGTTTTGTATACTCTGCAGGGGAAACAAAATAATTCATTGGTGTCTTTGTGTGTGTGTGTATGTGGTTTTTGTCTTTCTTTTTGTGGTAGCTGTAATCTGCTGAGATTCTACATCTTTAAGCATCAAGAGGGATTTCTCATTTTGTAACATGAGTTCTTTCCAAACTTGTAGTTTGATTGAATCCAGCTCTGAGTGACACTTTAGAAAATATTCTCCCACCTCAGAAGTGCTTCTCCAAACCAGGTGCTGTTCTTGTTCACCTGCTGGCAGTGTTTGATTAGCAGCCAGCTACACCCGGGTGTTCCAATCTGTGCCAAGACCATTCTATATATGGGAGTCTGTGCTTGAGAAGACGAGTTGTGCTCGTTATCCGGACGTCTTTCTTAGAAGTCACGTGCCAAAAATCACAGAAGCAGAAAAGCCAGAAACAGTATGAGACTTGGTATTGATGAACCATAAAATCAGAATTTCACCTCATGAGATTGCTTTGTTCTTGGATACATCATCCCTTCCAGTTATGAGCTCACCAACCCTTGCTTGATCCCTGGGCCAGTTGGCCTCATCACCATTCTACAGATGGAGAATGGGAGATGCAGCCAGACAAGCCAGATTGCCCTCAAGCCAGGTGATCTAGCTAGAACATGAAGCCAACTCCCTTGACTTCTCTCCAGCCCCCTGCTGTCTGAGACAATTGGGCTTAGAAGGGAGAGCTAGGGGCGAAGTTGGAACCGCCAGTGTAGCCTGAAAGCAACCAGTATTTGAATTATGATTCAGAAGCCTGGAGAAGCCAAACAGTAGGTCAGACAGTAGAATCATATATGTAGATTGGGAGAAGACAGTAAGGAAGAACATTAAAAATAAGGCAATTTGGGATCTAAGTTCACGAATGTAGGGGATATGCTAGAAGATCCTTTTTATGCAGGCTGTGATGTCTCTATTAACTATGGGCTGATAACATGTGGCATAGAGAAAGTACAGAATGTTCTCCAGTAGGAAATGGTAATCAAAGTAAAACTAATGCATATTCTTAAATCATTAATTCCATAAATATTTCTTGAGTATCTCCCTTGAACCAGGAGGACTTATGTCATTCATCTTTATAGCTTCACCACCAATCCCTTGGTAGATAGATAAGAAGAATGAATGGATTGATGGTTAGGTGGACACACATTGTCAAGGAAATGCTATTCTGAGAATTTCTGTCTTCTTCATGCTCTTCCTCCCTTGGAACTGCCCAGATAATCCAACAGAGGCTCCTGCCTCGTCCCTCCCAGAACCACCCACTCACAGGAAAGAGAATTCCCTTAATGAAGGCAAGTAAACACTGGTCTGTGTGCTCATAGGGAGTAAGGCCTTGATGTACTTTTACCCAGATTGAATCTGGGAAAAATCATGTCAGGAAGAAGGTCACACCCTAACCGACTCAGTAGAATAATATTTGCATGTGTAGGTTTCACTTCAGCAAGCCCCACAGGTGTATAATCTCTGGGTCAGACAATCAGAACAAATTTGCCTTTGTGGCCTCCAGACTTCTACCACCCTTCATCCACCACCTCTCTTGAGCTTGTCACCTGGGATCCCAACGCTGTCACAGACCTACATAGCCAGGCTCTAGGAAAGGCACACCGAGAACCATTATTTATTGAATGCCCTCAATGCATTGGCCTCAGACCAAATGCAGAATTAGATTACTGTACTTGACCAGTTGGTTCACATTTTAAACAAATAAATAGGCAGACAGTGGTGAACTGAGTAGCAGGGAAGGTGGAAATATACTCCAGGGAGAAGCTGGTACCAGAGAGGAGAAACCAGTCAGAGCCTGTCATTTGGGGACTGTAAGTAGGACGGGATCTTAACACATTTCAGATCCAGCTCTGTGCTTTTGATCAGAGGAAGGACAAATTTGGTTGGGAGAGAGAAAGAAGCCACACACTTCAAGCCCTTAATGTTGATTCATTCTCTTGTGGTTGTCTCTCTCTTTGGGAATGGCAACCCATTCCAGTATTCTTGCCTGGAAAATTCCATGGACAGGGAAGCTTGGCGGGCTGCAATCCATGGGGTCACAAAGAGTCGGACATGACTGAGCGACTAACACTACTCCTGCGGTCCTGGGGCCACCGTTGCACCTTGCGTATGCCTCTGACAAAGCACGTGGCCACTCCTGCCCAAGCGATCATTTGCTTACTTTCTGTCTTCTCTAACAGAACATGGGCTCAGTGAGGATAGGGACTTTGTGTTCTTCATCTCTCAATTCCCAAAGTCTGATCCATCAACGCTTGTTGAATTTACATATGATACCTCCCTCAGTGACTATAATTGAGTTTCCAGTGAGAGTGGACCAGGATGTCAGATGCTCTAAGATTTCAAGATAGAGGTAACCGTGGATGTGAGAGGCCAGCTTTCTTGAATCTAGTATTACTGGCTGGAATCTTGAGCTGAGGTGGTTAACAGGAGAGGGGCTGAACAATGACCTGTGGCAAAAGCTCAGAATCAGGGGTGCTCTTATGGTTCTCAGGGAACAGTGTGGTGGAAGCAGTGGGTTTGTGCTAGAAATACTGTGTCACAGATAAGAAAGGTACGATGTGAGGTGGAGAGATAAATTAGGAATTTGGAATTAACCCTTGGAATTTGGAAACACACTAACATCTACAAAATAGGTAAACAGCCAGGACCAACTGTATAACACAGGAAATTATACCCAATATCTTGTAATGATCTGTAATGGAAAAGAATCTAAAAAAGAAAAAAAAAGAAATATATATATGTAAGGTAGGATAAAGCCAGTGTGTAAGGGACAGATGAAGATGTTTGACATTTAAGCTTTCAACAGTGGGAAGCAACTGAAGCCATTTAAGCCAAACCATAAGAGATAGCAGGAAAGCTCAAAAGAGCTGAATCCATCAGTTCCAGGAAAGATATGTTGGGGTAAGAAGCCTACATAGGAAGATAACAGCAACATTCTATGAATTAAGTGATAAAATCCCAGTCTTACAGAGGCACCACTGGGGATGAATATCAGGATTCTGGGAGGTTTGCTGTTTTGTTTGAGATAAAGCTATCATTGGAATCCACAATTTTCTCTCAATGAGGAATAAAATAATGACAGCCAAACTCTTTATTTAGTGCTTCCTAGAGTATCCCAGTTCATACCTACAATCCCCCATTGAGGTTGTCCCATTTGACAGGTCAAGTTACTGAGGCACAGTGATTAAGGAACTTGCCCAGGGTCATATGGTTACAAACACAGAGAGCCAGGATTCAAACCAGGATGGAAGGCACCTCAGCTCACAGTGTTAACCACAAATACCTACTTAACAGGCTCGTGGGTGGACTCATGGTATGATGAAAGAGGTTCTAAAATGCATGTGTGTTGTCATTTTGAAAGAATAGAGAAGCATTTCCTGTACTTGTTTATCTCATTATAATTACTTGTTCCAGTGTAAGGTGATCAGTATACTGTACAGTGTAAAATCTGTAATAGGATAGTATGCTTTTTCTTTTTAAACATTGATTTTCCTAATTTAAAAATAAATAATGTTCTTTATAAACAGATATAGCAGATAACAGACATAGAGTGAATGTCCCATGTAATCCTAAATTGCTCTCCAAATCATTATCCATGGTTGGGTGGAAATTCCTCCAGCTCTTCTCTGTTATAGATGCTGATGTGTTACCATTATGTAAGTTAATATTAATCCTTTTTTCCAATAGATGATCACACTGTTCTCTAACATGTATTTTCATTTAATAATTTTGGACATCTCTCCGTGTCAGAAAATACAGTTTCATTTTATTTTCCTTTAAAAGTTGTATAGGATTCACTTTCCCTTTCAGCACGCCCCAGTCTGGGTTTATGTTATTTTCCAATCAGCAGGGCCACAGGTCTGATGTGACCTAGATTCTTAGCTCAATGCCGCTATTGTTCCTTTTGTGTCTTGGACAGGACTCAAGGAGAGGCAAGTTCAGGAGGGACTCAATTTTCTGTTTCTGTGAACGTAACAGGAGCTATCATTTATCTAGTACTCAGGGAGAGCAAGCCACTATTCCTAGTCCCATTTTATAGACAAGGAAACTGAGACCTGAAAAGGTTAAGCAATTTACTTGCTCAAGATTAGAAACTAGAAAGTCAGAACTTGGACCCTGGCTCTTTAAGTGTATTTTAGCAATACACCATCTCTTTATCTCTTTTATAAGTCTTTTACCTAAATGGATTAATATGAAGTGGTTTCTGTAGCATCATGTGGAGGTCTATTGTGGAGTAAGAGTCAGTAAAGATGAGCTCTAATTCTTCTCTTTATGATGCACTTCACAGATACCTGTGAAGTGGTGGCTCAGATGCTAAAGCATCTGCCTGCAATACAGAAGGCCTGGGTTTGATCCCTGGGTTGGGAATATACCCTGGAGAAGGGAAATGGCTACCCACTCCAGTATTCTCGCCTGGAGGATCCCATGGACAGAGGAGCCTGGCAGGCTACAGCCCATGGGGTCGCAAAAGTCGGACAGTACTGAGTGACTTACACTTCACAAATGCCAGCACGAAGAGGGAGTTGTTGAAGAAACACCTCCCTTTCTGCTGTTTCTCTCTTCATCCCCTCCCTGTAGGTCACTAAGTGGTCTGGGTTTGACGCACTGCCTCTCAACAGTCAGATGATGCTTCTCAGGGCTCTAACCTCACTTAGTCCCTCCCTTGCTGATGGAGGCCCGGAGGGAAGAGCTGCTGAAGGCTCTTCGGGGGAGTGGAGGAGCCTTCTCCACATCCCAGCTGAGTGACATGATGGCTGCATAAAGCCTGCATCCCTTCTCCCAACAGGACCTGCACAGACATTTCAGAAGAGCCAATTTAAGTAGATGAGAGTAGATAAACAGTCTTGGTGGAGCAGCCTTAAGAGGACTTTGTTGTTTTGCTTTGTCTTATCTAAGTCAAGTACGGGCTTCCCAGTGGCAAAGAACCCACCTACAAATGTAGGAGACATAAGAGATGGGAGTTCAGTCCCTGGGTAGAGAAGATCCCCTGGAGTAGGACATGGCAACCCACTCCAGTATTCTTGCCTGGAGAATCCAAGGGACAGAGGAGTCTGGTGGGCTATGATCCACAGAGTTGCACAGAGTCAGACTTGACTGAAGCAACTTAGCACACACGCACAAGTCAAGTAGACTGGTTTAACATTCAATCTATTTTAATGGAATAAAATAGCTCTTGAGATTTGTGGTAAGAAAGCCTACACAAAGACAGCACAGGATAAATCCTACATTCTGGACCCCTGAAACCATTAGTATTTGAATTATTTGGCTGTACTTAATTTTGTTGCATCAAATAATCTTCCCCAAGGCAGGCGTTTTCATAGAACTTGAGGGTTAGAAGGAAACTGAAAATCCAGGCGGTTCAGTTTCTCCTCTCATGCATTTTACAGCAGCTCACTAGAGTGGTATGCCAGCCTCTACTTCAACACCGTCTGGGAAAGTGAACCCCTAAGTACCAAAGCACACGATTTCATTTTCAGACCACTTCAAATTACAGTGGTATTCTTCTTTATACTAATTCTATCATAGCTTCAGTCCTTTCATCCTTCTTGAACCAAATAGAAGATATTGAATGGTTTTTCCATTTCACCATCTTCTGACCTTTTGAGGACAGTTAACATTTTTCTGCCAGATCTTTTCTAGGTTAGTTAGTCTTTAGTTATGACCAACCTAGACAGCATATTAAAAAGCAGAGACATTACTTTGTCAACAAAGGTCCGTCCAGGCAAGGCTGTGGTTTTTCCAGTGGTCATGTATGGATGTAAGAGTTGGACTATAAAGAAAGCTGAGTGCCGAAGAATTGACACTTTTGAACTGTGGTGTTGGAGAAGACGCTTGAGAGTCCCTTGGACTGCAAGGAGATCCAACCAGTCCATCCTAAAGGAGATCAGTCCTGGGTATTCATTGGAAGGACTGATGTTAAAGCTGAAACTTCGATACTTTGGCCACCTGATGCAAAGAGCTGAGTCATTGGAAAAGACCCTGATGGTGGGAAAGATTGAGGGCAGGAGGAGAAGGGGACAACAGAGAATGAGATGGTTGGATGGCATCACTGACTCAATGGACATGGGTTTGGGTGGACTCTGGGAGTTGGTGATGGACACGGAGGCCTGGCGTGCTGTGGCTCATGGGGTCGCATCGGACACGACTGAGTGACTGAACTGAACTGAACCGAATTCCTTCACCTGTTATTTCCGTGTCATGATCCAGAGATCTGGGCTGTTAAGGTCTCTCTTCCTTGATTATGATCCCAAACGTCCATGTCACTCTCTTTTGTGTGTGGATGTAGCAGAACACAGTGCTTGTGCAAACTAGATGAGGACAGTTTTTTATCTTGTTCTTGATTGTCTACTTCTATTAGATTCACTCAACTTAGAATTCCACCAAATTCTTCAAAAGAAGGGGACAAGAAAGAACTTCATTCTGGAAAATTTGTTTTTAAAAAATCACTTTATCAATTTATTTTTAAAATAATATAGAAAAAAGAAACCTGTGGACCTAGATTTTTAGATGTATTGTAGGTATACTGTGTATTATATCATCCTTCTAATATACTAGTTTTCCATAATATGTATCCATGATCCATCTGTAAGATAGGAATTGTGTGGAAATAATAATGCTTAATTTTCATAAGTGTCTGAGTAATGACTCCTGAGATACCAAATATTGAGGGTTCTTAAGAGTGTCTTGATAATTAAAGAGATGAAATATTGTAGAGTATTTCTTTACATCACTGAGTCTTTGAAGTGAAAGGCTAGCCCCTTTAAGACTAGGATTTTTTCTGCAGCTCTCCCCCTCCCTTCCTTACTGCTGCCCTGATGGAGTCAAGTTTCTGAATTCTTTCAGATCCTTGAAAGGTTTACCACCTCCTCCTCCACTGCAGGATTTAGGTACCCACTCTAGATCCAGATTAGCTTCTGTAACACTAGAAGTAAGTAAAGTAATCAGGTAGGCTTCCCTCAAAAACTTTCTTTGATAGTAAACTGTGTCCATGTATATGTAAGATTTGATTACACTTTAGACTTTGGAGAAATTACTGCTAGAATATACAAGACAACATGTGGTAGGGAGTTCCTGAAGGTGGAGAATACATCAGATCTATACATTAGATGCCCTTTTATTAGGAGAATACATTAGGTGTCCTTGTATTATTTTCTAAAAAGCATATGATTGGGGTGTCTGTATAGGAGAGTGTCACTGAAAGTTATTACATATAAGGAAAAACCACTGTCCAAATTAACACTGCCCCTTAGCCACTGGCTAAACTAAAAAGGGAGAACAAAATCTTAAAGACAAATGAATTTTAAATAAAAGCCAATTAATTGTAGCAGGGAATGTGTTGAAATAAAAGTGGGTATATGTAATTATATGGAACATTACATTGAAAATGTTTAGGAGGTAATCACATGCCACCTAAACATTTGCTGGAGGGTGAATCCACCCTCTGCAACCATCCCTGTCTGATCTCAGAGACCCTCATTGACTCTGTAAAATGTATGATATGGCTTCCTTTCCTTGAAACGGTGACCTTTTCCAGGCCAATTAAAAGGTGCTGCTTTGAGGACACTGGAATCCAAGCTAAAAGGGATAAAAGGAAATTGAAACTTCTATTAAGATGAGCTAATGATGCCTGGAGCAGTTGGGATTAAAATAGAACAAAGTCAATTTTAAAAAGATCCCCAAATCAAAGAGCTTCTTCTCTCATCAAATACCAAGAGAAAGCAAAATGATTTTTAATGAAAACTAGGGCAGTGGAAATCAGCCTTTTGCCCAGATTCTGGGGCTTCAATCAAAACCAGTGAGAAGTTTTGAGAAAAATCCTTTGAACTTCTTGGGAAAAATGTATTACATAAATATAAGATAATGTCATGAAAAATAAACTATCTTTTCTTGCAAATTAGATAAAATGATCCATAAATATATTAAAATGATAATGATAAAAAGTAGTGTACATATGAGATTAATTGACAGTTGATTCCTCATCTGACATAAAATAAATCCTGAGTTAAAAGTGAGCATTTTAAAAACTTAAATATAATAGACATATAACACTGTATTAGTTTTAGGTGTACAACATAATAATTTGATATATGTATATTTTATGAAATGATCACGATAAGTTTAGCTGACTTTCATCACCACACATTGATAGCAATTCTTTTCTTGTGATGAGAACTTTTAAATTTTATTTTTCTCTTAGCAACTTTCCAATACACAATACAGTATTGTTAACTAAGTCACTATGTAGTATATCACATCTCCAGCACTTAATTATTTTATGTTTATAATTTTGTACCTTTTGACTACTTTCACCCATTTTGTTCATCCCAGACCCCCTATTCCCTGTGCATAGCAATCACCAATCTGTTCTCTGTATCTGTGAGGTGTTTTGCTTTTATTTTAAGATTCCACATATAAATGAGATTATATAATTATATAGTGTTTGTTTTTCTCTGTCTTACTTATTTCGTTTGGCATAATTCCCTCAAGGTCCATCCATGTTGTCATAAGAGGCAGGTTTCTTTCTTTTTTCTGGCTGAGTGATATTCCGTTGTGCGTAGGTACACAACTTCTTAATCCATTCATCCGTTAGTGGATGCTTAGATTGCTTTCCTCCTTGGTTCTTGTAAATAATGCTACAATGAACAAGGAAGTGCGGTATCTTTTCAAGTTAGTGCCTTCATCTCTTTCAGATAAACACCTAGATGTGGAACTGCTGGATCCTATGGTAGCTCTATTTAAAATTTTTAAGAGACCTCCACACTGCTGCTCTAACATGTGTGAAGAGATCTCACTGTGGTTCTGATTTGTACTTTCCTGATAATTAGTGATACTGAGCACTGTCTCATGTACTATTGGCAATCTGTATGTCTTTAGAAAAATGTCTGTTCAGTTTCTCTGCCCATGTAAAAAAAATTATTTATTTATATATTTGGCTGGGCTGGGTCTTAGTTGCTGCATGCAGGATCCTCCATCTTCACTGTGGCATGCGGGAACTTCTACCCTGACCAGAGATCAAACCTGGGCCCCCTACGTTGGAAACATGGAGACTTAGCCACTGGACTACCAGGGAAGAGCCTCTGCCCATTTTTTAACTGGATTGTTTGGGATTTTTACTATTGAGTTATATGATTTCTTCATATATTTTTTATATTAACCACTTATCCGATATATGATTTGCAAATATTTTCTCCCATTCCATAGGTTGTCATTTAATTTTGTCGGTAGCTTCCTTTGCTGTTTAGATTTTTAGTTTGATATAATTCTGCTTGTTTTTTTCTGCTTTGGGTGTCAAATCTAAAAATGCTTGCCATACTGATGTGAAGGAGCTTACCCGCTATGTTTTCTTCTCAGAGTTGTATGATTTCAGGTCTTATGTTCAACTCTTTAGTCCATTTTGAGTTGATTTTTGTGTACGGTGTAAGATACTGGTCCAGTTTTATTCTTTTGCATGTGCCTGTCCAGTTTTCTCAGCATCATTTATGGAAGAGATTTTCCTTTTGCATTGTATATTCATGGCTCATTGTCACAAATTAATTGGCCATATATGCATGAGTTTATTTCTGAGCTTTCTATTTTGTTCCTTCGTGTGTCTGTTGTTATGCCAACAACATGCTGTTTTGATTATAGTATATTATATGCTATGGTAATAGCTTTGGAATATAGTTTAAAATCATCAAGTGTGATGCCTTCAACTTGTCCTTCTCAAGATTGCTTTGTCTATTTGGGGTCTTTTGTGGTTCCATACAATTTTAGGATTATTTGTTCTATTTCTATGAAAAATACCGATTGAATTTTGATAGGGATTGAATTGAATCTATCAGTAGTTTAGGTAATATGGAAATTTTACAATATTAATTTTATTAATTTTCCAGTACGTGAGTACAGAATATCTTACAATTTATTTATGTCTTCTACAATTTCTTTCATCAGTGACTGTACAATTTTCAGTGTATGCGTCTTTCACCTCCTTGGTTAAATTTATTGCTAGATACTTTATTCTTCTTGATGCAACTGTAAGTGGGATTATTTTCTTAATTTCTAAAATCTAGTATTTTGATGACCTGTGATGTACACAATAACAGTCATTAGGTGATTGCTGTGGATGGTAATTATTGCAACCTTGGTAGGTTGTTCACTTCTTAATACAGTTCATAATAACCAACTGTATTAGTCTGCTCAGCCTGCCGTAACAGAACACCATAGTGTGCATGGCTTGAACAATAGAATCTTATTTTCTCACAGTTCTGGAAGCTGAAAAGTCCAAGATCAACATCAGGGTTTCAGCAAGTCTTGGCTTCTTATGAGAGCTTTCTTCCTGGTTTGTAGATGGCCACCTTCTGTATCTCCATGTGGCCTTTCCTGGGTACATGCAAAAGTGTAGCAGAAAGAGAAAGGAGAAATGAGCTCTTTGGTTCTCTTGTTATTTTTGTTGTTATCATTCAATGGCTAAGTCATATCTGACTCTCTGTGACCCCATGGACTGCAGTGCGACAGACTTCCCTGTGTCTTCCCTTGGTGTCTCTTATAAGGACACTAATCCTTTTAAATTAGGGCCTCTGCCTTATGACCTTGTTTAACCTTACTTTCTCAGAGGCCATTATCTCCAGGTACAACCATAGTGGGGTTAGGGTTTCAACATATGAATTTGGCAAGGGACACAAACATTCAGTCTTTGACACCTCATAATCAGTAAGGAAATGGCAACCCACTGCAGTATTCTTGCCTGGAGAATCCCATGGACAGAGGAGCCTGGCGGGCTATAGTCTGTGGGGTCGCAAGAGTCAGACGTGACTTAGTGACAAAACTACTACTACTAACAAGTAAGAAGTTAGGGAACTGTTGAGCTGGAAGAGGCTTCCCACCACACTTGCACATCAGTGGGTAATGCCTTTGCCACTTTGAGGATAGTTGGATGGGTAGCTCACAAGCCATCCAGAAGCATACAAGCAAGCTAGTCGTGCATTCTCTGTTTGTTTAAATTCTAAATGAGCTAATTGCCCAAGCTAAGGAATACCACATCCTTGGCTTAACCAACAGAAGCCTCTTCATTGCACATTTACTTGAACTCCCTTAAGGTAATGTTTAATGGCACTGTAGCCAAGGGGAAATTTTCCATCATAACACATCATTTTAGGATGTTGGTTATCTATCCAGCAAATCAGGTCCTTGGCAAGGGAAACTTTACAGAGTCCAGCTTCACCTCCCCTGAACTTCTCCCTGGGTATGGTTTTAATGGTGGACAACGCCATTATTTCAGAATTTAAAGGGTTTTCAAGAATCAAGCAAGTCATTCCTGCTTATATTAGGACTCAAAGCTACTTTATTGAAAGTTAGGGTTTCACCATATGATTTGTATTGGCAGAAGGGGATGCCTCATCTCAGCTTGGAAATTCTAGGCTGAGTTGAATGCTAAATTTAATTACCAAAAAGATGGATCCCACCACTTCTATGCCAGTGTGTATTAAGCAAGGGCAAACATATCCAGTGTTAGCAATCAGTTTTAGCAGTTTAATAATTTGAATAGATAAAGAAAAAAGGGAGTTGGTAAGACAAGAAAAATGGCTCGTCTCAAAAGCAAAAAGACATCTGGACTGATAAGAGGACAGCTGAAAGAGGAGCTGAAGATAACCATGAGAAACTGATCATAAATTTGCCTCAGGGTTCAGACAGGGGGTCATGCAGCTGAATTATAAGCAGGGGTCACTCTGGTGAATTTAGAACTTACATCCTGGTTTGGCTACCTCTAGACAGCCTCCTTCACCATGCACCTCATCTCCAAACTCTCAATAGTGAAATACGCGTGGACGAAGAGAATTGCCCAGGATGAAGAAGTAACTCTAGTGTATGTGTCATTGATGGGACAATGTTCCCTGAGAAGTGGGTCAGCCTGTGTCCCGTATCACAGGCTACTGCCTCACCTGTGCTGTGTCAGATGGCTAATAAACAAAACTCACCTGACAGCTTGAAAGTTTTCATTGTTACACGTCCCTTGCGATCCCAGGGGGGCCAGGCCTTATTGGAGAGGGTATTCAAGTTATGAGTTCACGCAAGATGTGAAATACTTTTGAGTGTGTGTGTGTGTGTGTGTGTTTCAACAACACCACAGTTGGTGAACTAACAGATTTACCCACACGGCCCAGGTGTTCTAGCTGGTTGTTTAGGGTTGCAGGCCTGGGGCAGGTGGGTTGTGTATGTGTGTGTTAGGAGAGAGAGGGCCATGTGTCATACTCCACTGGACTTTGCCTTATGTAAAGTGTGTTTGTAAAAGTAGAATGGAACTCCCTCAGGTCTGATGCTGTGAAGTGAGTGAATATGACGCAGAACTGCTCAATAAACTGAAAACAGTATACTGTCCAATTATATGATGTATGTATATCATGATTATCATTCCTGCCACTGGTTCCAGCATCAGGAATCCTGTATTGAGATCTTCCATATTCCAGATCCTGTTCTAGAGCAGGATTTTTCAATTTGGGCTCCTATCAATATTAGCAATTGGGGCTGGATAATTCTCCGTTGTGGGTTGTGTGGTAGGGCTGTCCTAGGCACTGTTAGGCAGCATCCCTGGCCTCTATCCACTGGATGCTAGAAGCACATTCCCTCTCCCTGCTGCCCCCCCCCCCCCCCGTCCCCACCCCCATTGTCGAGATAGCCTGAAGGTTTCCAGGCGCTGAAAAATGTCCCCCTGGGAGCAAAATCACCCCTAGTTGAGAACCAGTGTTTCAGACATAGGGCGTATTTGAGATGGGGCATGGTGTGCACAAAAAGCATGGCCTCGGCCTCACACTGTTGTTTTCACTGCCACGTTCACTTTATTTCCTAAGCCCTGGCTGTGTGCCAGGCACAGTGCCAGGTGATGGGGATAGAAGGTTGAAGAAGACATGCTTTCTGTCCTTATGGAGAAGAGTCTAGTAAGGGAGAAATACTAATAAATAAATACATTGCCAAACAGTTGCAGTGAAATTGACACGTACAGGAGCTGCAAGCATGTGATAATGGTCAGGAGAGAAAGCACCTGACCTAGCTTGGGAGGTATCCCAAGAAAGCAGGAGCATCAGAGAAGGCTTTCCTGAGTTGCCTAAACTGAGCTGAGTCTTAAAAGATGAACAGAGGTGTAATTCAGTGTTGCAACACTAAAGCATAAACAAGATGCAGAGATGAAAA
The DNA here is from genome assembly GCA_006410635.1 of Cephalophus harveyi. Lineage (NCBI taxonomy): Eukaryota > Metazoa > Chordata > Mammalia > Artiodactyla > Bovidae > Cephalophus > Cephalophus harveyi. Next base: position 137,663 of record SJYT01046266.1, on the reverse strand, counting down.
GCAGCCTCAAGAGTGTGTGTGTATTGGGCAGGGGATGCTAAATCTGTGATAGATAGACAGGATGACCTTGTTTGCCAATCTGAGAGCTTATGCTTTATGCTGGGCCTCCCTCGTGGCTCAGATGGCAAAGAGTCTGCTTGCAATGCAGGAAACCCAGGTTTGATCCCTGGGTCAGGAAGATCCCTTGGGGAAGGGAATGGCAACCTACTCCAGTATTTTTGCCTGGAGAATTTCATGGTCAGGAAGGTGGAGAGCCATTGACGGGCTGTTAGTGAGGCAGTAGCATGCTTTTGTTTAAACCTATTGCTGTGATAAATATGCAAAAAATGGATTTAAGGGGCACAAGAGTGAAAGCAGACAGACCAGCTTAGGAGGCCAAGGGATAATGAGGGCTGGAACTAGGGCCGTGGAAGGAGGGGATAGATTTGAGAAATCTTTCAGAGATAAGATTGCATGACTTGGTGACTCTTTGGGTGTGAGAGTAGAGGAAAAGGGAGCAAGTCAGGATGACTGCCAGTCACATTTGTTTTAAGGTGCCACTCTCAGGGTCTAGCATGTAGAAAATAACTGAGTGAAGGTAACCATTGTAAAATGCTATCATATCAACAGCTTCTTATCTCCATTTTGCAAATGAGAAAATCGAGACCCAGAGGAGGAAAGTTGTTAACCCAAAGTCACACAGCTAGTGACCTGAGCTCTGTTTGGCTGACTTAACTCCTGCTTTGTCCTGCTGTGTGGCTTTGGCTAAGTGTGGATCAAACTGGTGAAAATGACTTCAGTCAGAGAGAAGTGAACTTTGTTACCATTGGCTTTTATGCTTAGTGGGTACTTAGTACTTCCTAAATAGAGGAGTGACTGATGTCATTGAAAATTAAACCAATGTCTGTGTATTATTTTCGGGCATTCCAAATTGTTTAAGAGAAAAAGAAACAGCCTACCGTGTATTACTTGCAAGTGGCACCCACCTAAGCGGCAGCTTTAATCTCAGATTCCTGGTATCTACTAGTGAAGTCTTGGGGCCCATAGTCCATTGTCAGTCTCTTCAGACTCATGGCCAGGGACATGAGTAAAACTCATGCTTGTTAAATGATTTGGTAATTTATATATATAATAAATTTATAATTATAAATGTGTAATCATTAACTATATAAATTAAATCACTAAATATATAATAATATAATAAAGTATGTGAATATATATATATATATATATAAAAATTCTGGGTCAATAAGATGATCTCGCATCATTTCTATCTGAAAATGTTAAATGTGCCCAAGACCGAGAATGACTATGAGCCAGGTAATGGGGGTGATGGTTATCGGGCTAAATATTGAGTGATATAGATGTCTTTAAGATAAACACAAAGAAATTCCTGTGTCACTTCTCTCCAGGATTGCTCCCTTAACCTTTCCTTCTCCAAATCTAGACTTCAAGGCTCCTAGAAGAACCAAGACACAGAAGTATAGGATTAGTTGCCCAATTTACTTATATTTTAAGAAAGTGTCCCCAAAGGCCAGTTAAGCCTGCCTGACAGCAGTGACAGGTCTCATCATCAGAAAACCCCAGAATGATTATAGCCTGTGACCTGTGAGAGCTCTAAAGACATTAAGAACTGCCAGGAAATGCCACTGGGATTTCTCTCTCGGGTCATTGGAAAACAAGGAGGCTTTCATTATTCAGGTTGAGGATTAGAAATTCCTTCCAAAATATTTATGCCAGGCCTTTGATATGAAGAGAGGTCTCACTCTAAGTATCAGCATATGTATTTTAAAAATAATTTTGCACATTGTTTAATTGTGAAATGCAGTCATGTGGAGTGGAAGAAACCCAATATTTGAAGTCCAAGGACTTGGTTTGATTCATTTTTTCAGCTTTTCCCCCAATAGGTAGGTGACAGACACATTCATCCATAGGTCCCTACTCTGTTCAAAGCTATTTGCCTTAATTTGAATGTTTTGCCTTAACCCAAATGTACCTGCTCATTACTAGCTCTAAAAATTAAAAGTGGAATATTAGTTACCATCTTTTTTGGCATTCTGACCCCAATTCCAGTATGTGTGTGTGTGTGTGTGTGTGGTGGGGATTTCTCCACCCCAAGAAGCAATTCCTTGTCACCAGCAGGAGGTCTGAGAATTCAACTCAATTCTGACACTACACAGAGATGGCATCTGATTCCGTAGGTTAAGGGTTCATTCCTACACAAACACACACACTTCAGAACTAGATGTAGCCCAGGTGGTTACCTGTGCTTCTGACCTATACGCCACAAATTGGAGGTTGTAGTGATCCCTTCCCACTCAGAATGACAATCACAAGTCCAGGTTGTTACCTGTGTGTTATTCTCAGACATGTTCAACTCTTTGTGACCCCAAGGACTGTAGCCTGCCAGGCTCCTCCGTCCATGCGATTTTCTGGCAAGAATACTGGAAAGGGTTGCCATTCCCTTCCCCAGGGGATCTTCCCAACCCAGATGTTCAACCGGGGTCTCCTGCATTGCCCCCAGACCCCTCTTTGGGTTCAGTGAATTTGCTAGAATGGCTCACAGAACTCAGAAAAACATTTCACTTGTTAGATCACTGGTTTATTGTGAAAGACTGTAACTCAGGACAACTGGATGGAAGAGACGCTCAGGGCAAGTTACAGGGAGAGGGTATGTGCTTCCATCCCCTCTACAGGTGCTCCAGCCTCCCCAAGGCCCACGTGCTCCCCAGCCTGAAGTTCTCTAAAACCTCCCTGACCCCCAACCACACACACACACATGCACACACATCCTTTTTTATGGAGGCTTTATTGCATAGGCGCAATTGACTAAACCACTGGCCATTGGTGATTGAAGTCAACCTCCAGGCCCTCTGGGTCTCGGCCTGGGACTGAAAGTTCCAACCCTCTCATCACAAGGTTGTCTGCATTGGCAACCAGACCTCGTTAACCTAATGAGAGACACCTGTAAGCTCCTATCACTTAGGAAATTCCGAGAGTTTGGGAGCTGTGAGCCAGGAACTGCAAGTGAAGATCTGAATGATCGAATATATGTATAAATCACAACATCTGACCATCCACTTGAAGTCCTTTCCCTTTGGTTCAAGGTGCTCTCTGCTCTGTTAAAGTAACCAAGCAGTGAGTGCATGGCTGTTCCAAGTCCCATCAGGGTTGATCTGTTTCCATGGTGCAACAGTGACATCCATTGGCCTGTTGCACTAATTATAGAGGAAGCCTGTTTCTCAGCTCTGTAACTACTGGGTTTCCTGATACACAGAAACACAGAGAACAGATTGTCGCCAAGCCTGACAAGTAAGTCAAGACCAAGTCACACCTGGTCCCCTGCAGACTGTACTGGTTTCAGGACCCTTTCCAAGGACTCGCGTTCTCAGATTGTGGCCACCTGGGTCTTTTCTTGTGGTCACATGGGGCAGTTCTGGAATCGGTCCTATTTTTGAAGAGTTTAGTACATTTGTGGGGTTGTTGGGAAACTATTGGTTTGTGATTCAGATATCTCCCTTCACCTCTGAACCTTTTCTACATGAAGTGAAGCTGATAACCTGTTTTGTAGTGACCAAGGGCTTTTCCTCATACTTGATAATATATCCCCACAGTCACACAACTGTTGTGAAAATTAGGAAAGTTCACATCACATGGGCTTGGCACCCACCAGACTGTGAAGGAGGGGGGCTGGCCACTGAAATGCCAGGTGTTCAAACCCCAAGCGTTGGTGACTTGTGTTCCCTGCCCTAATTGGAATTCACCAGGTTGTAAACTCTTGCTTCATTTCTGAAAGAACGTTGCTGCTGGGAAGGGGGTGGGGGGGCAGGGTCTAAAGATAGAAAAGCCAAGGAAAGGTTATGTGGCTAGATTTGAGATTGAGCCATGAGTGTGTCTTCATGTAGAAAAAGAAAAACCAGGGCTGTTTTTTCATCTCCATAGAGAACATAACAGGAAATAGCAAGACTAAAAATACTTCCATCAACTATGTGTCAGATACTCTGTTAGGTATTAAGAATAAAGGATAAAGAAGACAAACCATTGCACTCACCCAAAGACCTCATTTTCAAGTGAGGGACACAAGCTAGGAGCAATGAATTCTAACTGTGTGGTAAGAGTTTAGTAAGCGTTCCTGCAGGAACCCCTTCTAACCCGTGTGTGTGTGTGTGTGTACGCATGCACACATAACTGGTAGGATCCAAGTAATGGCCAATGTTGGCACCTTTGGATGGAAAAATGAATAGTCTCAGCTCCACTCAAAGCCAAAATATCAAATACTGCTTAGTATCAAAATCAATCAGGTTGCAAAACTGACAAGTCAGATACCTAACACATAAAAGAACAAAACCTGTGGATTCCGTGTCACTTTGCGTCATTTCTGGTAAAACTTTTTTTAGAAATTATTAGGGCATTGTAACTAGTTTATAGTGTGTGCGTGCTCGGTCGCTTTAGTCTTANAAATCAATCAGGTTGCAAAACTGACAAGTCAGATACCTAACACATAAAAGAACAAAACCTGTGGATTCCGTGTCACTTTGCGTCATTTCTGGTAAAACTTTTTTTAGAAATTATTAGGGCATTGTAACTAGTTTATAGTGTGTGCGTGCTCGGTCGCTTTAGTCTTATCTGACTCTTTGTGACCCTATGGACTGTAGCCCACCAGGCTCCTCTGTCCATGGGATTCTCCAGGCAAGAATACTGGAGTGGGTTGCCATGCCCTCCTCCAGGGGATTTTCCTGACCCCAGGATTGAACCCATATCTCTTGGGTCTCCTGCATTGGCAGGCAGATTCTTTACAAGCAGCACCACCTGGGAAGTCCTGATTTATGATATATGTAGCCAAAACCATCACTGATTCACTAGTAAAGTTTTTCTAAATCATTTTTATGATTAAACAAACAAATGAAAGACTCACCTAAGAAAGACTATCATCGAGATTCCATGCTTCCTTCTCCAGTTGACTACCTGAAAGTTTACTTCCAGTGCCCACTCTTACTAACTGGTCTCATTTTAACTCTCATTGTAAATTCTCAAAGCCCATCCTTTAGCTCACCTCTCCTCTCCCTAGCACAGCTTCCCCATGTGACCTTACTGACTTCCCCTCTGGAGAGGGCTGAGTACCAATCACTTCCCACATACCCATGGAACTTTTTAAGGACCGAGTCCAACGGATCGAAGACACCTTGCCAATCAAGTGGCTCTACTACTTTACACTCCTCGCTACACACACACACAAACACACCCACACCACTGTGTAACCATTAGAGCCCCTTAGAAAAAGTGCAGCCCACATTTTAAAACACAGTTTCTCATGTTGGTCATTTTGGTTTAAACCCTTGTCAGTCAAACTGAGAAAATTTTAGCCTACAATTGTTGGCTCTGTTTAAAGTCCCTTCCCAAGTACCAAAGTGTAAGTCTGAAGAATCCAGTGACATTTCTATGAGCTTTGAAAAGCCTCTCCACCAACTAAAAAAGATGAGTTTACATGGATACAGAGAACAAACTAGAAGTTACTGGTGAGGAGAGGGAAGGGAGGAAGGGCAGTATAGAAGTAGGGGATTAAGAAGTAGAAACAATTAAGTATAAAATAAGCTGCATGGATATATTGTACAACATGGGGAATATAGCCTATATTTTATAATAACTGTAGGAGTATAACCTTTTAAAATTTTGAATCGCTACATTGTTCACTTGTTACTTATACAATATTATATTGATCCATTAACTATACTTCAATAAAAAGAAGACCTGTAGCAGCCCATCACAACATATTGTGTATTCCCCAGTGTGTTAATACTAAAGAGACCAGGAATGCAGGTGTGCAGCAATATCCCCGGAGGCCTTCGAGGTCAGAGTGCTGGCTGTCACATGGAGGCCACCCCTGTGGGTTGCTGACCCTTGGCCATCAGATCTGAGAGCCTGAGGCTCCATCTCCCTCACACGGGAGTCTCAGGGCGCTTCCCACTTGTCCCCGTGCTCTCGGCTCCCTTCAGAGACCTTCCTGTTTGGGTCGCCGCAGCCCCATTATTAGAGCCCCTTAGAAAACGTGCAGCCCACATTTTAAAACACAGTTTCTCATGTTGGTCATTTTGGTTTAAACCCTTGTCAGTCAAACTGAGAAAATTTTAGCCTACAATTGTTGGCTCTGTTTAAAGTCCCTTCCCAAGTACCAAAGTGTAAGTCTGAAGAATCCAGTGACATTTCTATGAGCTTTGAAAAGCCTCTCCACCAACTAAAAAAGATGAGTTTACATGGATACAGAGAACAAACTAGAAGTTACTGGTGAGGAGAGGGAAGGGAGGAAGGGCAGTATAGAAGTAGGGGATTAAGAAGTAGAAACAATTAAGTATAAAATAAGCTGCATGGATATATTGTACAACATGGGGAATATAGCCTATATTTTATAACTGTAGGAGTATAACCTTTTAAAATTTTGAATCGCTACATTGTTCACTTGTTACTTATACAATATTATATTGATCCATTAACTATACTTCAATAAAAAGAAGACCTGTAGCAGCCCATCACAACATATTGTGTATTCCCCAGTGTGTTAATACTAAAGAGACCAGGAATGCAGGTGTGCAGCAATATCCCCGGAGGCCTTCGAGGTCAGAGTGCTGGCTGTCACATGGAGGCCACCCCTGTGGGTTGCTGACCCTTGGCCATCAGATCTGAGAGCCTGAGGCTCCATCTCCCTCACACGGGAGTCTCAGGGCGCTTCCCACTTGTCCCCGTGCTCTCGGCTCCCTTCAGAGACCTTCCTGTTTGGGTCGCCGCAGCCCCATTGGCATCCATGCTGTTTGTGTATGTTTAGTCGCTCAGTCGTGTCCAACTCTTTGCAACCCCCACAGACTGCAGCCTGCCAGGCTCCTCTGGTCCATGGGGCTTCTCCAGGCAAGAATACTGGAGTGTCTTGCCATGACCTCCTGCAGGGGATCTTCCCAACCCAGGGACTGAACCCAGGAATCCTGCATTGCAGGTGGATTCTTGACCATCTGAGCCACCAGGGAAGCCCATTTTAGCATTTTGGACCTGGGCATAAAATAAACTTATAGTAGGTTTTTACAGGACAATTTGAGTCTCTGGTTTGAGGTCCCCAGGAGGCCTGGTGTGCTGCAGTCTGTGGGGTCACAAAGAGTTGGACACGACTGAGCAACTGAACTGAACTAAATGGAAGAAAATCCTCACTGCCCAACAGTTTTTCATCCAGCTGCTCAGAGGGCCATATGCCCTTACCTCTGGATTAATTCTTCCCCCTTGTGCTTTTAAATGGATACTCCTAGTGTTAGTTGCTCAGTCATGTTCAACTCTTTGCTACCCCGTGGACTGTAGCCCTCCAGGTTCCTCTGTTCATGGGATTCTCCAGGCAAGAATGCTGGAGTGGGTAGCCATTCCCTTCTCCAGCGGATCTTCCTAACCTTTTAAATGGATACTCCTAGTGTTAGTTGCTCAGTCATGTTCAACTCTTTGCTACCCCGTGGACTGTAGCCCTCCAGGTTCCTCTGTTCATGGGATTCTCCAGGCAAGAATGCTGGAGTGGGTAGCCATTCCCTTCTCCAGCGGATCTTCCTAACCTAGGGATAGAACCTGGGTCTCATGCATTGCAGGCAGATTCTTTACCATCTGATCCACCAATTAACACATTAGTAATAACCAGTCTGTAACATTACCGGCTTAAATTTTTTTAAATTTATTTTTCAATATATTTTTATTGAGATATCATTTACAAGCTGAAAGGTATGCTTCAGTATTACAGTTCCATTTTCAGAGTCCTGATAAATTTATATACCTGTGTAATCTATACCTCTGTTAAGATAGACCATTTTCATCACTCCCATAAACTCCATGCCCCATCCCAGTCCATCCCCCACCCCCCAAGCATCTAGTATTCTGATTTATTTCACCATAGATTGGATTTGCCCCTTCCAAAGCTTACACATTAAATAACATAGTACATACTCTTTTGTATGGTATTTTTTTACTCAACATAATGTTCTTAAACTTCATCCATGGTGTTGTCTATGTTCACTGTTTATCCATCCTCCTGCTGATGGACATTTGGGCTGTATCCAGTGTGGGGTTATTATGAATAAAGCTGCTGTGGATATTAGTGTTCAAGCCCTTTTGTAGACATATGTTCTCAGTCTCTTAGATGAGATGCTGGATCATAGGGTAGATGTATGTTTGCCTAATAAGAAACTTTCATACTATTTTCCAAAGTCGTGGCACCATCCTACAATACAGTAGCAGTTGCTTCACAACCTTCTTGACATTTGTTGCTGGCAACAAATGTGTTAGTTTTCTATTGCTGTGGAATAAATTACTGCAAACATGGCATCTTAGAGCAGCACAAGTATATTAGCTCATAGTTCTACAGGTCAGGAGTCCTGTATGACTCAGTTGAGTTTTATGCTTATGGTCTTAAGGTTGAAATGAAGTATCACCCGGGCTGGGTTCTTATCTGGAGGCTCTTGGAAAAATCCACTTTCGAACTCATTCAGATTGTTGGTTCAGTTCAGCTCCTGTGGTTTCCTCACTGGCTGTCATTTAGAGCAGTTCTCTGCTCCTAGTGTGTGCGTGCTCAGTTGCTCAGTTGTATCTGACTCTTTACAACTCCATGGACTCTAGCCTTCCAGTCTCCTCTGTCCAAGGAATTTTCCAGGCAAGAATACTGGAGTAGGTTGCCATTTCCTACTCCAGGGGATCTTCCTGATCCAGGGATCCAACCTGTATCTTCTTCATCTCCTACACTGGCAGGCAGATTCTTCACCACTGAGCCACTGGATAGCCCATCTGCACCTAGGGGCAGCCTGTATCTTTTTCTCACATGGCCCCTTCTATCTTCAAGCTTGCAAAATACATTGATTTCTCACCCACTTCCCTAGACTTCCATGCCCCTTGGTTTACATCTCTCTGTCTTCCTTACTGCTTTTAAAAAGACTCATCTGATTGGGTCAGACTCACCTGAATAATCTCTGTATCTTAAGGTCATTCAGCTTGGAAACATAATTGCATCTGCACACTCTCTTCCCAGTAGTACATAAATTAATGCTTGATCAAATAACCAGGGAGCAGAAGTCTTAGGACCATCTTTAGAGTTCTGCCTATCACAGCAGTCCATGATGAAATTTTAAAACCAGCATCACTTTTAATTATCCAGTTGCTTAAAAAAAAAAAACAAAATAGAACATTTATTGCCCGACTAATCGGGGAAATCCTTAAGATGAACTGAATCCTGCAACAGTTGTTCGCTTGGTTTATGTGTTGTTCCTTCAGGGAATCCATGCCTGAATCTGCAGTATACAATTTTCAGGTGCCTCATTCAACCAGTCTCTGTGGGATTTCATCCTTTAGCTTTAGCACTCCACTTGTACTTTCTCTTTTGCTTGGCAAGGTAGCCCCACTTGCCACAGGTCAACTTCGGAAGGTGGTAGGCTTTAGAGCCACAGCGGCGGCACAGCGTGTGCGGCTTATTCTGACTCTTTCCAAGCACTGATGTTCCATTTGTCATCTTGCTTCTGCTGCTGAGACCAAAGAGCTATCCAGCTGCTTTTAAAGCCAGAAATTTCAAAAATATTTTCCTGCTAAAGAATTGTATTTACTGTGGCTTCAAGAATTATCCCTTGCCACTTGTGTTCTATGCATTTGAAAACATCTAAGTGCTTCTACGCTGAGTTTTGACACCCATCCAGCATGATCAAGTTCTCTAGCTGGCAACGATAAGACTGGAATACTTAGACACAGGTTAAAGTGATGTAACCAAGTCGATTTTTGTCATTGCCTAGGGCCTCATAGCTGGTTGCAGAAGTGAGAATTCATAGTTTAATTTTGGTAACTAGAATAATGGATCTTAGGGATGAAAAGTCCCAAGAACTTTATAGTCAAACTGAAGATCAGAGAAATTGATTCAGAGAGTTGGTTATTCAGAGATGAGCCCAGAGCTATGTCCCTAGGTTCCTGGGTAGAGCTCTGTTAACTATCCCTCAGTGGATAGTTACCCCTTGTTTCTCGAGGGGTATCTTCTCCTGAAAGGGGACTTTGAGTTTTGTTGATTTAAGTCACTGTATAAATCTCTGATGGGCTTCCCAGGTGGCACTAGTGGTAAAAAAACCCACCTGCCAATGCAGGAGACATAAAGGATTCAGGTTTGATCCCTGGGTGGGGAAGATCCCTGGAGGAGGGCATGGCAACTCACTTTAGTATTCTCCAGTATAGGGTTGCAGAGAATCAGACATGACTGAAGCGACTTAACACGTAAGGGGACTTTGAGTTTTGTTGATTTAAGTCACTGTATAAATCTCTGATGGGCTTCCCAGGTGGCACTAGTGGTAAAAAACCCACCTGCCAATGCAGGAGACATAAAGGATTCAGGTTTGATCCCTGGGTGGGGAAGATCCCTGGAGGAAGGCATGGCAACTCACTTCAGTATTCTCCAGTATAGGGTTGCAGAGAATCAGACATGACTGAAGCGACTTAACACACACACACGCATCAATCTCTGGGATTCTAGAAAGTATTTATCGAAATAATGCATTATTTCAATAAATTTGCATTGCATACATGTATGCGCAGCTGTGTCTGACTCTCTGCAACTTCATGGACTGTGGCCCTCCAGGCTTTTCTGAGAATCCCTCCATGGGATTCTCCAGGCAAGAATACTGGAGTGGGTTGCTATTCCCCTCTCCAGGAGATCTTCCCAACCCAGGGATTGAACCCAGGTCTCCAGCATTGCAGGCAGATTCTTTATTGTCTGAGCCACTGAGGAAGCCCTAAATTTGCATTAGTATATTGGTATATAGTATTAGTTCCAAATCAAAACTTTTCAACTAACTAAATCCATTCCAGGAAAGGTTATCTTCAATTGGCTTGAAACTAATTGAAGGAGGGAAGAAGCCAGTGAAATTGACCTGCTTCTATTCAGATGCTAGGGTCTTAGGAGTTCTTGAGTCTGTGCTTGAAATCTTTTTTGGACTTGGGGACTCTACATTTCTTCCAACAGAGAATGAAAGAATTGTGTACCTGACTTTCATGAAACTCTCATAAGGCATCTCATATTTTTCAAGATGAATTCCAGAGGAACTGATGGCAGAGTCACACAGCTTCCAAGTCAAGACTAGAACCTGGTCACCCTATGGCTTTACACCAAAAGCAAAGCAGCCCAGACTCTCCGAAGCTATGTTTTATTTGGCCCACAGAATGGTGGTGCTTTTTTACTTGAATTCATTGTCAACATTGAAAACTGGAAATTTTCATGTGAAAAATCCAGCTGTCCTTTATTTTTTTTTAGAAGTTGGAGCTCAAGGAACAGTGAGCCCACTTTCTGCAAGGCCCTTGAGACAGGGCATGAGCCTCCTAGGCACTCCAGTCCCCCAGGCTCAGTTTAGTCCATTTGCCTTCTCGGTTTTACAGGAATCAGAATCATGACACCTGTTTCACCCAAGCTGCCGTTTTGAGACACCTTGTCAGGCTGTTCAAACAATTTCTTACCTGGGTTATACATACCAAATATGTCTGGCACTTGTTTCCTAGCAGTTGAAAGTAATGAGCCAGATTTTAAAATAGGTGAGCTACTTCCTGGTGTTAATTCTGGCCATATAAAAGAGTGTTTTTTCTGTAAGCCCTTAGTTACCATGTGGGATGCTCAGCACACACATAATTTCAAAAATTACTCTTTTCTTAATGGGTTTGCTTAGTCATCAGGAAATTTTGACTTCTCAAGTAAATGAAACATTTGGTATTTGTGAAGTCAAAGAATTTATTTAGGATAGCTATGTTGTCATCTGAAGAACTTATGTTATGGACTGAATTGTGGCTCCATGCCCCCCTACCCCCCAAATTCATATATTGAAATCCTAACCCCCAATATCTCAGAATGTGACTATATTTGGCAATAGGGCTTTTAAATATATGCTTAAGTTAAAATGAGACCGTTAAGGTGAGCCCCAATCCAACCTGACTCCTGTCCTTATAAGAAGAAATTTGGACATGCAAAGAAGCACTAAGGGATACACACAGAGGAAAGACCACACGAGACACAATGAAAAGGTGGCCTCCTGCAAGCTAAGGAGAGAGGCCTCAGGAGAAAACAAACATGTTGACAACTTATTCTTGAACCTCTAGCGTCCAGAACTGAGAATATTCATTTCTGTTACTTAAGACAAGTATTTTGTTACAGCAACCCTGGCTAACAAAGAGAGCTTCCTAAGTTGTATTTCTTGAGAGGAACCTCTGTTTCACCTTATGAAATGTATGCAATACATTGTTGATTGATAATTCCTCTTGAGTTTATGCAGCTAGAAGCCCAAGTTGACTGATGGCTATGATTCCTTAGCTGCACATAAGAATCATCTGTGGATCCTTTAAAACTAACTATGGGATCATCGCCCCAAATTCTGACTCTTTGGTTTGGGGTTGGTCCTGGCCCTTTGGTTTTATAAGCCTCCCAAGAGGTTTACAGGTACAGCCTAGAGTGAGAATTAACTGATTCAGAGGGAATGATCCCCCCTCCTAAAGAAGGGCCTGGGTTTCTGCAGTTCTCCCCTGGGAGCCCACAGCTGACCATGCCATCCAAAGGTAGGCGGGATAGATTTACTGCCTGTATAACAAGACCTCTGAGGGCTTTGAGTGAAAATGAACCTCTGCCCACGGGCCTTATATTGTTGTTGTTCAGTCGCTCAGTCGTGTCTGACTCTTTGAGACCCTATCAACTGCTGCTCTGACTTTCATCATCTCCTGGAGCTTGCTTAAACTCATGTCCATTGAGTTGGTGATGCCATCCAACCATCTCATCCTCTGCTGCCCGCCTTTTGCCTTCAGTCTTTTTCCAGGATCAGGGTCTTTTTCAGTGAGCTGGCTCTTCACATCAGAACTCCCAAATCTGCAAGTGGCCACAGCTCTGCCTGTGAGGCACTTAATTCGTGTGTATGGCCTGGCTATGGTACAAGTTTTAGTGTTGTTTTTTTTTTCAATCTCTTATCTCCCTGCCACTGATAGCCTGTGTTTAATTTCTTGTCCCACCTTCCATTCCAGTGGAGGGTGGGGCATTCTGGAAGGTGTTCCAGGAAGTTGTGGCTTTGCCCTGCACCCTGGGCACAGAGCTTGGAATCTGCAGGGAGCATGTTCCCAAGGCGCAGGCCCATGTGGTTTTCCCTTCAGCACTGGTGAGATTGACTCCTTTCCTGGACTGTTCTGTGGATTTCGCTGCTTTTTGCCACATCTCTCACAATTAGAATGGTGTTTTCTGATGTTCGTGGTTATCTAAGCTTGCTGATTTTACTAACTTACTTCCTGGCAATTCTCAGCAGTCTCTCATGATCTAGGCAGAATGAAAACATTGCCCTGTTCTGTTATTTTTCAAGAGCTGCATGCTCTGTTTGTATGCGGAGAACAGTGGTGTTTTTGAGAGTAAAATGCAAGTTAGTGCAACTAGGACTGTGTTTACCCCTTCCTTCAAAACCTCTCCCTGCAGTTTGCTGGTGTGTGTCTAATCTCTCTCTCTGCCATCAGGTGTGACATCCTGACCCCATGTCATAACTTCATTCCCTGATAAGTGCTGTCTCGGTAAATTCAAGTGTCTCATTGCAGACTAGTCTGACCTGATGAACCACAGAAAACTTTAAGCACTTTATGAAGTGCCCAGTGAATACTTTTATCACAGAAGCAAAGAGAACCGGGTCACTTTCAGGACCCCACATTTCCCAAGTGACTCAGTGGTAAAGAATCCACGTGCCAATGCAGGAGACGCAGGAGGACATGGGTTCCATCCCTGGGTTGGGAGGAGCCCCTGGAGAAGGAAATGGCAACCTACTCCAGTATTCTTGCCTGAGAAATCCCACGGACAGAGGAGCCTGGTGGGCTACAGTCCATGGGGTCATGAAGAGTCGGACACAACTAAGCACAGGACCCCATAGATTATCGGAAAAATTTTGTAAGGAACTTGAGCCTCAAGTTTTGATTGATTCAAGGTGGTATCATCAAAATCCCCCCAAAGGAAAAAAGAACAGTTTGCTGAATTGTAGGTCTAGAGTTAAAAGTCCAGTGAAACTCAGTATCTCTTAAAGCTGGAAAAGGTTTTGGCCTCACTCAGTGCAGGTGGTATTTGTAATTACGATCTTAACCTGATCACATGAACATCTATGATTCAAGTGATGATGCATTATTACAGCTCTCCTGAGTTAAAGTATTAAAAAGGTATAACCCAGAATGGGACTTGAACCCACTGTCTTTTAACTGAGATCGCAGACCTGGTCTCAGGGCTTAATAAAGCTCAGGTTCTTGATGTCTCATCGAAGAAAATTCAGGGAGAGACAAAAGGATGGATAAAAAGTGGATTAATTTAGAAACAATCCAGAGTGTGGGTCATCTTAGAAAGTACGAGTGGCAACAGGATATGGGGTTGTCAGTTTTTATAGGAGTGGGTAATTTCACAGGCTAATGAGTGGGAGGAATATTCCAGCTCTTTGGGAGAAGGGGTGGAGATTTCCAGGAATTGGGCCACTTCTCACTTTTTCACCGTTACTATTGGCCTTGGAACTGTCATGGAGCCTGGGGGTGTGTCATTTAGCTTTGCTGACGTGTTACAATGAGCTCATACTGAGGCTCAAGGTTAGTGGAAGTCAACTCGTCTGCCATCTTGGACCTAGCTGATTCTTACCAGGTTATGTTGTTTTTCCTCAGGCTATGTCCTTCTTTTTTGTTGGTTTGTTTGGCTGTGATGAGTCTTCATTGATGCACACAGGCTTTCTCTAGCTGTGGTGAGCAGGGTCTACTCTCTAGTTGCGGGCTGCAGGCTTCTCATTGCAGTGACGTCTCTCATTTCAGAGCGTGGGCCCTAGAGCGCTCGGGCTTCAGTAGTTGCAGATCTTGGGCCCTAGAGCACAGGCTCAGTAATTGTGGGCTTAGTTGCTCCTCGGCATGTGGGATCTTTCCAGAGTGGGGATCGAACCCATGTCTCCTGCAATGGCAGACAGATTCCTTACCACTAAGCCACCATGGAAGCCAGGGCTATGTTATTCTTTTGAAGGCTGTGCCCTGCCCACTTCCCGCCTGATTCAGTATGGCAAAGATCTTCCAACTCTTATATCTTAAAATATTTTGAAAGTAAATGCCAAACAAGCAGGGACTGGAAGAGATATGTGTACACCCACATTCGTAGGGGTATTATTTACAGTAGCCAAAGGTAGAAGCCACTGAAGCATGTGTCTACCAACAGATGAATGGATAAGTAAAACGTAGTATGTACGCATGACAACATTATGCTCGGTGAAGTAAGCCATGCACAAATAGAACAAATACTGTATGATTCCACTTCCATGGGATTGCAAAGAGCTGGACACAACTGGACGACTAACACTTTCACTTTTCACTTTCCACTTATATGAGGTACTGAGGCACCTTCCCCATTTCAGTGAATTATGTCATCATCCAACCAGTTGCTTAAGCTTGAAATCTGGGTGTCTTCCTTGAGCTCTTGGTTTTTCTTACCACCTCCTACATTTAATCCAAACTAACAGAGCCTCTGTCTGTCCACTCAAAGACTCATATACAGATGCTTATAGCAGAACTTCAGACACATTATGGTAAGAGAAAGAAACCAGGCATAAAAAATTACATACTATATGATTCCATTTATTTGAAATATTTAGAAAAGGCAAATCTATAGAGACAAACAACAGATCAGGAGTTGCCTGATGTTGGGGATGAGAGCAGGGATTAGGAATAAGGGAACTTTCTGAGGTGATGAAGATATCCTAAAACTGGATTATGGCAGTGGTTGCAAGAATCTGTGGATTCTCAAAATCCCTGATTTATACACTTTCAAAAAGTTAGCCAGGAAAGCCTGGCTGGCTACAGTTCATGGGATCACAAAGAGCTGGACACGTCTTAGCGACTGAACAGCAACAACAAAGTTAGCATCTTATTTGGAAATATTTTGTATAGATATTTTGTATTGAGTCAAATAGATTTATTATGGGCAGGATGCAAAGAAACATGGCTGCTTATGTCAGGAAAGAGATTTTAAAGAAGGGTCCACACAAAATTAACAAGGCCCATCCACTCCACTTCCTTGTTCTCCCCACTGACGCTTCTCTTTAATCCTCTCTGGCATTACAACTTAAATGTTTTGATCAGACTCTTCTTACTGTAAATCATTCTGTTACTTCAAGTTGGGAACAAAAAAAGGAAAAGAAAATGTCCTGTTTATCCCCTTCCCCAGCCTGTATTGATAGGAACAGCAAGCTCAAACTGTGTGGGAAATTTCCTGCCTTAAGATTTATTTACTCTCTAAAGAAAAGCTACTTTTATTTCATTATTTTTTTAAGCATACATGGGTTTTAATTTGGTGAGAAAATATCCTTGCCATTAAGAAGATTCTGCCTCATTACCTCTTATAAAAAAGCCCTCCTCCCCAAATTTGCAGAACTAAAGGAAGCATAAATTAAAACAACATTGTTGTTTGTCGCTTTGATCAACAAACACCCATCTCCAAAAGAAAAAAAAAAAACTGCAAACCAAGCCAGATTCAAAAACAGTCCGTCCGTTCCCAAAGTCAAAGCAGTCAATATAAACAGCTTAGCCTCCCAACTGGATAAGAAAGAGGAAAAAAAATGGGGGAGGGGGGATGGTGTTGGGGGATAGGAATAAGAATCGAGAAAGGAAGAAATTTCTATTCCTTACTTTTTCCTGTTGGCCTGTCTGTCCTTAATTGTTAGCTCTATGAGTTTCCATCAGACTTTTGTCCGGGAGTTGAGTAGTAAGGACTTGATTCTAAAAAAAAGTCTGAGGGAGACTGGGCTTCCCAGGTGGTGCTAGTGATAAAGAACCCCTCTGCCAATGCAGGAGACATAAGAGATGTAGGTTCGATTCCTGGGTCAGGAAGATCCCCTGGAGTGGGAAATGGCAACCAACTCCAGTATTCTTGCCTGGAAAATCCCATGGACAGAGGAGCCTGGTGGGCTACAGTCCATGGAGTAGCAAAGAGACACGACGGAAGCAACTTAGCATGTTGAGTAAAGACTTACTGTCATCTGTTCTTTGGACCTCAAAAGCTTCTTTGCCATCCCCTATTACACATAATGCAAATTTTAAACTATCCTATTGGCCAGTGGTTCAAAAAGAGATATTCTCCAAAGACAGAGGAAGACCTCTGTTTCTGCAAATGCCTATGTATTTCTCTTCCCCCTCCTGCTTTTGTCCACATAAAGAGAAAGAATATTTGTGTATAACTACGATGCTTCCCTGATAGATCAGTTGGTAAAGAATCCACCTGCAATGCAGGAGACCTGGGTTTGATCCCTGGGTTGGTAAGATCCCCTGGAGAAGGGAAAGACTACCCACTCCAGTATTCTGGCCTGGAGAATTCCATGGGGTCCACGGGATCACAAAGAGTCAGACATGACTGAGCGACTTTCACTCACCAGGCAACTTGCTAAGAGAAAAAAAAGGGGGATAAGACAGCCAAAGGAGCTGTAATTTATTTTCCTCTTTGCAATATATTTGGTTGTGTTCTTTTTTTTTTTTTAAGTTTTCAAAGATTTTTAATTGTGGTTAAAAAAAACATGACATCAAATTTACCATCTTGGGACTTCCCTGGTGGACCAGTGGCTGATCTCTGCTCCTAGTGCAGGGGGCCTGGGTTCGATCCCTGGTTGGGGAACTAGATCCCACATGCCGCAACTAAGAGTTTTCATGCTGCACCTAAGACCTGGTAGAGCCAAATAAGTGAAAATAAATAAAATAAATAAAAATAAATATATATTTTTTAATGTACCACCTCGTCCATTATGTATAGTTCAGTAGTTAAGTACATTCATATTATTGTGCAGCAATTCTCCAGAATGTCATCTTGCAAAACTGGAACTCTGTACCCATGAAGGGACAGCTCCCATCTCTCCCTTTTACTATTGTTTTCCCGGCTTCCCTGGTTCCTCAGTGGTAAAGAATCCATCTGTAATGCAGGAGATGTGAGTTTGATCCCTGGGTCAGGAAGATCCCCTGGAGAAGGAAATGGTGAAGCACTCCAGTATTCTTGCCTAGAGAATTCCATGGACAGAGGAGCCTGGCAGGACAGTACATGTGGTCGCAAAAGTCGGACACAGCTTAGAGACTAAACCACCACCACCACTGTTATTTTAAAACTGGAATTGAAAAGATGGAGTCTTCTGGTTCTGTATGATGTCTGCATTACCTGGTATGTCAGGAAGTCAAAATTTTCAAGTGTTTCTTAGGTAATGTGAAAGATAGCTGTTTTCCATGAACAGTCATCCCTTGTTTACATTTCTCTAGGTCGTTCATCTTTTCTTCTCTCCTACACATTCTAAGATAGGTGATTGGTTGTTAGTCTCAGTCAGTTTGCTGTTTCCTTTTTCAGGAGATCTTCCTGACCCAAGGATCGAACCTGTGTCTCTTGCATTTCCTGCACTGGCAGCAGATTCTTTATCAACTGGGCCACCAGGGAAGCCCTGGTGAGGAAGAAAGCAAATCCGTTTCTTAAACCCTTAGCAAGCTGCCTTTCTGACTCTCCCCCTAACATGGGGATCAAAGGTGTGAGTTGTCCTCTAATCACGAAGAAACTTTCTCCTTACCAGGAGCACCCGTAAATTTCCAGAAGCCATGTCTTTCTGCCCTTCCCATCCTCCCCTTTCCCTCCACTCTCCAGCAACTGTGGTTCGCTGGTTTCTGGTCTCACGCTTCATGCCAGCTGCCAGGGTCCCCATTTGGGTTGGCTCCAGTTTTCTGGAGCCTGGCAGTTAGTTAATAAGAAAACCAGGATGTAAATCACAGCTCGGACAGTTTCCTGTGGGGGAGCTTTTAAGTTCCCATCAGATCTTTTCATTCATTCCAGCTCATGAAGAGGAGACCAATGCTTCCTTCAGACACAAATGTGAATATAGACCAGAGATAAACAAGGCGGGGTGCCGGCAGGGAGCTGGAGGGAAGCTTAAAGACAAGATGCTTAGCACTGGCTTTCAGTCTTTTGCCTAAAACTCATCCATTTAATGAACTGATAGAGGAAGTGTTCTCACTTGATAATTAGTAATATGAAGTTTCCACTGGTATTTTTTAAAAAACAAATTTTAAAGCACTGTTTGTTTTGTTAACTCACTATAGTTCCAAAACTCTGATGGAGCATTTATTGAGGATTTATTCTCTACCATGAGGCTTCCTGGTTGCTCAGTGTAAAGAATCTATCTGTAATGCAGGAGATGCAGGAAACTCCAGTTTGAGCCCTGGGTTGGGAAGATCCCTGGAGGGGATCAATGGAAGGCCACTCCAGTATTCTTGCCTGAAGAATCCCATGGACAGAGGAGCCTGGCAGGCTCCAGTCATAGAGTTGCAAAGAGTCACACGAGACTGGACTGAAGCGACTGAGCATACATGCATTCTTTCTCTACCATGCCCCGCAACAGACATGAATAAGAAGGATGTGGTCCCTGCCTTTTAGAATCTTACTGTCCATCTAGTTGTCAGAACCCTGGAGTATATTACACGAGAGAAAGCTGTTACAGGCTAAGAAACAGAGTCAGGCAACCCTTGAGTTCTGTAGGGGATGTGATAAGGTATGTGAAGCACTCAGCAGAGAGACATAGTGTTTGTTAAGTGAAAAAGGTTATTAATATCAATAATAGCATCATCCAGATAGATACTAGCTCCAGGAGTAGATATAATACAGAGCGTACACTCTGTGTTAAAACAAATAATGCTTCTAAGCTGTGTATGAGTACCAAAAATTTAGTCTATAAATTCCAAGAGTTGCGGGGAAGGCTAGACAGGTTGGGGAAAGGTTTTAAGAGACTAGGACTTAACATAAACAAAGAGAACAGAAACAACATGGACTCATAAAAACAAGGTGATGGGCATGCATGTAATGACCTGGAAGCATTAATTCACCCAATACCAGCATGTGCCCTGCACCTTGGGCATCTGAGATGAAGGAGTTGTAATCCCTTTTCCTAACACACCTAATCTGGAAGGGAAGATTTTTGTTTAATGACACCAATGGCTCTGTTCAAGGTAAAATGTGATAAGAGCTATAGAAGATGATTCAATGCTGTGTTTTTGAACATTCAGAGGATGAAGAAATTGCTTTTGGTTAAAAATAAGAGATCAAATTGCCAACATCCGCTGGATCATGGAAAAAGCAAGAGAGTTCCAGAAAAACATCTATTTCTGCTTTATTGACTATGCAAAGCCTTTGACTGTGTGGATCACAATAAACTGTGGAAAATTCTGAAAGAGATGGGAATACCAGACCACCTGACCTGCCTCTTGAGAAACCTGTATGCAGGTCAGGAAGCAACAGGTAGAACTGGACATGGAACAACAGACTGGTTCCAAATAGGAAAAGGAGTACGTCAAGGCTGTATATTGTCACCCTGCTTATTTAACTTCTATGCAGAGTGCACCATGAGAAACACTGGGCTGGATGAAGCACAGGCTGGAATCAAGATTGCTGGGAGAAATAACTGAACTGAACTGAACTGAAGCATAAGAGAAGTTTCATTGAGTAAAGAATATATTGAGCAGGTCCTGAGAGGTTGGCAAGAATATCCTTAGTAGAAATTGGGGTTGAAGAAGGAATCTCCACCCAGACAATGGAAAATGTGAGTCAAGTGCTAATGAGGGAAACCAAGGCATGCTTGCAAAATGTTAATTACTGGACTCATTGGCAAAAAAGTCAGTGAGTCAGTATGGATGGAGTCAAGCAAAGTGAAATGTCCTTCAGTTGGAAAAATCACAATTTTTAAGGGGAAAATATAGTAACTTTCCATTTACCCAAGGGAAAGAAGAACATTTTGGAGTGATCTGAGGCTTTCCTCATATTCCACTAGACATAGAACAAAAAGTATTTTTAAGTAGCTTTCTTTATCTTGGTGCTCTGAATGGCACTAAAGCCTCTACCTACAGAAGATAAATGTGCCCATTTTCCTTCATCCTCTACGATAGTAATCCCCAGTGTTTTTGGTACCAGGGACTGGTTTTGTGGAAGACAGTTTTTCCATAGATGGGATGGGAGTGAAGGGAATGGTTTCGAAATGATTCAAGTGCATTACATTTATTATGTACTTTATTTCAATCATTATGATATCAGCTCCACCTCAGATCATCAGGCATTAGATCCCAGAGGTTGGTGACCCCTGCTTTAGGAAACAGCAAGACCTCATCCTCTGATGAAAGTAGCTTAGCCTGCCTTCTCTTGGTCATGCAGGATGGCCTAGGCTTCAGAGTCAGGCAACTGTTTCAACTCTTCATTTCTGCCCCTTCTACACTTTGACCTTAGCAAGTTACATAAAATCTGAGCTTCCTTTTCTCTTCTGTAAAACAGGACTAGATATGGCTACCCTGAGGTATTGTTGTAAAAATTAGAAATAAGGTATATAAATCCCGAGGCAGGAGTAAAACTAATACTGGGCACAAAATAGATGGTGACTGGTACTGTTACTCATAGGCTACGCTCAGCTCTTCTGGTCTACCACTGAGAAACAGCAGCCAGCAGCCTACAAGGACCTGCCCAGGACTCTGCTCTCTTATTGCCTTTGGTCAATCAACCACCCTCTGGACACCTCCCACAGGTGCTGATTACAAGAACTTTAAAAATAAATTTTCTCCCCCATCTTATCTTCTGGTTCCTAGGCAGGAGCACTAAAGTATGCTGAATAATGCTGACATCCGGCTTGGAGTAGAACAGTTTCCGGAACACCTGCTGGGAGAAAGTTGTGCTTAAAAGCAAATAAGCTAGAAAGCAGAGAAAATTTTTCCTCTTGGTGGAATCTACATGTGAAAGTATAAAATAAAACTGTGTGACTTGAGGCAAATGAAAAAGAGCCTAGAAAATGAACTATCAATCATGGTGCTTGGTGACTAGAATCTTTTTTTTAAAGCACATTGTTTGTAGCTTTTTTAAAAAATAAGGGGAGACAAATTGGCTTAAGTCAGTAGTTAAAATGAGACTGCCAAAAAAGTAAACAGAAGCCCCATTTCTTTGTTTCTATTTGGAGAGCTAGAGACCCCAATACTTTAAGAACAATGAAGCTGCCAACTAGCTAATGGAAAACTTTTATTTTCAAAAGTTTAAGTTTACAAATGAAGATTAGGTAATTAAAAAAAAACACCCCAAAACCTAAGGGATTTAACTCCCTTAAAAAAAATATGTAGACATTAAATACCATGCTGCCTAAATTTCATTAACAGTAAATCATCAAAACAAGTCATTTCCTCATTTTAAAAATTCCAGTTGGTTTTACCCTAACAGCCTTTCTTGTTTTTATCTCTTGAAGTTATACTTTTGTAGCACCTTGGATTGTTCTTAAAGCAGCATCTGGCAATGTTGATGTCATTTAAAAATTTAAAATACTTATGTATATTTAGGGCTTCCCTTGTGGCTTAGCTGGTAAAGAATCCATCTGCAATGCGGGAGACCTGGGTTCGACCCCTGGGCGGGAAGATCCCCTGGAGAAGGGAAAGGCTACCCACTCCAGTACTCTGGCCTGGAGAATTCCATGGACTATGTAGTCCATGGGGTCACAAAGAGTTGGACACGACTGAGCGACCTCCACTTTCACTTTTCACTGTCAAGACTTCCTACAATACAAACTTAGGAAGAAAACCTAGTCAGCAGAATAGATGTCTTGAGCTATGAATAAGATGTCCTTTTTGAAAGGCCTAAAATTCTGGATATGATAGAAAGACCAAATCAATTAGAAGAATAAGTAATTTGGTTTTGTTGATGTTTTGTATCATTATGAAGAAATAATTGTTGGTGTCTTTGATGAATTCTCTTGGTCAGGGGAGGAGCTTTTTATAATAAATAAGTCAGAGTTTATAAGCAGTGCAATATCATGGTGACTTTAGACATTAAGACACATTTCTTTAAAAAAAAAAAAAGATGTATTTATTTATTTTATTTGATGGGGGAGGCTGTGCTGGGTCTTCATTGCTACAGGCAGGCTTTCGCTAGTTGTGGTGAGCAGGGGCTACTGTTTGTTGCATGCTCCGGCTTCTCATTGCCGTGAATTCTCTTGTTGCAGAGCACAGGCTCTAGCAGCACAGGCTCTAGGAACACAGGCTTCAGCAATTGCAGTGCATGGGCTCAGTAGCTGTGACTTGAGGTCTCTAAAGTGCTGGCCCAGTAGTTGTGGCTCATGGGCTTAGTTGCTCTGAGGCATGTGGAATCTTCCTGGGCTAGGGATTGAACCAGCTTCTGCCATTGCAAGGCGGATTCTCGACCATTGGACCACCAGGGAAGCGCCAAGTCACATTTCTAGAAACCATTTGTTCAATATGTATGCCAGTTTATCACAGTATCACCTGTCTTCGTTTCCAGTTGTGCTTTGTACTTATATATTACATATGATTAGATTCAGATACTCAACTAGACCATAAAATGCCCCTCCTACGGCCCCCTAGGCATGCAGCTGTTTTCATCCCAAGTCTACTCTGCCCAGTCTTTCTTCCTTTTCCTCTCTCTTCTCCTGCACTGTCTCAGGGGTGATTTCTCCCCACCCGGCCACCATGCAGGCACTCAGACAAGGAAGCAGTTCTTGTTAAAATATAAGTTGCAAAACAATGGCAGAAATTGCACTGCACTCCATCCCTAAATTGATTATGTCTCCCTTTCTTCACACCTTTCCCCAGTCCTTATTTATCTTCATCTATATCTTCATTAACTTATTAATATTTTTCTAGAAAGAAAAAAAAAAAAAGGTTTACACCTTTCATCAAAACATTTTGGGTTATGTCCCAGAAAAGATTTCAATCCCCAGTTCTTAGGCTTCTTGGGCACCATCAATGCAGACACTCAGCTCCCTTGATAGAAAACAGTGTTCACGCTTGTGCACAGGCTCAGGTTAGGCTGAGAATGCTGGCTGGCTCAGCCCTGATTGCCTTTGGCCACTCCACCTCCCCAGTCTCCTGGTGACAAGGACGTACTGGTATTTGAAAGCACTCCAGCTGAATCCATGCTCTTAAGGACCCGTCACTTCTGGCATTTTAACTTTCAGGGTTCTGGGCTGACAGTTCTCATTGTCACCTAGGTCACCTGTCTTTTTTTTTTTCCCCCTTCACATACCAGGCACACTTCACCTTCTTCCGGAAGGTTGCTGCCGCTGATGGGAGGTGGCAGCTGTTCACAGTTCACGTCAATCCTGTTTGGAGCTTTAGGACTTAAAAGGGAAAACCCTTTTGCCAGCACAACTATAGTCACTTTTAAGCTAGTGAGATTTCATTGTTTGAATTGTGCTTGACCTGAGGACTTTTTACAAGTGAATTTACAAAGTGGCTTTTCTCCCATGAAATCTGGACCAAAATTGAAATGAATATCTAGAGCTGAAGATTTTACCATCATTCTCTGACATGGTCATCATTCTCCTCTATGCAAAGTTAACTGTGATTATAAGTACAGCCTAACATTGAATATTCATTGGAAAGGTTGATGCTGAAGCTGAAGCTTTAACACTTTGGCCACCTGATGCGAAGAGCCAACTCAGTGGAAAAGACAGTGATACTGGGAAAGATTGAAGGCAGGAGGAGAAGGGGACAACAGAAGATGAGATGGTTGGATAGCATCACCCACTCAATGGACCTGAGTTTGAGCAAATTCCAGGAGATGGTGAAGCCAAATTCCAGGGAATCCTGGTGTGCTGGAGTCCATGGGGTCACAGAGTTGGACATGACTTAGTGACTGAA
This sequence comes from Cephalophus harveyi, assembly GCA_006410635.1. Lineage (NCBI taxonomy): Eukaryota > Metazoa > Chordata > Mammalia > Artiodactyla > Bovidae > Cephalophus > Cephalophus harveyi. Next base: position 112,997 of record SJYT01046266.1, on the reverse strand, counting down.
CTAACTGAACATTGAATAGGCAGGCATTATGCTAGGCACTGTTCTAAGTGTATCATATAAAGTTTTACATCTAAAAGTCCAGCAAGCCTATGACTCAGGTTCAGTTTTTAGCTCTCATTTTATAGAAGAGAACACTGCTTCATTGGAGCTGGTAATGACCAGCCTGAGGTCGCATAGTAGGTGCTATTGGCCAGGATTCAAATCTGAGTGTTCTCCTCCCAGAGACTGCACTATTAACCATGAAGCAACACTGGACCCACAGGAGCGGGAGTCCCCCCAGTGGTAAAAATCAATGAGCCCATCACCTCCCATTCAGTTCATCCTTCACATGCCACCAGCATGACTTCTTGAAGGTGCAGATCCAATCATGACACTAGCGGAAAGTGTTTCTCACTGCTTACAAGGTAAAGTCTAAATCCTGAAAGTGAACCAAAAGCCTCCCCTGCTACCATCTGCCTCTGTAGCTACGCTGTTTGCCTTGCCACCTGCCCACTCCTGCCATGTTTCTTCCGGTTCCCCAATTGGTCTGTGCTATTTGATACTTCAGGACCTTCAAACATGTTCCATCCCGACCTTTTCCTCCTCTCTTCCTACCCAAGTGAGCTCGTGTACATCCTATGGAACCTGTCTCAAACAGCTTCTCTACATCCTTCCCAGACATAAATCTCCTCTCCTCTATTTGCTACTAGCATATACATCTATTTAGTGAGATAAAAAGAGATACTACGTTTGAGCCCTTGTGTGCTAGGCATGGGGATAGGGTTGCGCATTTTGCATGGTTAGTGGTTACAAATCTTTAGCCAAAAACACAATTATGGGAGAAATGTATCTGTTTCTTTTTTAAAAAAATAGACTATAATTTCTGTTTTGAGACCTCATTCAGCAAGGAGACATAAGCAACGTCAGCCAATCCATCTCTTCCAGCTCCTAAGGTTGCAGCTGAGTTGTGAGGTGCTTAGACAAAGTCCAGGTGTGTGTGTGTGTGTGTGTGTGTGTGTGTGTGTTGTAGGGAAGTTGGATAAAGTTGTCCCTTTGGTCTCCATGTCACCATCTCCCCATGCTGGTATCTGACATGTCTGATCACATTGAAGTTGGGGTAGTGGTGTCTACAGCCTCCTCAGATCCATCAGGCACCTGTGCCCTCCTTGGGTTTACCAGAAACCTTCTGCCTCTGCTGGACCACTCTGGGTTAGGAGGATTGGTGAAAGCCTGAGCCTCTCTTCTGCCCAGCTGTACTGCACAGACATTTCTTTGATTCCTCCTCTGTGCTGAGTTCCCAGCAACTCTTGGATTGGGCCAATTCGCCAGGCTTTTGCTTGGGATCAGAACCCTCATAGTTTCTGCTCTCAAATCATTTAGCCTACCTGGAGCTTCCATCTTGCGTCTGGTAGCATTTAGAGTGGCTCCAGCTTCTAGCTCCTCTTCACTTCCCTTCTGACTCTCCTTGCCCTTCTTTATTCCCTCTAGAAAACTATAATGTCTTTTGGAGAAAAACTGGCTCTGAGTATTCTTTCATATCTTAAGCCTGGATTCTTTTATGATATAAAAATTCTGCTGAGTCATCCCTTCCTTGGTCAGTGAGTGACACTAACTGGGAGGAAAGACAGGACTATGAGGAAATCCATTGCAGGGAATAAAAACCATTAATATCTCACTGTTACTCCTGCCTCCCAGAGACACACACTGAATGATTGGTTCATATAATCTTTGCAAAAACCAATGGGAGGTGTAATTATTATTTTATAGAGGAAAAACTAAGGCTTAGTGAGATCAATTAACCTCGCATACTGCTAGCAAGCTCTTGAATCCAGTTCATGCTCTTGACCATAAGACCTAACTATCCTTATCACGTTCTACTGAAATAATTTCTTTAGTTATCTGAGTTTCCCAGTAAATTGAGCTCCTTGAAGTCAAGGCTACGACCTCATCCATCCTGTATGCTCCATACCCTGCAGTTAGCAGGTGCACTTAGTAAGTGGTATTTGAACTGAAATGGATGAAGGAGAGAAAAGGAAAAGGCAGAGGAGGAGAGGAAAGGGTAAATGGGAAAATTCTCTTATCTAAGCTCTTCTGTGAGCTTAGAAAGTTCTGAGAATCCTACACAACTTTTAAAGGAAATAAAATGAAACTGTATTTTCTGACATGGAGTTGTTGTTGTTCAGTTGCTCAGTCGTGTCCAACCCATGGACTGCAGCACACCCGTCCTCCCTGTCCTTCACCATCTCCCAGAGTTTCCTCAAACTCATGTGCATTGAGTCGGTGATGCCATCCAACCATCTCATCCTCTGTCATCCCCTTATCCTCCTGCCCTCAGTCTTTCCCAGCATCAGGGTCTTTTCTAACAAGTCAGCTCTTCACATCAGGTGGCCAAAGTATTGGAGTTTCAGCTTCAGTATCAGTCCTTCCGGTGAATATTCNTGCCATCCAACCATCTCATCCTCTGTCATCCCCTTATCCTCCTGCCCTCAGTCTTTCCCAGCATCAGGGTCTTTTCTAACAAGTCAGCTCTTCACATCAGGTGGCCAAAGTATTGGAGTTTCAGCTTCAGCATCAGTCCTTCCGGTGAATATTCAGGGTTGATTTCCTTTAGGATTGACTGGTTTGATCTCCTTGCAGTCCAAGGGACTCTCAAGAGTCTTCTCTAACACCACAGTTCAAAAGCATCAATTCTTTGCTGGTCTGCTTTCTTTATAGTCCAACTCTCACATCCATACATGACCACTGGAAAAACCATAGCTTTGACTAGACGGATCTTTGTTGGCAAAGTAATGTCTCTGCTTTTTAATATGCTGTCTAGGTTGGTCATAGCTTTTCGTCCAAGGAGTAAGTGTCTTTTAATTTCATGGCTGTAGTCACCATCTGCAGTGATTTTGGAGCCCAAGAAAATAAAGTCTGTCACTGTTCCCATTGTTTCCCCATCTATTTACCATGAAGTGATGGGACTGGATGCTATGATCTTAGTTTTTTGAATGTTGAGTTTTAAGTCAACATTTTCACTCTCCTCTTTCACCTTCATCATGAGAGGTGTCTGAAATTATTAAATGAAAATGCATGTTAGAAAACAGTGTGATCATCTATTGGAAAAAATATGTTAATATTAACATACATAATGATAACATGTCAGCATCCATAAAAGAGAAGAGCTGGAGGAATTTCCACCCAACAATGGATAATGATTTGGGCAGCAATTTAGGATTACATGGGACATTCACTCTATATCTGTTATTTCTGTAATACTTGAATGTTTATAAAGAATATTATCCATTTTTAAATTAGGAATATCAATGTTTAAAAAGAAAAAGCATGTTATCCTATTACAGATTTTACATTGTACTGTATACTGATCACCTTACACTAGAGCAGGTAATTATAATGAGATAAGTACAGGAAATGCTTCTCTATTTTTCAAAATGACAACACACATCTTGCATCATACCATGAATCCCCCCATGAGCCTGTTAAGTAGGTATTTGTGGTTAACACTTTGAGCTGTGCTGTCTTCCATCCTGATGTGAATCCTGGCTCTCTGTCTTAGTACCCATATGACCCTGGGCAAGTTCCTTAATCACTGTGCCTTTTCTGTGTCACTACGTATAGGTCTACCTCTTGCCTTTTAAATGCTGCACGATATACTTCACAATTAACCATTTTCTATATGTACATTTAGGTTGTTTCTAGTCTCTAGGATGTGTTTCTAGTCTTTCAACCTAGACTTTCTAGAAAGAATGCTGTCAGTCCTTGTCTCCAGTATCACTTGAGGCTGCTGACCTGTTGCTTAATTAGTGAATCACCCTTCCCTGGTAACATTGAAAATGGCCTTTATCTCTTATATTTCCATGAACCAAAAACTTGCTGTCTTCCTTCACTGACAAAAACTGTCCTTCTGCTAGTTCTGTTCTTCATTTTGCTTCTGTTTAGACCTATACAGATTTGATACTGGATCCCACATCTGACCCACAAAACCATGCATGCTGCTGTTGAGTGCTGTGTGTGTGCTTAGTTGCTCAGTCGAGTCCAACTCTTTGCAGCCCCTTGGACTGCAGCCTGCCAGGTTCCCCTGTCCATGGGATTTCCCAGGCAAGAGTACTGGAGTAGGTTGCCATTTCCTTCTCCAAGGGATCTTCCCGACCCAGAGATTGAACCTGCGTCACCTGTGTTGCAGGTGGATTCTTTACCATCTGAGCCACCAGGGAAGCTGTACGGACATGCATTTGTAGTGTCGCAGATAGTAACTGAACTTTGGCCTACCTAGTCCTTCCCTATTTTCCTCGGGTTCTGACCTTTGCAATATTCTAAATAGCTTTCTTGGTAATAACTAGGTTGCAGAAAGGTCTTTACTTGGGCCCCTGGTCCTGAGGCTACAAAGAATAGCAGGAAACACAGAGGTGCCCTTGTCAGTATGAATCAGCTGCTAGCAGCAGAAGATGTGCCTTCAACAAAGAGACAGAGTGAGGAAAGTGTCAGCTCCGAGGACCTGCAGGCTTACTGGGCTATTTATGAGAAAGCTCTCTGGGATAGAGAGTAACTAACTCTGAGAAGCTGAAAGCATATAGGGTTTCCCCCTTTCCTGTTACAATCATCACGCCATGAAATAAAGTCTTTCCCAGGTTTAAAGCAGTCTTAAATGTATTTCCTTACTCTCAATATCCATTTTAACATTTTATTCAGTAGGATGGTTGTTCACGTGTTTTTCACACATTTCTGTGAGTGGTTCAAAAAAATAAAAATATTTGCCAAAGTGAATATTACATTCGAAGTTATGAAAAGTTCACATTAAACCCAAACAAATAGCCATTTGAGAAGGGAGGACCCCATATGTTCTTCCTAATGTTTTCTCTCTAAATCATTCAAGAGTATTCTTTCTTGATTGTGTTTATACTAACCATTAAATGATCCTTAGAACTGATTTTCAATATTCAACACATTTTGACACTGTTTTTCTAAGGTGCCAACATCCAAAAGAAGAGCACAGATGAAACAGGGAATTTATTGTATAGCTATGGCAAGAGCTTATAGTTGCTGTTACTATTATTATTTAGCAAAGAGTCATGTTTCAAATACTTATATTCTTCATATGAAAACTTTATTTACTTGGAATAATAGAAAAAGGCCAAACTGAATTGGTAAGAAGTAATGGTGACTGGACTTCCCTGGTGGCTCAGGTGGTAAAGAATCTGCCAACAATGTGGGACACCTGGATTTGATTCCTGGATTGGGAAAATCCCCTAAAGAAGGACATGGCAACCCACTCCAGTAGCTTTGCCTGGGAAATCCCATGGACAGAGGAGCCTAGCAGGCTATAGTCAGTGGGATCACAAAGAGCTGGACACGACTGAGCGACTAACCCCACCTCCATCTGAATAGCTGACTATTCCTAAGTGACATTTAATAAAGTACAATATATATTAAAAATTTAATACCATAATATAGAAAAGAAGCTAAATTTGTGAAATAAATTCAAATCCAAATCACATATATGATTTCTATATGTAGTTTCTTTAAAGATACAACTAAATGTATTAGACTAATTAAAATTTAAAAATTCAAAGAATAACTGCTGAAAGTGGAATTTAGAGACATATGGTAGTAATCCTAAATGTCTTCAAGCTTTTTGTTTGAAAAAGACACTCATTCTCACAGGTTTCTCCTTAATAATAAGATCAGATAGTCATAGTGGAAAAACAGACTTTTAACTGTGTATACAGAATGAATCAGACCGTTCGAATTATGTCTGGTCTCTAATCAGTATGCTGCTGCTGCTGCTGCTGCTAAGTCACTTCAGTCGTGTCCGACTCTGTGCAACCCCATAGACGGCAGCCCACCAGGCAAGAACACTGGAGTGGGTTGCCATTGCCTTCTCCAATGCATGAAAGTGAAAAGTGAAAGTGAAGTCGCTCAGTCATATAGATTAATATAATGTGATTTTAAATATTTTTAGGTTATCATATTTAACTCAAATTGAAATTTGGGTTTGCAGGTTAAACTAATTAAGAAAAGTGGGAAGGGACTTCCCTGGTGATCCATTGGTTAAGATTTCGCTTTCTAATGTAGGAGGTGTGGGTTCAATCCCTGGTTGGGGAGCTAAGATCCCACATACTTCTGGCCAAAAAACTAAAACATAAAACAGAAGAAATATTGGAACAAATTCAATAAAGACTTTAAAAATGGTCCACATCAAATATATATATATATATATATATATATATATTTTTTTTTTTTAAGAGAGAGGTGGGAAGAAAAGGAATTGGCAAAGATTGGGGAGGAAAGGGCAAAAATGTGCCTCTGACCAAGTGTAAATCATATGGTACGTAAATTATGTCACAATGCATATGTGTGTGTGTGTGTGTGTGCATGCTTAGTTGCTCAGTCGTGTCCGACTCTTTGCAGCCCCATGGACTGTAGCCTGCCAGGCTCCTCAGCCCATGGAATTTTCCAGGCAAGAATACTGGAGTAGAATTTCCTACTCCAGGGGATCTTCCTGACCCAGGGATTGAACCCTCATCTCTTGCGTCTCGTCTCCTGCATTGGCAGGCGGATTCTTTACCACTAGCACCACCTGGGAAGCCTTATATCATAATAAAGATGTTTAAAAGAATCATAACTTTAAACAAAAGAAAAAGTATGCAAACAGCAGGTTGCTGACTGGCCAAGCAAACCCTTTCTCTAAGATTAGGTTGTGTATTTTTCATATTTGTTACCCCCTTCATAAAATATTTTAGCATTTTTAAAGCTTTATTTCTTGATCAGTATATCTGTTTTCACTAGAAAAAATAAAACGCTCTGGATTCTAGTGTAATGCACTATATTTCTGGGAGTGATCTTGATGTAGGAACTAAAAGGCAGCATGACTTGACAGAAACAGTCTTGGCATTTATCCATATATACACCTGATATGCGTTTACTATTTCACAGTCATTTATCATTTATGCTTTGGGAGGAAGGGATGGGCCATTTTGAAGGGGAACTGAAGGACCAGGTGAGGGAACTTATGCCTAGCTCATACAGAGAACGGTTTGCCGAATTTTCTATTGCTATGTAGATTTTTTCATTTTCAATCTCACCTTTGATCCCAGGAGACAATTTGTTTTCCTTTTATCTACAAGTATCTGGCGATACTTCTAAATTATAGGTAGAAGTAAAAAGTGATTTTCCAGAATCTGTGGTACAGTGGAAGCCCAGGACTTCTATCATTAGTGATGGATTTCACTGGTATCATGCAGTCTATGTGGGAGGTAAAAGTTGGATCTAAAGTGTTTCTAAAACATTTTTTCTTAATTGCAGTATAGTTGATTTATAATGTTGTGTTAGTTTCCAGTGTGCAACAAAGTGATTCAAATATATATATATTCTTTTCCATTATAGGTTATTATAAGATATTGAATATAATTCCCTATGCTTTTCAGCAGGACTTTGTTGTTTATTTTATATATAGTAGCTTGTATCTGCTAATCCTGAACTCCTAATGTATCCCTTCCCCCCTTTCCCCTTTGGTAACCATGCGTTTATTTTCAGTGGCCATAGTGTGTTTTGAATCACCAATTTAAAGTGATGTTTCGCACAGGAGTGGAGGAATCTGGTCCAGCCTTACAAGGTTTCACCTGACCCTGAGCACTCAGAAAACGAGGTAGTTGGGCAGCAGGGAAGGAGGTCTTATCTCTTCTGCCTGCAGAGCTCCTGGCTGTGTCCTCAGCTAATACGCCTTACTTCCTCGACATGGCGGCAGCCGCAATGTGCTTTCTAAGCAGTAAGGACTGACCACCTTGTTTAAAGCTTAAGTTCTGAGCATCATCTGCTTCCACCTAAAACGTTAGGACACAGAACAGGCAACATTAGCCTCCCTGCTTCTAACACCTAGCAACAATGTGGGTGGGTACCCCTCTGGCAGTGTGGCTGCTGCTGCTGCTGCTAAGTCGCTTCAGTCGTGTCCGACTCTGTGCGACCCCATAGACGGCAGCCCACTAGGCTCCTCTGTCCCTGGGATTCTCCAGGCAAGAACACTGGAGTGGGTTGCCATTTCCTTCTCCAGGCAGTGTGGCAGGTGTATATATATTTGTACATGCCTGTGATTCCATGATGCAAACAAAATACAACTTCGGGGGGGGGGGGTGGTAATACCTGGGGGGGGGGGGAAGCATGTTCTTTAAGATATCAATAAAGAGGTTTTTGGTAATACCTTGGGGGAGGGGGAAGCCTGTTCTTGAAGATATCAATAAAGAGGTTTATTTAGTAGTTTTTGTAGCCCCTTATGCTTCTGCATTGTGCCAGGATATTATAAACAGCACAGCCAAGTAAAGGCAAATAATATTAACTCTATGGGAACCGAGGTTTCTAATTCCTACCTAATTAGTCATTCTCTTTTCTGTGTCTATATGTGTGTTTATCACCCTAAATATAGAACCTGATCTATATAAAATAATATATAAAAACTACTTATATATAAATAAAAACTACTACATATAAAATAAAATTTTAACAGGCATTCTGCTTGAGGGAGAAGAAATAAAGCCAATTTCAAACCTTCCTGTTAATCGCTGGAGATGCATGTGAAAGTCACTAAGAAACGTACTTTTCACAGAAAAAAATTTTTTCCACCTCTATTGAAAGAGGCTGGAAGAGCCTTTAAAGAAAGATGAAACTGAAAATAGCACCATACCCTCCTTAAGAATATTAAAGGAGTACCTCTATCTCAATGCAAAATAAATTCAGGTGTGTATACTGCCTAAGACCCCAAAGTTTGCAAAGCTGAATCCAGAATTTCCTGTAAGATTACAGTCATAACCTGTTAATAATCACCTGTTCCTCATCTAGAGATGATGCTCAGGAAACAAAAGAACTGGGAAGGGAGGTTTCAACAGCATTAGCGATCAGAAACAACCTGAATCTCTCCAGTTGATTTATACTGAAAAAGGACACACGGAGAGAAAAGATGGCTATTTTCCATGTAACGCGAGCTTTGTTTTTTTTTTTTAAAGATGTGAACTTTTTACCTTGTTCATTCATGCTTCATTTGATCAATTACTAACTATATGGCCCCTGAAAAGCGAGCGCGGGCTTTTTGAAGTGGGTATTTTGTTCTGGGATCCCCCCTTCATTTCAAAATGGGCGGGGAGGTGGAGTTAAGACACCTTTCTGACTGTGAACCGATCAAGCAGCGCCCGAGTGTGTGAGTCGGCCCCCTGAACACCACGAGGACCCGAGGACGTGGACTGCGGAGGGGCGGCGAGCGGAGCCCGGCTCCTGCAGCCGGGAATCCTTTTTCAAACCTTAGGGAGCCAGCGCTGCCATTGAAATGCAAATCCCGTCCTGAGCGGCCGGGCCAATCGGCGAGGCTTCCTGTGCGATTACCTGGTGGCGAGCGCGGAGCGAGCGCGGCCCCTCTGGCTCGGCCCCGGCGGCCCGGAAGGCGTGGTGGTCGGGCGCCCCCGCACCCTCCGGGCCCGGCGACCCGCTTCACCCCCGGCAGCCCCGCGCCCCGGGCTCGCCGCTGTAGCCGGGGCGCAGGGCGCGGCCGAGCCTCCCATTGTTAAGCGCGGCCCGGCCCCGCCGGCGATGCCCCGCGCCGCCTCCTCCGAGCGGTAGCGAGGTTTGAACTTGGCGTCGGCCCCGAGCCCCGCGCGGCCCCGGGGGGCGACCGCGGCCCGCGAGCGGCGATGGTGAGTGTGGGGCTCGGGTCCGCTTTCCCCGGGCGGGGCGGAGGGAGGGCGGGTACCCAGCCGTCTGCTCTCTAAAGGGTGTCTATTTCGGTCCCCGCGGCGACTCTGGAGAACCCTCTCTGCAAGGATAAGTCCTCGGGCGGGCTTTCTCTGCCGGCGGCCGGCCTGATGGGGGTTAGGTGGCGCCCTAGAGGGTCCTCCTGACACTCCTGGACCTTGGCCTTTTTTTTTTTTTTTTAATTTTATTAGGGAGGCAGAAACTGCTACTCCAAGAGGAAAAGAATTGCAGATTATTGACAGCATGAAAACTTTTCAGGAGAAATGATCTGTGAAATATTTTAATTTTGATAAATTGCTTCTTACGAGGGCTCCTACTGAGTTTAGAAAGACTGGCCTTTCTTGGTTTTACTGGATTTGTTTCTGTAGGAAAGATCCCAAGAGTGCTTTTGAGGCGCATGCCTGCCCCTCCCCCTTCCACTTGTTCCACCTCTTAAGGCAGTTTCTTTTTAAAAAGGTGTGTTCCACTGTCATGCTGCAGGAATTAAATCATGAAAATGAAATGATACCTGACACACGCTTTACTGTGCCAGAGAGAGAAAAGTGCTTTGCTGAGGGGTGGAGGAGAGGTAATGAAATTTCAATACATCCAGCATCCGGTGGGGGAGGTGTGACCGGCTTTTTCTTCTCTCTGATGTATTTTGGCATTACTTTTTTTTTTTAAATCGTGTTATTGTTGTGGTGCACTTTTGTGCATGGAGGCTTTTGAGAGGAAGGGAACAGAAGCCCACATATATATAATCTCCATGGAGAGATTGCTCTGAGATGTCAGGGTGAGGCAGGAAATCTTAGCACAGGGGCTTCTATGATAGTTCTGTGCGTCTCCTATTTCTAACTAGTTAATATTTTAAGGCTAGTTAAATTATCATTTCCAGCTAAAAGCACATTGGTCAGATATATACTTAATCTTGCCTCAACTGATCTCACCGGAAGTTGGTTTACATTTTAATTAATTTTGATGGTTAATTTTTGTCTTAAAAAATTTTATTTTCATTACAAAAGTGTTTCATGATCATGGCAGAAAAGTGGCATATACAGAAGTAAACTGTCCTTAACAACAACGTTTACGTTCTATTGGTCAAGGCCTAGTTTTTCATGGAAGCCTAGTTATTTGAAAACTTTGCAGCTGTATTGGAGTTTTTAAAATTGCTAACAAACCTGGTTTAGGAATTGACAAGGAAATAAATTTATACTTTAAAAAATGTTATAACCAACAGTAACTTATTCACATGGTTCATGGGACGGAATTTATTGTGGCAGTTTCTCTTGAATCAACTTCCCACATCTGCTCCAGACAAATGGTTTCTGTTTGTATAGCCTGTTTTGTAAATACATCTCTACCATGAAGGCAAAGTGCCCAAACACATACGCCTTTTCAGTGCTGGTAACTAGGTTCATAGAGTTAATATTTTTATTGGTTTCTGCCTCAGAACTTCCTTGCTGTACACTTGATAAAACCCTGGAGAAGGTTACCAAGGGATGTTGCAGAGAATTTACTTCCCTGGAGATTTTAAGAATAGGATAAACATCCATCTGCCTAGGATGGCTTCAGTGCAATACTGTTTGGATAAAGGCAGGCAAGGTCACTTCTCAGAACTCCCAAAATGAGGAATTCTAACAAATTTCAGTCCTCAGCAACCTGGAATCAAGGGAAATAAAGATTGCCTTAGAAGCACCTGAGCTCAGGATGCGGCAAAGCCCTGTTTTGATTTATGTAAAAAAAAAAAAGAAAAAAAAAAAGCTTTTCCTTTGGCTAAAAAGATTTTAAAATTTCCCCCAGGACTTGCCAGTCCTTTTCTGTTGATGGAAAGAAAATCAACAATGATTTATTTATTTTCTAAGAAGTTCTAGGTTGACTATAGCACAAGTTCCGTGATTTCAAGTAAATGAACAGACTTATGGAAATTAAAAGTTCTGCTTCCCAAGACTTAGAAGGTAGATAATCTGCCTGTAGTGCAGAAGACCTGGGTTCCATCCCTGGGTTGGGAAGATCCCCTGGAGAAGGGAATGGCTACCCACTCCAGTACTCTTGCCTGGAGAATCCCATGGACAGAGGAGCCTGGCGAGCTATATATAGTACATGGGGTCACAAAGAGTTGGACACAACTGAGCAACTAACCCTTTCACATCTTATGTGTTAAGTCTGGTTACATTTTTACATCAACATTTTACTTTCTCCTCCAAATGTATTCTTGACTTTCCGTTTCCAATGTAGAAGCGATGTGGTACTTTCACCAAAACCAAGAATTCCTGTAACTTGTGTTGGAGGCCGTCCTCCTGAGCTCCTGCTCTGCCACTAGAATTTCATGGGTTGCTGCTTCCTCCGCCCTCCTGTTTGACAGAAGTATCCTGTAATCCTAACCACCATGTGACCTCAATTGCAGTGACACCTTCCTCCCTTGCCGTGGTCACTTGATCAGGAAGAGCCACCCCTCGCCCTCCCTGCAGGATCACTGGGAGGGATTTACTTTCTAGAAAAGGTCATGTCAAAAAGAAAAAAAGGGGCAAGTCAGGAGTCTCCTGGCTGGCTGGTTTTTTTACCCCCACCTCACAACCCTTCAGCTTGTCCTGTTTCTCCATGCATGCCAAGCATGTTTTCTTATGCTTTAGTAACACCCAGAGAAGGAATAGGAATATGAACAATGATCATTCATTTGTTCGACAAACATTTGCTATGTGGGAGGCCCAGCAACTACAGATTTGTCCTCTGTCCTCAAGGAATTTGTCATATAAGAGAAGAAATCAAACATGTCAATAAGTTAGTGCCGTTCTGAGAGAATAGAGTACAGGGGTTAAGAACTTGTTTATTATAAAGTTAAACATACATCAACCTTATGACTCGACATATCCACACCCAGCTATTTACCCAAACTGACGAAAACAGATGCCCACAAAGAGGCTTGTACATAGTGGCCATGGCAATGTTATTCATAATTGCCAACAACTGAGAACAACCCTGTGTCCACCAATAAGAAAACAGATAAACTGTGGTACAGCCACACCAAGGGAATACCACTCAGCAATCAAAAGGGGTGAACTTGTGATAAACACAAGAATCAGGATGAATCTCAACCATTATGTTAAACTGAAAGAAGGTCGACACAAAAGAATATGTATAAGCAGTTCTATTTATGAAGTTCTAGAAGGAAATGGCAACCCACTCCAGTATTCTTGCCTGGAGAATCCCAGGAATGGGGGAGCCTGGTGGGCTGCTGTCTATGGGGTCGCACAGAGTGGCTGCTGTCTATGGGGTCGCACAGAGTCGGACACGACTGAAGCGACTTAGCAGCAGCAGCAACAGAATAGGCAAAACTAATCTATGACCATGGATGTTAGTGGTTGCTTGGGGGTGGGGATCGAGAGAGTTTGACTGGAAAGAGGTGACTTTCAGAGCCATGGAAATGTTGTATGTCTTGATTTGAATGATTGTTACAGTTACCAAACTCCATTGAACTGAGCATTTGAGACATGTATTTTATTGTATTCAAAGCATTAGCTCAATTCGAAGCAGAGCATAGTTCCTAGAGATAGACCAGAGTATATATCTCATCTCTGCCTCTAGGTGTATGTTACTTTGGCCAAGTTATTAAATGCATCTGAACCCGGAACCATTGGACAGTAATAAAATACCTCCATAGGGTTGTTTTAAGAATTGTTAGATAATCAAAGTATTTAGCTTAGTTAAGAACTCGGTAAGTGTCCCCTCATAATTCCATGTATTGTGATAAATATGTGGTTTTGTTGTTAATAAGAAAGTGATTTCCATTTTTTGTAAAAGCCACTTCATTTATTTACGATTATCAAGGATCTTATAGTAACAAATATTCTTAGCATTATATGTATCTTCATTTTAATGGGTTCTTTTCCCAGGTTGTAGGGAATTTAAATTTAGTTCTTGCTTACTTGATCAAAGTACCACTAGGGCTTTGCTTTGCTATCAAATGTAAACCTCAAAGAGAGGAAATACCCGCTAGGCAAAGCCCTCTGTTTTTGAGGATTTCATGAGAGTAGTTGAAACCTAACTACCAGACCAGGCTCACAGCATTCACAGAATCCAGGTGAAAGGCTTACATATTATAAACTCTTTCCAAAGAAGTAGAGGGAAAGAAAAATGATCTCTATATAATTAATATTGTGCTTTTTTTTTTAAAGGGACACATTATATAACTGGATTTTTCAGTAAAATACCTTGTACAGAGTGATAAATATAATACTAGTTTACTTAACCTATTAATCTTCAATTATTTAGGTTCAGCAAAGTGTTTGGGAAAGACAATGTAAATTTTGCCAAGTCCAAGAGAAGCATTTTGTTGTTAGAATGATTTAACTCATTCACCAAGCATTTACCAGATGTTTACTGAGAACATGTTAACCCCTGGGAATTCAGTGATTAATAATAAAACATTTTACACCCAAAGGTTCACAGCTGCCCTGCTTGTGTGAATGTGTGCCCATTTCTCATGGACTTTTCTTTGTTTTTTCAGAGCAGAGGCACTCTCTTAGGCTGGTTTTGTTAGTTTAAAAAAAAGCTTAGGAACTTCCCTGGGGGTCCGGTGGCTAAGACTCTGCACTCCCAATGCAGGGGGCCCCGGTTCAGTCCTTGGTCAGGGAACTAGATCCCACATGCAGTTAAGACCCAGGGTAGCCAAATAAATGATTAAAAAAAAATTTTTTTTTTTAAACTAGTTTTAAAAAGCCTCTTGCTTAAGATGGAGATTTAAAATCCTATTTTGTTTTGATGCTGTTTTCGTAGACACCAAACTTTCTTCTTATCCTTACTAAAAATTACAACCAAATGGTCTTCTAGAAAGGCAGTATAGAATTGTGGAAGGGTCTTAAGCTATGAAAACAAAGCGGCCTGGGTTTGAATCTGAGCTCTCGGTGCATGCGTGTTCACTTGCTTCGGTCGTGTCGGTATCTTTGTGACACTGTGGACTGCAGCCCGCCAGGCTCCTCTGTCCATGGGATTCTCCAGGCAAGATTACTGGAGTGGAGTGGGGGGCCGTGCCCTCCTTGAGGGGATCTTCCCAACCCAGGGATCAAACCTGAATCTCTTATGTCTACCTGCAAAGGCAGGCGGATTCTTAACCACTAGTGTCACCTGGAAGCCCAAATCTGAGCTCTACTGCCTAGTAATTTAGGGTAGGTCCTTAAATTCTTTAAGCCTGAGTTTCCATATCTGTAAAATGGTGATAAAAGAAGTGTTAATGTATATTATCAGATTAGGCTGTTTTAAGGATTAAAATACAAAAATAACTATCTTGGCATCTAGTGGGTATTAATATCTAATATGTATCGAGTCCTTGCTAAGAGTCAGGTGCTATCTGAAACTCTTCTTGTAATCTTCCTCATACTTGTATGAGGTAGGCACTCTTACTGAGCCCTTTAAAGGTGAGAAAACTCCAAAACCACAGAAGAGATGAACTAGCTTGCTGAGGGCATGGAGGTGCCAGGGTTGGAACCCCACAGGTCCTGCCTCTCAACTGAGGAGGTTATTAATATATTGATATCAGTTACTTTTGCCTTCTTGTTGTTGCTGTTGTGCAGTTGCTAAATCATGTCCATCTCTTTGCGACCGCATGGGCTGTAGCACGCCAGGCTTCCCTGTCCTTCACTATCTCCTGGAATTTGCCTTTCCCTTTTAGGTGAAATTATTTTTAAGATTTAGTTACTGCAGGTAGAAAGTAACACCAGTAAGTGGCACTCAGGCTACAATGTTGGGCGGTGTGCAGGTGAGCACCGGTGATGAAGAGTGTGTATATCTTAAATAGTTGATGAGTCGACTTTCTACCTTGTGGAGGGGGACTCGCAGGAGACACGCTTGTGAATATGGTCAGGGTCTTTCCCCAGCCCCTCAAAAGGCTCCCTGTCAGCGGCTCTCTGTGACTTGTGAACAAAGAATGTGGATTTGGTTGAGATTTTGTAAAGCCCTATTAGGGGCTGACATAGATGCAGTATTATCTTGGTCTCTACCAGCAAGGCGAGGTGAGAAGTTTACCTCAAGCCCTGCAAGTGAGAGAAATGTAGATCCTTGTTATCTATTGTATATATATATACTAGTGTGTATCTTAGAATGTATTGTATTCTAACAGTATGTTAGAATATTGTTGTTGGACTCCATGAACTGCAGCACGCCAGGCTTCCCTGTCCTTCACTGTCTCCCAGAGTTTGCTCAAACTCATGTCCATTTGAGTCAGTGATGCCATCGAAGCATCTCATCTTCTGTTGCCCACGTCTCCTCCTGCCCTCAGTCTTTCCTAGCGTCAGGGTCTTTTCCAGTGAGTTGGCTCTTTGCATCAGGTGGCTAAAGCATTGGAGCTTTAGCTCCATTATATGTGTTAGAATATGTATATGACTGAATCTCTTTGATGTACACTTAAATCCAATACAACATTCTAAATCAGCTGTATTTTTTAAAAATTAAGAGGAGCATTAACCTGTTGCCCTGGGATATTTTTTATTCCCTATTTTCATGGCATTTCCTCAATTGCCAGATTCTGGAGAACCCTGAGTTAGAAATCTATAAAAAAAAAATTCCAAGTGGTAGATTGAGAACCCTACTGAGTTAATGAAGACACATGACGTCACATTGACCAATTAAAATAAAATGTGGGTGCCTTGAGGGGAAGGTAAAGTATACAGACATGATACCCTACGTAGATATGAGCCTTTTCACGGAATTCCCAGCCCACGCCACCAGAGTACAGGTTTTTATGCAAGATGCTCTCTTAACGTTCTCAGCATCCATGGCTGTCTTCTGTAGTGTAGCTTGTCAGCCAACCTCCGGACTAGTTCCTCAACCACCCAGGTCTGTGTAAAACCCACCAGGGAAGCTCCTCAGCAAGCAGAGTGGGTGCTGCAACAGGCTGAAGCCAGGGGGCACGGGAGGAGCCTCTTTGCAAAGTGCTGCTTATATTTAAAGGAACCTCACCGTGTACCAGTTTTGTCCACCCAAGTGAGCCATGTTATCTCAGGACAAAAGTCCTGGGGGATGAAACTTGGGGGGCATCACGCTGAAGGAGAGAAAAGAAATCTGGAGGGAAACCCTACATCTCTCTGGTTGTCTCCGACCCCTGGAGGCTGCTTGGCTCTGTTCAGCTTCCACTAGCCTCTTGGTCTGATCCATAGTAACTGTGCTGGGCTAAAGCTAGGAGAATCGCAGGACTGACACTTGAAGGTCCCTCTGCTTCTTCCCTATCGCCTCCAGCCTCTTTCACTCAATTTAAGCCCTTTGTGTTGGTTCCCATGGTTACCTCTTCACCACCAGCAGCTGGAATTCAGTAGTGAGAGAAGGCCGCCTCCCCACTGAGCCAGGTCTGGCTGGGGCGGAGGCCGTTGATCCGCCCCTGGTTCATGGCATGGGGTCACAGTCCAGTACCTTCTCTTTGTCGTGGATTCTGTACTTTTCCCAGGCTTGGCGTGCTGGCATTCTAGTGGGAGGGGAGACGAGGGGTGATGTGCGGCTCACAGGGTATTTCCTGCTCTCAGCTGGCCCGGGGTGGACCTGCCAAGCCCCTACCTGCTGCCACCTCCTTCTGTGTGCTGGTGCCCAGGCGAGGGGGTAGGACCTGCCGTGCCCAGTACCATCTGTTTATGCTTGGTGGACGTTAGCAAGACCAGCCTCTGGTCTGGAAGGAATTGGCAGGTTTTCCTTCAGCTTGGAGGACCAGGCAGGCTCAGGAAACCTGGGGATCGTGGGCAGCCCCAGGGTTCCAGAGGAGAGCACAGCCAGCTCAGAGTTTGTCTTGAAGCTTCAAATCAGATGCTGTTTGAGGCCCAGATTCCTCCTCAGTGAGAGTTCCACTGGCCCCAGAAACAGGAACTCTAACTGCAGGTGGAAATTAAGCAGCTCTGTTGGTGAAGGTGAGCAGTTACCTATAGAAGCCCCCACAGGTCGTGGCCTCTGAGGATGCCAGGACTGGAAGAACTGTCATGCTTTTCCTGGAATCGGGCAGCTCTATTTATTGTACAGTCCACTCCACCTACAAGTATCTGAGCCCCTAGATGATGTGCAGATCAAGGTTAAGGGCATGCTTCCGAGCCTTATAGTGTGTGGGGTCTTGGCTTTACCACTGTCTTTGTGATCTTGAGCGATTTACTTAAATTACCCATTCCTTGGTTTCCTTTTTCTATGAAAGAGGGAGAACACTTCATAGGGTTATTATGAGGATTGAATTTGTTATGTAAAAATACTTTGTAAAGCCCTACTCAGGTGCTGGGCTTCCCAGGTGGCGCTAGTGGTAAAGAACCTGCCTGCTAGTATAGGAGACATAAGAGACACAGGTTCAATCCCTGCGTCAGGAAGATCCCCTGAAGAAGGGCATGGCAACCCACTCCAGTATTCTTGCCTGGAGAATGCCACGGATAGAGGAGCCTAGCGGGCTACAGTCCATAGGATTGCAGAGTCGGACATGACTGAAGCGACTTAGCACAGCACAGCACATAGTAACGGAAGGAAAGGAAAAATGATGGGGTAAGTAGAAACTTAGCCAGTGGAACCATAGTTACAAACACCTTAAAAAGATATATTATAAACCACAGACGATTACTTTTCCACAAGCTGACTGCAGTTTGGGTACCTTGCCTTCCATTTAAAATATACTTCCAAAAAATATAAAGCAACAGCTGGGGCAAAGCTTGGGAGACAGAGTCCCACTTTGGGTGATAGCAGAGCTTGGAAACATTTAGGTTTGAGATTTGGAGGGGTGTAAATAGCATGGAATGTCTATTATCTACCCCAAAAAGCAGAACGAATCTTGGATATTGTGGACACAAATGCAGTTGGCACGAGCTTAAAAAAAGTGCATGTGAGCTTCATTCTAAGACCCAATAATCCTCTTGGGCAAAGTAAGGATTAGGCCTCCCCCACAAACAAGGGGGTGAGTTCCATTTTGCTAAGATCCCTCAGCTGTTGCCAAATTTAGCCAGGGACCTATTTTCTTGCGATGAATGACCACCTCCATTTACATTTTGCATGTCCATCCCTCTTCTCCAGGCAGGTCTAGGACAGGAGCAACTTATTTGCATGTAGATGGAAGAGAGAAGGGCTTCCCAGGTGGCTCAGTGGTAAAGAATCTGCCTGCCAATGCAGGAGACCCGGGTTCGATCACTGGGTCAGGAAGATCCCCTGGAGGTAGAAATGGCAACCGACTCCAGAATTCTTGCCTGGAGAATCCCATGGGTAGAGGAGCCTGGTGGGCTACAGTCCATGGGGTCACAGAATTGGACGCGACTGAGCACGCACGGGAGAAAGAAATCCCACCTCCCACAGACTGCAGTCTCCTCCCTTCCAGAGCCAGGGTCTGTCATCCACTGCCACTTGCAGGAGGATAGGGGGTTTCACTCCCTAGAGCCTGAGGTGAGAGGACTCCAGGGGCTAAAAAGACCTGCGCCCAACCTCATCGTGTTTTGAAAACAGCCATGCAGACACATTCGCTGAGTCCCATCCCTGCTCAGTGCCTGAAGCTCCCTCGGCTGAAACGAGGCTTGTAGCAGAATCCTCAGGCTGATGCTGTCAGCCCTGATCCTCCAGAAACCATTTCTTTCACCCTGGTTGCTGGGCCTTCTGCCCCAGTCTGTTCCTAAGGGGCCCAGGTAACGCCTTTTATTTCCTGTTCTTACATGCGAGAACTGTGACATTTATCTCTCTCACCAAATGCTTTGGACATTTGCAGTTGCCCTCTTTAAGGAATGAAAGAGCCAATCGTTATACCCGCATCCTATCACACCCCTTGGTTTCCTTCCCGTACTCATCTCTCTCATGTAGGCCACTTGGATCAAATGATAATAGCTCCCTTCTTGTGGTGGTTATCACGTGCCAGGCTTACCAGATCCCACAGCCGTGTCACCAGGCAGATAATACTCTGTCCCCTTTTTACAGATGAGGTCCTAGGGCTCAGATGGAATAGTGGCATGAAGTCTTTCCATTGCCCAAACTTACTCCCAGGGTAGTACATCCACTGTCATTTCCCTACAAAGATTTTCCTTTAAAAATATGGAGAAATTAGACTGAGATTCATTCTAGTGAGGAAAAAAAAATTAAGGCTGATTTTACTTTTTCTGATAACTACAATCATAAATGTTAATTGTAAACAATTTGCAAGATACAGAAAAAGGGAAGAAAAATATCACCCTTAATCCTATCACCCAGTAGTAACATTTTGGTACTTTTTCTGATCTTTTGTTTTCATTCATTGCTTTCTGTCATATATGAATGGCAAAAGGGTCATGTGGCAGAAATGGTCATGTGGATTGGCATGTGGCTGATGCCTAAGGAAAAAGCATGCACAGTCTTGGGACCCTCAGGCATTGTGTGAGGGGTGGTGTGGTCTCCGGCCAGACTACTTTCTACTTATTTCTTTTTGCTTTATCTGTATGAGGATCATTGCTGTCTCAAATGATAAGATTAATAACCTATTAAAGCATAGTATCTGGTACACACCGTGTGTCCAAGAAATGTAAATTTCCTTGCCATTGGTAAGAAGGAAACACTGCCAGGCACCATTCTAAGTGTGTTACACATTGAGGATCATTGCTGTCTCAAATGATAAGATTAATAACCTATTAAAGCATAGTATCTGGTACACACTGTGTGTCCAAGAAATGTAAATTTCCTTGCCATTGGTAAGAAGGAAACACTGCCAGGCACCATTCTAAGTGTGTTACACATATTCAATCAAGCCTCACAACTACCCTTTGATATGGGTATTATAATATTTATAGGGGAGGAAACTGAGGCGCAAGAGGCTGTGACCTGCCCAAAGTCAGACACCTGCTAGGTGACAGAGCCAGAATAGGAACCCAAGCAGCTGGCTGCGGAACCCACATTGTTCATACAGGTTATGCAGCCTGCCACTTACTGTGTTGATTTAAGGTCACACTCTTGAGTGTATGTGGCTAGGACAACACGCTCCATTGGTAAAGATGTCACCAGTTTAATATAAGCCCTTGCATGAGGGCCCTTGGTTTTCTTATGCACTTGCCCTGGACTAGTCTTAGGGCCCTGGAGGTGGTAGCGTTGCAGTCAAAAGTAAATATGGAGCAGATTAAGTATTTAATAGGTAGGTTAAAAGATCTGGCTAATCATTTGGCTTTTTCCTCTACCCACCCTTTTCCAGATGCAAGGTTGGCATCGAGGTCACTGGCTTAAGATCTGGAGATAGTTAGGCTCATGGTTTCGGAAAGAGTCAGAAATATGCTGAATGTTGGTGTTGTAAGTTGTACACTTGTTCCATTTGGGAGGTTTCAGGGGAAATCAAGTGAGAAAAAGCGTCAACAAGAGGCACAGGAGGTACAGGTAGACACAGGGCCGAGACCTACAAAGCACCTCTATGCATGGCTGAAGGGTTATGCTTGGCCTCCTGTAATAACCATACTGCCAAACCAGGTGGGTGAACAGAAGGAAGAGGTTTTTTGAGGACAAGTAAAAGGATGCCTGGGTAGCTCAGCTGGTAAAGAATCCACCAGCAGTGCAGGAGAGCCCAGTTCGATTCCTGGGTCAGGAAGATGCCTTGGAGAAGTGATAGGCTACCCACTCCAGTATTCTGGCCTGGAGAATTCCATGGACTGTATAGTTCATGGGGTCGCAAAGAGTCGGACACAACTGAGAGAGTTTCACTTCACTTGCTTTTTAAATTATTACTTACCATCTAAGAAGTCCACTCTGTGTTGCCTCAGGCCTGTATCCTGTTCAGTGCGTTCCACTGTAAGCATGCCCTTCTGTGCTTGCTTAGTCGCTCAGTCGTGTCTGACTCTCTGCGACCCCATGGACTGTAGCCCATCAGGCTCCTCTGTCCATAGGATTCTCCAGGCCAGAATACTGGAGTGGGTTGCCATGCTCTCCTCCAGGGGATCTTTCTCATCCAGGGACTGAACCTGGGTCTTCTGTGTTGTAGGCAGATTCTCTGCCATCTGAGCCACCAAGGAAGTCCAAGAATACTGGAGTGGGCAGCCTATCCCTTCTCCAGGAGATCTTCCCAACCCAGGGATCAAACCCAGGTTTCCGGCATTGCAGGCGGATTCTTTACCAGCTGAGCCACAAGGGAAGCCCCAAGAGAGGGGAAGAATGAAGCGACAGTGACCCAAAAGGTTCCGTCTAAATACATAGGAACCAAAAGATCAGTAATAGAAACAAGGGGCTTTTCAAGAGAGGGCAGTTCATCGAGGACATCTGTGACACCTTTGATAGACGCCCAGTCATCAGCAAACGAAGAACAGCTGCGTTAGGCTAAGAGCAGAAATCTGAGCCAGAGGGAATGGATTCTTAATATCTTCCGCCACACACTGAAGGCGCGGGGAATCCAGACCCCCTCTGCCTCCCAGAGACTGAAGGGAAGAGAGGGGCTGGGGAACCTGAGGTTCTGATACGAGGAGAGGCCTGAAAACAGGATGCAGAGATGATGACAGGCAGCTTCCTGCATGATGGACCCGGAGCAGCAGAAAGAGAACATAGAGACCCAGGCACCCACAAACGCAACTTCACAGAGCAAATTATGAAAATGAATACATGCAAGCACCCCACCTAAATCCAAAGGAATTTCTCCAGGGGACTCTGAGGACAACTTAGCCCTGTATAAATGCACTTCTGTCTGTTTAATCTCAAAAAGCATTCTGGTGGCTTCAAAACATAAGGCAGCAAGATGGTGCTGAGCGGTGCCAACTGTTGGGAGAAGGGTGTGGTCAGTGGTCCCCCAGCACTGCCCCTGTCTACTCCACAAAAGCCAGCTGTTGGGACAGGGACCAACAGTTAGAGCCGAATTCTACTTTATAAAGGAATCAACTCACAAACTTACATGTTGTTGTTGTTTAGCAGCTCAGTCGAGTCCAACTCTTTGTGACCCCATGGGCTGTAGCCCGCCATGCTTCTCTGTCCATGGGAATCTCCAGGCAAGAATACTGGAGTGGGTTACATGCCCTCCTCAGGGGGAACCTTCTCGACCCAGGGATCGAACCCACATCTACATTGGCAGGTGAATTTTTTACTGAGCCACCAGGGAAGCCCTCATAACATTATATAGAAAGTGACTAAAAGGTCCCCAGCTTTCCCAAAACGTGTAAACAATTTTAATGCCTTTAAAAGTTGAAGGGCATAGAGCTCCATTTTGGATGCATCACACAATTTTTCCCTTTACAATCAACTGTGATTGTTTCTATAAATCTGTATTGTGTGCCTATCACGAGCCACTCACTGAGGCCCTGGGTATGTCGTGGTTTAAAAGCGCAAAACTGAAGAAAAGCCAGCCGTGGACCCTGAGTTGGCTGCACTTTCTGTCCAGTGCAGTCCGTGTGCAAATAAACATTTACCTGCGGCCCCAGGTGCAATGACAGGAAAGACCAGGTGCTGGGCAGAGACTGTATGAGGCAGATGAAATGATCTCTGAGGAGGTGGTGTGCTCCCTGGACCGAAAGACTGAGGACAAGCCGGTCAAGCGGAGAATCAGGAGGAAGACTGTTCCAGGCGGAGGGTACTGCAAGTGTGAAGTGGAGAGCTTGGCAGGCTTGGGGTGCTCAGGGCAGGCCAGTGAAGACTAGGCAAGCGAGAGGGGTGATGTTGAAGGGCGGGCAGGAACCAGGTCACTCAGGCCTCACAGTCAAGCTAAGGAACTTGAATTTTCTCCAGAGTGCATGCGGAAGCTACACAAGTTTTATTATTAGCGATGACATAATCCATTTAGTTTTCTTTTTAAAGGTGCCACTGGCCCCTGGGTTGGAGGGGGACTGGAGTGGATGTGGCTGGTGAGGAAGCTTCCCCAGGCAAAACACAACCAAAAGAAGAGAACTGCTGATTGTCATAACTGAGCTCTTCCTAAGGCTGCAACAGCCCACGCTCAGGAGATTGGAGCCCCCTCTGCCCATCCTCATGGAAATGTAGTAGAAATCAGGAGCTAAAGGCATCTGGAGAGACCCTCCCCAGACACCTCCCCTTGGTGTTCAAGAGAGCTACAGGAACGGGGCGATCTGGAACTGGCTGAAGCTCAGTTCAGAAAGCAGTTAAGGACTCTATTAAGATACCAAATAGTAAAGCAGTTAGTATATATTCATAAATTGCGAACTGTGTGTTATTCAGTGGCTAAGTCGTATTCGACTCTTTGTGACCCCATGGACTGCATCATAGCAGGCTTCCTTGTCCTTAGTCATCTCTCAGAGTTCACTCAAACTCTTTGAGTCCGTTCAGTCAGTGATGCCATCCAACCATCTCATCCTCTGTCGTCCCCTTCTCATGCCCTCAGTCTTTCCCAGCATGAGGGTCTTTTCTCACGAGTAGGCTCTTCTCCTCAGGTGGCCAAAGTATTGGAGCTTTAGCTTCAGTCCTTATTCAGGGTTGATTTCCTTTAGGATTGACTAGTTTGGTCTCCTTGCTGTCCAAGGAACTCTCAAGAGTCTTCTCCAGCACCGCAGTTTGAAACCATCAATTCTTTGGCGCTCGGCCTTCTTTATGGTCCAATTCTCACATTCATGTATGAACAGTGGGGGCTGGGAATATGAATGTACTTATCGTAGGAAGTAGAAATATGTAGGTGGTTGGTCTGGGTTTCTTGTTTCTTATCTGGTGAAGACAGATGACACTGGGCTAGTGCATCACAATCATTTTGTTTTAGCCCCTGGTAAATCTTTCAAGTCAGCTCTGATTTCTGTTTCCTTGTTCATAGTTTGTGGTACTGAGACTGGACAGTAGTAAGAAATGATATTAAAAACAACCCTCAAAAACATCTCACCAGTTTGGCCAGCAAGATTCACTATGGAAGTTCTTTTCACTAGAGCATGTGAGTTTAAAAGTGTTTATTTGTTGTCCCGATTATTCCAGAAAGAGTTTAAGGCAGAGAAGGTGTGTTCTGGGTGCTGGTCATCCTTGCTGCCTTCTTTTCAGCCTTGCTTCCTCCTTGGTGTCGAGCATCCAGGCAGCCCACACGGGAGCCTCGTAGCCAGCCCACCCAGGGTCAGGGGAGGTGAAGATTGGCAGGAAGGCTGTGCTGTGACTTAGCCTGGGTGCCACTGTCAGCAACATGCAACCCAGGTTTTCTGATCCCTCACACCTGGTTGTTAACCTCAGCCTGGTCCCCCAGAGGTCATTGCTGGGGTGCTGATCTCTGCTAGGGGTGAGAAGAATCCTGCATGAAAAATCCTTAAAAAGATGAAACAGCCTCATGTTCTTCTTGTTTCCATATCTTTCCTATTTGCCTGCTCTTCCTTCTAGCCCTTCACCCCAGACAGCCTGCACCTTGGACCTTCCGTCCTTTGGTGCCTCCCAGAGAGGGGTAGGGGCTAAGGAGAGAGAAAAGGGCAGAGAGGGCAGAGCCAACAATTGTGGTTTCGGCCCAGAAATGAGGAAGTTATTAAATGCCACGATGGTTTTGAGAAAGCTTAGGCCTGCCTGGTCTTCCTTGTTTTCTCCCTTGGACAGCAGCAGGGTCTAGAGGAGAGCCAGAAAGACAAGCTTGCTGTCAAAATGGATTCTACCAATGGGTGGCTGTGGATGTGCTCTGCCATCTTTACGTTCACAGATTTGATAAGATGCCTTTGAGTCTACTTTCCACCTCAGCTTAAACCAGATGGCCACTGGGGCAAAAAGAGCCTTGTCCAGAGTTAGCACATCAGAGCTTTTTCTTGTGGCTTACGGCTGTAGGAGAAACCCTAATTAGAGACCACATTGATGAATTCTGCAAAAGGCTCTGACGTGCTAACTCCGGACAAGGCTCTTTTTGCTGTTACTTGCAGCATAAATTAGGTCTTGTAGTTGCATCTGTTTTACATAACGATCTTGGCTGAAAGGAGTTCTAAAATGAAGGTTGACGACAATAATGAAAATGATTCATTAATTAAGCAGATACCCCATGTGTAGGCAGTATGCGGGACAGTTAACATTATCTAGAAGCTTGATAGCAACTCTGCAGGATACATATAGTTATAGGAGCTGATTTGCTGAGTGCTGAATAGGTACAGACATCATTATTATTCTACGTGCTTTACCTGAATTGGGCTTCTCTGGTGGCTCAGATGGTAAAGCATCTACCTGCAGTGTGGGAGACCCAGGTTCAATCCTGGGTTGGGAAGATTCCATGGAGGAGGGCATGGCAACCCACTCCAGTATACTTACCTGGAGAATTTCGTGGATGGAGGCTACAGTCCATAGGCTTGCAAAGAGTCCGACGTGACTGAGCAACTAACACAACGCTTCTCCATAATGCTATGAGAGCCCTTGTTCCTTTGCACCTATTTCAGAGATCCAAGAACAGAGGCACAGAGAGGACAAGGTCACAGAGTTTTGCTCAGTGGCTGGGGCCAGGACTTGACTCAGACTCCAGGGCCAGGCTCCTACACTGTGGGTTCTACCATATTCTCAAGGTTCCCCATTAGGAGCCTAGGGCTCACCATTTACTTGTCCGATGTCATTCAGCTCACAAGTGACAGAACCTCAACCAGGCTTTCAGACTTCCGGTCTAGGGGAATACTGAATATATTCCAAGTCAGGCATCCTCAAATCGTTGAGAAAAGTAAGGTAACAAAGGAGGCGATTACACTTAGATAAAACTAGACAAAAGCTTAGAAGTGGAAACTTCCTGCTGACTGCCTGATCATATCCCTCCCTGTCCTGAAATAAAAAGAAATCAATACCATGCCTAATCCCACCACTTCTCACCCAAGGCCTGTGCAGAAGAGAAACCACAGGCATTTGCACCGTCTTCAGATTCCTGCTTATAGGATGTGATGCGGGGACTACCGGTCAGCTCTCAAAGAGACATGAAAGCATATTGCTGGTACCCAGTGTGGTGAACCTGCCTCAGAGTCTGATGCAGGGGACAGACTCACTGATCAAGAGCAGACCTTGAAGGTGCAGACACAGTGTTTGAAAATTAAGAAGCCAAGACTCCACAGGAGAAGAAATGCATCCGTTCCCATGGGGAACGCACTGGCCACTCGGGGCTTAACATTTTTCTCTGGCTCCCTGGGAGTATGGAGGAAAAGCGCTAGGGAAATGGTGTTAGGGACTGGGGGCGGGAGGGTAGATTTAAATGGACACACAAAAGGCTTGTCTCCAGCGCAGTGGAATCTAAACAATCTAAAATGACTCGGACTCAAGCGTTGGCTTGTGCACGCGGAGCCAGGGCTGGTGCTCTGGGAGTTGCTCTCCTTCCAGCTACCCTGGGTCGGGAGGCAGCAGAAACTTGTCTCAGGAAACCACCTCCTTCAGTGAGTTCAAGTTTTTCACTTATTCACTAACAGATCCTGAATTATAGGCGGGTTTTTCTTCATAATGGTCAGTGAGTCTTTCTCCCTGCTTGGTCGGAAAAATCTAGAATTCTGAGATTGGGAAGTATACCTTATTGCTTATTGTAGAAACACAGATAGGGGAGGATGACAACCCCCACCAGTACAGAGTGCCTGGGTGGGTGCAGGCTTAGACCTCTGCGCTCAGCTGTGCTGCTCTGCACCAGCTCCACAGTGAATTCTCATACCTTGTCCATGTTAGATTCGTTTATCCACCCTACCCGTGAACACCACCACGCTCAACTTCTTGTTTTCCTCCTTTCGCCAGAGATGCATGTGCAGACCCGGGCCCTGCAGACACTGGCACCTCTGACTCGTTCGGCCCAGAGCACAGAAAAGTAGCATGGTCAGGAGGGGTTAAACCTCGGCTGAAGCACAGGTAAGAGGCACAGAGGACCTTGTTGAGTGGTCTGGAAGGACTTGGCTGCGGGAAGAGGGAATGAGGGCCAAGGCTGGTCACGAATACAGATGAGTGAGAGGGGTGAGGAGGTCAGGCAGAATCTCGGAATTCAGAAAGATAACCATTCTGATGACAGTTTCCAAACTAGGTTCTGAAGAAGCATCAGGTTCCTGGCAGGTAATCTGAGGGGTCCCTCAAATTATTTGATGCAAATATCTTTTAAAAAACTACATTCACAGCCATTTTTAAAACTAATTAAAAAATCACTCAGAGATGTACCAAAGTCCTACACTTTGGAAATGACTCGTGTGTTACATTGTACAACAAGATGGATTCGTCTTTAAGCTGATACTCATTGAAAATTTCTCTAATTGAGAAATGTCTCGAGATTACAAAGTTGGCCTAGTGAAAATTTGTAAGTACTTAACTGTGCTTCCTGTGTGCTAGGGCTTTGCGTACCTCGTCAGATTCTCACCCTAGTGCTGTGAGGTTTGCACTAGTGTAAAGGCATCTAGTTAGGAGGTGGTGGGTTCAAATTCAGACAGTTTGAGCTCACAGCCACTCAACTCAGCAATTAGCGTAACAGCCTACTTCATAGGACAGTTGTGGGGATTCAAGGAGATGAGATATTCAAAGCACTTAGCACAGAGCCTGCTCATTGTCAGGTGAAGTAAATATTAGGTGCTGGTATATTGATGATGTTCTCATTCTTATCATCCTTTTCATCACTGTCATGTAAGTGTGTGTGCCAGCATGAAAGGCAGTATAATATAGTAAGATGGGGTCCATGGAATCAGTCTACCTAGAATTGACACCTTAATTCTGCCATTTAATATATAATACAGGGGCAAAGAGGATGGGGTGGGATGGATTGGGAGATTGGGCTTCCCAGGTGGTGCCTAGGGGTAAAGAACCTGCCTGTCAACAAAGAGACATAAGAGATTCTTCCCTGGTGGCTCAGAGGTTAAAGCGTCTGCCTCTGATACGGCAGACCCGGGTTCGATCCCTGGGTCGGGAAGATCCCCTGGAGAAGGAAATGGCAATCCACTCCAGTATTCTTGCCTGGAGAATCCCATGGGAGATGTGTATAAGAGACAGGGTCAGGAAGATCCCCTGGAGGAGGGCATGGCAACCCACTCCAGTATTCTTGCCTGGAGAATCCCCATTGACAAGAGGAGCCTGGTAGGCTACAGTCCATAGGGTCACAAAGAATCAGACACAACTGAAGTGATTTTGCACACATGCACGTATAAAATAGATGACTATTGAGAACTTACATGAGGAACTATACTCAGTGCTTTCTGGTGACATAAATGGGAAGGAAATTCAAAAAAGAGGGGATATATGTATGCGTATAGCTGATTCACTTTGCTGTACAGCAGAAACTAACACAACATTGTAAAGAAACCACAGCAATAAAAAAATATAGAGTCCCTCGGACTGCAAGGAGATACAACCAGTCCATTCTGAAGGAGATCAACCCTGGGATTTCTTTGGAAGGAATGATGCTAAAGCTGAAACTCCAGTACTTTGCCCACCTCATACGAAGAGTTGACTCATTGGAAAAGACTCTGATGCTGGGAGGGATTGGGGGCAGGAGGAGAAGGGGACAACCAAGGATGAGATGTCTGGATGGCATCACGGACTCGATGGACGTGAGTCTGAGTGAACTCCGAGAGATGGTAATGAACAGGGAGGCCTGGCGTGCTGAGATTCATGGGGTCGCAAAGAGTCGGCGGACACGATTGAGCGACTGAACTGAACTGAAGTATATATATAACTGCAGGCAAGTTATTTAAGTTCTGTTTCCAATGTGTAAAATGTGTTTAATAACTAATCTTCGCCATTCAGTTGCTGAGAGGATTGAAAATGCTGATGCACGTGAAACAGAGTGGTACCCAGCCCATCATAAGCACTCAGTGTATCAGTTATCATTGTTGTCAGTTATCCTGATTTCAGTTTGGGGGCGGTTCTTTCATGTAGACGTGTGAGCTTGGATTGTAAATAAACATAAATTTAGGTTTACTCAGTGACCCATTTTATGAATATGCAACTATACATAAAATATATTTTATATAATCAAACAATATTCGTATCTGATGTCTATATGAGGATTCTTTGTAAGGTTTCGTTTGAAAAAAAGATTCAAAAGCAGTTTGAACATACCAAATGAGGACAGGCTGAGATGTGCAGAGGCCTCCGTCTATGAGAGAAGCTGCTGGTGTGAGGTTACCCCAGGGACAGCCCAAAGAAACAGAAGCCCCAAGGTTGTCTCTGTTCCCTTCAGCCTCCTAGGATCTTCAGAATGTCGAGGATCAGAGCCTTTTATTTCACGAGACTCCATGAGCTGTGTAGGTTAATGTAGCATCAGTGCCGAAGGATTTCAGGCCAGAAAGTCACAGTTAGGAAGTTACTGTACTGGCCAGAGCAGACAATGATCAAGTCTTGAACTTAGCAAGAGGTGATGGGACAAGAGATGAGACCGATTTGAGATGAATGTAGGAGACATATCAAGAACAGGTGAGGGTGGGAGAAGAGATTAAAGAGTGTGACTCCTAAGCTTCTGCCACCGGACACTTGTGGGTAATTGTGGGGCCTTTCAAGAGGTAGATGAAGGCACGTAGAACTGAGACTAAATGGGGGCTGAGAACGTGAACAGTGGAATCACACAGACCTGGGTTTGAGTTTGAAACAATTGAAGTGTTTCATAAAACAACCCTTAACAGCTGGATAAAACAGACAAACCTAAATGTATATCTAGGTGGTGTCCTAACCATGCAGAGACTGTGCTTATAACCATGAAGAGATTATCTTTGAAATAAGCTGGGGTTGCCCTTATCTTCATGGTCAAAACTGGCTCATGATGGTGGGTCTGTATGAAGGGAGACTGTAAGGGAGCAGATAGACTTTTTCCTTTTGAAAAAAGTCATGCCTGCTCATGTCCTATTGGCCGGAATTTTTACTCTACTTATCCTCTAAGGATTTTATATGTGTATGTATCTTATCTCCACAGGTATATCGTAAGCCCCTACAATAGTCCACCCATACCCTTTCCTACGCTCTTAGATCTCTGCAACCCACGTTTTACTGATGTAGGACTGAACTTGGAAATCGGTCTAGTTCTCATCCAGTTTATTCAGATCTCAAATCCTGCCTGTTTTGCTTTTTACTTTTTATTTTGAAATAATTTTAGACTCACAGAAAAGCTGTGAAAATAGTACAGAGGTTTCCTATCCACCCATCACCCAGCTTTCTATAATGTTAATATCTTTTGAAACCGCAGTGTAAATATCAAAACTAAGGACTAGTGTTGGTGTGGTACTTCTAACTACAGACTATAACCCTTGATAGACTTTAGTCAGATATCACCCCCCCTCCCCCCAATGTCCTTTTTCATTCCAGGATCCTATATTGTCTTTAGTTGTCATGATCCCTTAGTCTTCTCGAATCCATGATACTTCCTCAGTCTTTGCTCATCTTTTACAACCGTGACACCGTGAAGAGTGTGGAACAGTTGTTTTGTCGAATGTTTTCTATTTCGGTTCGTCTGGTATCATCTCATGGTTGGATAGAGGTTAAGCATTTTCGGCAAGAATACCACAGAAACGATGTGTCCTTTTTAGTGGGTCATTTCCAGTGTTACGTGGTGTCAATACGTGTTATCACTGGTGATGTTAACCTTGGTTACCAGGTTAAAGGTGAGGTTTCTTCACTGTAAAGTTATTGTTGGTCTCGTTGCAGTTGACACATATCTTGGGTAGCGGGGAGGTAGTTTTGAGGCTCTGCAAAGATCGTTTCTCCTCAAACTATCACCCACCGATGTTTGCTAAGTCACTTCAGTCGTGTCCAACTCTGTGTGACCCCATAGACGGCAGCCCACCAGGCTCCCCCGTCCTGGGATTCTCCAGGAAAGAACACTGGAGTGGGTTGCCATTTCCTTCTCCAATGCATGAAAGTGAAAAGGGAAAGTGAAGTCTCTCAGTTGTGTCCGACCCTCAGCGACCCCATGGACTGCAGCCTTCCAGGCTCCTCCATCCATGGGATTTTCCAGGCAGGAGTATTGGAGTGGGGTGCCACTGCCTTCTCCGCACTGATATTTAGCATCTGTCAATGGATATTGCCTTGACAATTATTACTGTAATGTTCTAAAGATGAGTCTGTTTCCTTCATTCTTTCTACCTTTATTAATTAGATATCTTCTGTAAGGAAGAGCTCTCTCTTTTCCTCCATTTGTTTATTTATCTGACTATCTGTATAAGTAAGAACTCCTTCATATTATGTTATTCTGTGGGTTATTTATTTTATTGCTCAAATTGTTCCAGCTTTGGCCATTAAGAGTTCTTTCAAGTTGGCTGTGGTCTCTGGTTGGTCAGTCGCTCCGTCGTATCTGACTCTTTGTGACCCCAGGAACTGCAGCACGCTGGGCTTCCCTGTCCTTCACTATCTCCCAGAGTTTGCTCAAATTCATGTCCATTGAGTCAGTGATGCTATCTAACCATCTCACCCTCTGCCACCTGCTTCCCTTTCTGCCCTCGATCTTTGCCAGCATCAGGGTCTTTTCCAGTGAGTTGGCTCTTCACATCAAGTGGCCAGAGTATTGGAGCTTCAGCTTCAGCATTAGTCCTTCCAATGAATATTCATGGTTGATTCCTTTTAGGATTGACTGGT
The DNA here is from genome assembly GCA_006410635.1 of Cephalophus harveyi. NCBI lineage: Eukaryota > Metazoa > Chordata > Mammalia > Artiodactyla > Bovidae > Cephalophus > Cephalophus harveyi. Next base: position 80,954 of record SJYT01046266.1, on the reverse strand, counting down.
TTGATCTCCTTGCTAAGTCCTGTTTTGAAACAGGGGAAGGGGTGAAACGCTGATGTCTTTAGAGAGAGCAGAAATGATGTGCTTATCATCTTAGGAGTCTACAGGTTTTGAGGTGGAAGGTTAGTAGTGGGCAGTGAGCAAGTCTAATTCTTGACAGGCCATGGAAGCCTACACCAATTTGGAAATTGAAGAGGGCTGGGATCATGTCATGAGCCAATTCCAAGTCCAGGGGGTCATAGATATATATAGCTCCTTTTTCATGGAGAAAATAGAAAGGATTTTCTTGCTTATTTATAAGAGAAAGAACAAAAACTCCCTCCTCCCAGGTATATATAGGAACCTGCTAAATCATCAAGTTAGAGAGAAGATGAAGCTCTTGGTGGTCCAGGGCTTAATATTCTCACAGATCTAGTCTATTCTTTTCCTGGTTGGATTCCTAATTCTCTTGTCCAACCTGTCAATAGGAATACTATGATCTAACTTATCTTGGCAGAACTTCTACCTAAATTCTGTCAAGCCTCAGGCTAGAGCAGTCCAATGAGTTAGTTCAAGAAACAAAATGTTCCAGCTTAAAACGCAAGATTTTCCAAGCCAGTGCTTTCTCCATAAACGTCTTGTCCCTTCCTCACCCTCCACCACCAGTCACCATCATCATTGTAATGACCGTCTCATCTAATTAGTAAGTGCTTACCATACATGAAAGTGAAAGTGAAAGTTCCCTGGTGGCTCAGAGGATAAAGCACCTGCCTGCCATGCGGGAGACCCGGGTTCAATTCCTGGGTTGGGAAGATCCCCTGGAGAAGGAAATGGCAACCCACTCCAGTATTCTCGCCTGGAGAATCCCGTGGACAGAGGAGCCTGGCGGGCTACAGTCCACGGGGTCACAAAGAGTCGGATACGACTGAACAAGTTCACTTCACTTATACTATCCATGGTGATATGTGCTCTGTTGAGATGAATGGGCCATAAAAACTCAGGCTTTGACTCTTTATTCCTTCTCATTTGGGCAGCAAGTTTAGCTTCAGTTCAGTTCAGTCGCTCAGTCGTATCCGACTCTTTGCGACCCCATGAATCGCAGCACGCCAGGCCTCCCTGTTCATCACCATCTCTCGGAGATCACTCAGACTCACGTCCATCGAGTCAGTGATGCCATCCAGCCATCTCATCCTCGGTCGTCCCCTTCTCCTCCTGCCCCCAATCCCTCCCAGCATCAGAGTCTTTTCCAATGAGTCAACTCTTTGCATGAGATGGCCAAAGTACTGGAGTTTCAGCTTTAGCATCATTCCTTCCAAAGAAATCCCAGGGTTGATCTCCTTCAGAATGGACTGGTTGGATCTCCTTGCAGTCCAAGGGAC
>SJYT01046266.1:0-79534 GCA_006410635.1 Cephalophus harveyi | reverse complement strand
TTCCTTCCAAAGAAATCCCAGGGTTGATCTCCTTCAGAATGGACTGGTTGGATCTCCTTGCAGTCCAAGGGACTCTCAAGAGTCTTCTCCAACACCACAGTTCAAAAGCATCAATTCTTCGGCGATCAGCCTTCTTCACAGTCCAACTCTCACATCCATACATGACCACAGGAAAAACCATAGCCTTGACTAAACGGACCTTAGTCGGCAAAGTAATGTCTCTGCTTTTGAAAATGCTATCTAGGTTGGACATAACTTTTCTTCCAAGGAGTAAGCATCTTCTAATCTCATGGCTGCAGTCACCATCAGCAGTGATTTTTGGAGCCTAAAAAAATAAAGTCTGGCACTGTTTCCACTGTTTCCCCATCTATTTCCCATGAAGTGATGGGGCCAGATGCCATGATCTTCGTTTTCTGAATGTTGAGCTTTAAGCCAACTTTTTCACTCTCCTCTTTCACTTTCCTCAAGAGGCTTTTTAGTTCCTCTTCACTTTCTGCCATTACACTTCCATTGGCAGTGAGTTCTGTCCCCATCAGTGTGTCTCAGGAAACCTCAGTGGATGTTTGGTATAGGACCTCCTTCAGTAGGCTCCCAAACTGTGGGAAGCTTAACGCCGTTAACACACATTTTTGCAGACAGTGGCATTTTTGGATGTGGAGGAGGGCTCGGGTTCAGCAGAGAAGATCAATTAAAAAGGAAACTTCCTGAGTACAGTGTGATGCCTTTTATCAGCAAATGGTTTTCCTTCCTTCTCTCCTCCTCCTGCCCACAGAACAGAATTCTGGCATTCCTGAGCTGCGTGCTGCTGTCTAAGATGCTGGTTCTTCTCAGAAGTTACTAAGGGTCAGTTTCTCTTCTTCCCTGTTAGAGAGCAGGGATTGAGTTTTAATTGGCAGTTTACAGAGGTGGCTGGAAATGAGTCCCTCTCACTTCCATGAAGCTTAGTGAGTTCTGGGTGATTCAGGCTGTCTGATGGGAGATGCTGGCATCATTGAGGAGCCTTGGCAGCCCCAGAAGAAGCAGAAAGAGCAGTAGCAGAGTGCAATGGCTTTCTATCCCACTCCTGAGTATGATGTGCAGGTGGCCAGAGGGTTGTTATCTAGGATGTTTCTCTTTCCCACAAGGTAAGCCCACGGTTATGTAAGAGTGAGATTTAGAATCTTGCACTGCAGGATTCTCAGCTGACAAGCCTTTCACAGGTGTCTATTGATGTTGTGCTATATTGTATTAAGTTTAAGCCCATTTCTCTAAATTGTCATGTAAGTAAGTTCTCATTATTTGAGCACCTCTGATTATTCCGTGTACTATCAATAGTCCTGAGTGGGAACTTTCAGTCATTCTCTCTCCAAAGTGTACAGTCACTGTATTTCTTACGATGTATGGGTTTAGAGTGATTTTTATCTTTTTCAAGTTAGCAATTGCTTTGTGTTGTGTAACTTCGTGGTTTTGCTTCCCCATTTCCCCAGGGAATTTCAGAGTAATAATTTCTGTTTCTCACAAGGAATGGCTACTTATCTATGTACTTGTAACCAAGTTCTCTATTCTCTTTGCCAACATTTGTATAAAGAAAAGGAACCTGCAACTGTAGTCTCAGTTTTGAAGGAAAGGCGTAGTCTTCTCCTTTAACTGTGAGTTTGCATGAAAGAAGTGTTGATTGAGATTGCTGAGTGTCCCTTATTGACATCCATCACAATGGAAGGCTTAAATATTTGACTATCTTTTCCTTTATTCACTAATTCAAATTCAGCTTGTATCCTTATACAGTCTTTGATTTGAAATTTTTATTCAGAGCTGTGCCAGTGCTTTGCCTCAGGGATGCTTCTACTTGAAAGAAAATAAGATATGGCAAAGAACAGGTGGCTGCACCGGTTGTGGTCTTGTCCTGGATCTCAATGTGACTTGAACATTCATTTATTTTTATTATTGTACCATGTAAAAGGTAAAAAGGAAAATGAACTGCTTAGATTATAAAGCATGTATATAGAGAGAAGGATCCAGGGCTGGTTTTTCAAGTTTTATTTGGCATTCTTTCACTTAAAGGTGAATAAGGGAGAGCATTCTTCCAAGTTTTATTATTTTCTTCCCAGAGTGTCAGGTTATGTGTGAATGGTGGTAGCAATTAAATTCCTCCTTGTTGTAAAATTTATCATGGAAATGTTAGCAAGTAGGAGCTGAGGGGCTGGAGCAAGTGTTCATAACGTTTTCAGCCTCCTTGCCTTAAAACTTTCATTATTCTCTTCATTCTAGTTTCAATAATATCTGAAAATTTTAATGAGCATTCTTTTCTGGAATGATTTTAAAATATAGATCCTTCTTTTGACCATTGATTAAGGTTCTTATCTAAAATTAATGCTTTCTACTCTTTCGTTTGTTTTATTGTTGCCTTTAATTCCTCATTTGTGTCTTCTTCCTCTGAATAAACAGAAACTGGCATAGAGAAGAGAAAAACATAATACAACGCATAACAGTTACTACAAAAGAGAATCGTGTCTTCAGTTTTGGAGATTTGCAGAGCATTTATTTCTTCTATTTTTTTAATTGAACAGTGTTTAGAAAAAAATCACTACCAAAAGATAAGGCTTCTACCTCACACACACCAAAAACCCTCTTTCCTTGTTTTGGCAAATGAAATTTAATTCATGCTTTAGCACTGTATAAAAATTAATTAGCTTGCTTTTGAAATATCTTGGTTGGTATTTGATGTAAAGGGTACCCTTTAAACATATTTTATGGCACAAATAAGTATTAGGGAAGAAAAAATTTAACTAATGAACTGCTTAGATTATAAAGCATGTATATAGAGAGAAGGATCCAGGGCTGGTTTTTCAAGTTTTATTTGGCATTCTTTCACTTAAAGGTGAATAAGGGAGAGCATTCTTCCAAGTTTTATTATTTTCTTCCCAGAGTGTCAGGTTATGTGTGAATGGTGGTAGCAATTAAATTCCTCCTTGTTGTAAAATTTATCATGGAAATGTTAGCAAGTAGGAGCTGAGGGGCTGGAGCAAGTGTTCATAACGTTTTCAGCCTCCTTGCCTTAAAACTTTCATTATTCTCTTCATTCTAGTTTCAATAATATCTGAAAATTTTAATGAGCATTCTTTTCTGGAATGATTTTAAAATATAGATCCTTCTTTTGACCATTGATTAAGGTTCTTATCTAAAATTAATGCTTTCTACTCTTTCGTTTGTTTTATTGTTGCCTTTAATTCCTCATTTGTGTCTTCTTCCTCTGAATAAACAGAAACTGGCATAGAGAAGAGAAAAACATAATACAACGCATAACAGTTACTACAAAAGAGAATCGTGTCTTCAGTTTTGGAGATTTGCAGAGCATTTATTTCTTCTATTTTTTTAATTGAACAGTGTTTAGAAAAAAATCACTACCAAAAGATAAGGCTTCTACCTCACACACACCAAAAACCCTCTTTCCTTGTTTTGGCAAATGAAATTTAATTCATGCTTTAGCACTGTATAAAAATTAATTAGCTTGCTTTTGAAATATCTTGGTTGGTATTTGATGTAAAGGGTACCCTTTAAACATATTTTATGGCACAAATAAGTATTAGGGAAGAAAAAATTTAACTGGTAGTGTCTGATATCTGAAGAAATCAGTAAAAACCATTTCCTCCTTCCTTCCTCCAACAAAAAAATGTCTAGTTCCAAGTTGAGAGTTGAGAAGAAGAAATTGTTGTTAATTAGAGCTTGTGCTTATCTATTTATTCTATGCTATTATATTGCAGTTGTATTTGAAAGTCAAAGAAAAACAAAAATGAATGCTGTTACAGAACAAAGATCCTGTTCGTGTCAACCTCTGCCATCGCTTATAGGCAGACTGTGAAGTGTGGGAAGGAGAGTTGACTTCTGATTTCTCTGTAGATGTCAGAGTTGAGGGGAGGACGAAAGAAAGAGGGCATAGTGAGAAAAGACATCTCAGCATTATCACCCATTGGTGACTAAGTGAAAAACACGACCTACCCCTGTGGCTAGTCCCTCTTTTTTATGATAATAGTTTTGTGTGGTCATCAATAAAATTTAAGCTTAAAAATGTTTCAAAATGAAGGGAGAGGAGGAGATAAACTAGTAGGGAAAGGATGTTGGAACAGGTGTGGAAGAATGGGGTAAAGCTTCTTACAAGAAAAGATTTTGCTTTTACTTTTTATGCAAATTTTAGATGTTAGACTTCACTCTTACTTGTGATTCAGTTGCCAAAGCCAAAAGTCCCCAGGGCATATTATCAGGATGTGACATTTAAAAAGAACTTCTCTTTCCAGAAAGGACTGTCTGTTGCTATGGGGTTATATTACCTAACACATACCTTTCTACCCACTGAGCCACTTTTTAAAGACACAGAGGTTAGGCAATTATGAAAGCCTTGGAAATGTTTGCTTGTTAGATTTTTCTATGAATCCAAAAAATCTGAAGTATAGCTTTGAGGAGCCCAGTAGTCACAAAAACTAGAGGTGAGGGATGCTGAAAAGGGCTAAAGGATATCTCAAAAGCAGTGCCTTTGCCAAAGAACAATTACCACCTTTTTTATTTTTATTTTTTAACATTTTGGAAGATGATGGGTTTCGTGTTTGAGGTACTTCATTTTCCCATAAACTGGAAATGCCTGAAAAGGCATTTTTGTTCAACTACAAATAATCTATTCTTCTGTATTAAATAAGATATGATCTCCTCTAAGAATCACTTGCACAGTGACATTTAATTATTCATGTTATTTGTCTCGCCTTTAAAGCATAAAAGGAGCAATTTAGCAATAACTACCAAATTGCAGTGGCTCAGTGGTAAAGAATCCGCCTGCCAAAGCAGGATGCAGGAGACACAGGTTCGATCCCTGGGGCGGAAAGATCCACTGGCGTAGGAAATGGCAGCCCACCCCAGTATTCTTGCCTGGAGAATCCCATGGGCAGAGGCGTCTGGTGGGCTACAGTCTATAGGGTCGCAAAGAGTCAGCATGACTGGGCAACTAAACGCAGCAGAGCACCACATAACTTTCCTATTGTGAAAGGAGTGAAAGGGATCTGTTTCTATTTGTTTGTATTTGCATAACAAATCCCTAGAAAAGATAGATAAGAAATTAACCACAGAGATTAGCTGGAGGGAGAAGAGAAATGGGTGGAGAGGGCTGGGGGGAGAGTAAGACTGCATATGTCCTACATCAGAGAGTATAAAGGTTATGTGAGAAAATATGTCAAGTGCCCAGAATGATACTTGGCACCCAGTAGGCACTGAAGTATTTTTTGAGTGAATGAGTAATACTCTGATGCTGTTTAATACTTTTTCTCCCATTCAAGGCTCCCCAGTAGGATTATAAACTCCTTGAGGCCATCTGTGACCTCCCTGAGGTCCAGCTGAACTACATCAAGGTGGTGGTGGTGTTCAGTCACTCAGTCGTGTCCAACTCTTTGCGACCCCAAAGAGGGGTCTGCAGCACTCCAGGCTTCCCTCTCCTTCGCTGTCTCCCAGAGATTGCTCAAATTCATGTCCATTGAGTCAGCGATGCCATCCAACCATCTTACCTTCTGTCGCCCTCTTTGCCTGTCCTCAGTCTTTCCCAGCATCAGGGTTTTTTCCTAGTGAGTCGGCTCTTCACATCAGGTGGCCAAAGTATTGGAGCTTCAGCTTCAGCATCAGTCCTCACAATGAATATTCAGGATTCATTTCCTTTAGGATTTACTGGTTTGGTCTCCTTGCAGTCCAAGGGACTCTCGAGAGTCTTCTCCAGCACCACAGTTTGAAAGCATCATTCTTTGGCGCTCAGCCTTCTTTATGATCCAGCTCTCACATTCATGCATGACTACTGGAAAAAAGGCAGGTTAGGTGGCCTGGTATCCCCATCTCTTTAAGAATTTTCCACAGTTTGTTGTGATCCACACAGTCAAAGACTTTAGCATAGTCAATTAGCAGATGTTTTTCTGGAATTCTCTTGCTTTTTCAATGGTCCAGTGGATATTGGTAATTTGATCTCTGGTTCCTCTGCTTTTTCTAAATCCAGCTGGTACTTCTGGAAGTTCTCAGCTCACATACTGTTGAAGCCTGGCTTGAAGGATTTTGAGCATTACCTCGCTAGCATATGAAATGAGGGAAACTGTGCAATAGTTTGAACGTTCTTTGGCATTGCCCTTCTTCAGGATTTTAATGAAAATTGACCTTTTCCAGTCCTGTGGCCACTGCTGAGTTTTTCAAATTTGCTGGCATATAGAGTGCAGCACTTTAACAGCATCATCTTTTAGGATTTGAATAGCTCAGCTGGAATTCCATAATCTCAACTAGCTTTGTTCCTAGTAATGCTTCCTAAGGCCCACTTGACTTCACACTCCAGAATGACCACACTATCGTTGTTATCTGGGTCATTAAGCCCATTTTTGAGTAGTTTTTCTATGTATCCTTGCCACCTCTTAATCTCTTCTGCTTCTGTCAGGTCCTTGCTGTTTCTGTCCTTTATTGTACCCATCTTTGCATGAAATGTTCCCTTGGTATCTCTTATTTTCTTGAAGCATCCCTAGTCTTTCTCATTCTGTTGTTTTCTTCTATTTCTTTGCATTGTTCACTTAAGGCTTTCTTATCTCTCCTTGCTGTTCTTTGGAATTCTGCATTCAGTTGGGTATTTCTTTCCCTTTCTCCTTTGCCTTTCACTTCTCTTCTTTTCTCAGCTATTTGTAAGGCCTCCTCAGACAACCTCTTGGCCTTCTTGCATTTCTTTTTCTTTGGGATAGTTTTGGTCACTGCCTCCTGTACAGTGTTACAAATTTCTGTCCATAGTTCTTCAGGCACTCTATCATATCTAATCCTTGGAATCTATTTGTCACTTCTACTGTATAATCATAAGGGATTTGATTTAGGTCATACCTGAATGGCCTAGTGGTTTCCCCTACTTTCTTCAAGTTAAGTTTGAATTAAATTGAACGAAAACCAGTCACAGCAAGGTAGAAGGCACATGGGAGGAGATGAGTGAATACTGCTCGAAAGACATGAACTAATTTATTGTAAATTTCTCCAAAACATGCTTTGCATTCATATCTCTCTGTGTGTTAGGACAAAATCATCTAAGAAGGACATTATGTCACTTGCCTAGTTCCAGTTTCATCAGCCTACCCATCCCACGCAATGAAGCTTCCTTGTTTGTGGTTAGGAATGCAACACAAGGGCTTTGTTTGAATTACACCCACACACAAAACTTAGTTTGCTCAATTTTAAAATTAAATGGTCCTCTGACTCTTATTGATATGCTCATGATGTAATGTGCTTTAGGAAAATGTTTCCTTATCTTCTTTAAGATCAAAATGATCCTAAAATATAAAGCATGCTGTGCTCTTTAGGAATGCTTATTAAATTACTTGCATCATTGAAAAGGTCAATAAACAGCTGTTTGACTTTTTTGGTTACCTCCAGGTACACTGAATTTTATTTTTAAAATGAGTTTTTAATACTTGGCTTTTTAATAGGTAACACATGTACATGGTATACAATTTAAAAGTTACAAAAGGAAATACCTGAAAAATAAATGTTTCTCCCCAGAGGCGGTCATTGATTGGTTCTAATTTCTCAAGAATTCTTCCAGAAATATTCTTTACATTAATAAACAGAAGTATGTTTTCCTGCATGTTCAGCAGCATGCTGTATGCACATTTTGTGTCTTAATTTTGTCCTTTTACCATATATTTTGGAGCTATTTCCAAGTCAACATGTATAGAACTACTCAGTTCTTTTAATGGCTACATGCATCTTCCATTGTATGGAGGTACCACACCGACTTAAATGGTCAGCTGTTGTGAGCATTTAGGTTGTGTTTCACTCTTTTGATGAATATGTTACTTAAAAATTATCTTGCTGAATGTTACCAAATTGCTCTTTATTCAGACTCCCAATGTTGGTGGGCTGTATTTTGGTCATCTTTTTCATTGTTCTTTTTCCTCATGTCATCTCTAAATTGCATATTTTGGAAGACTGCTGTAAAACAAAGATTTATGCCTGAAACCTCCCAACATCTGTTCTGCATCCAAATGTGTTTTTCAGGACCTATTGATTTGGTTGTTTCACAAGCATCCTGTTCTTAGTGTGTTACAACTGTGATGAAATCTACGTACCCTCCCCACACACACTTCCACCTCTGAAAGTGAAAGTCACTCAGTCCTGTCCAACTCTTTGTGACCCCATGGACTATACAGTCCATGGAATTCTCCAGGCCGGAATACTGGAGTGGGTAGCCTTCCCCTTCTCCAGGGGATCTTCCCAACACAGGGATCGAATCCAGGTCTCCCGCACTGCAGCTGGATTCTTTACCAGCTGAGCCACAAGGGAAACTCCCCCCCTTAATCCAAGGCAAACAGACAACCTCTGCAATCTACTCTGGAGAAGCATCTTCCCAAGTTGAGTGTCCTGTCTTGGCATTGCAAGTCTTGGGCACTTTATCTTTACTGTAAGATTATTTCTTTACAGTTTATTATTTATTAGAGAAATATTTCATTTGGTCCCCCCACCAGAGTGTAAGCTTAAGAGCAGAGAACATATCTTAGTTATTAAATCTTTTCAGTATCATTAGTTCAGTTTCAGCACTTCAGTCCTCACCTATCATGCCCCTTGATCCCCACCCACCGCATCGAGCCTCTTGCTCGGCCCTCTAGAGGACAGTGGGTGGTGTGAAGTTCAGTCCTTTCAGCTGTCCTCCCACCCTCTTTCATATGAGCACCACCACCTGACCTCCTCCTTTCTCATCCCAGTGGATCTGGCTTCTCTTCCACATGAAGTCACGCCTTTCGTGTCCTTCATGCCCTTCCTGTGCTCTGGAATGCTGTCCTTTCCTATTTCCTCATGAGTCTTAAGGAGCGGCAGCCTCTCATCAGCTGCACATACATCCATTCCCTGTCTCATATAGACTTGCTCGTACTTCTCATCATTTAAAACAGCAAGAACACTCCCTGGCCCCCTCTAGCCTTCTAGCTGTTCTGTTCAGTCACGTCTGACCCTTTGTAACTCATGAACTGTAGCCTGCCAGGCTCCTCTGTCCATGGAATTCTCCAGGCAAGAATCCTGGAGTGAGTAGCCATTCCCTTCTCCAGGCGATCTTCCCAACCAGGGATCGAACCCGTGTCTCTTGCATTGACCCTGAGCCACTAAGGAAGCCCCAGCCTTCTAGCTACTACCCTCTTTATCTCCTTTAGAGCCAAGTTCTTTAAAGAATTACCTCCCCTTGCTATATCCATTTTCTCTCTCACTCACCTCTTCAGTTTAGTTTAGTTCCTCAGTCATGTCCAACTCTTTGCGTCCCCATGAATTGCAGCACACCAGGCCTCCCTGTCCATCACCAACTCCTGGAGTTCACCCAAACTCACTTCCATCAAGTGGGTGATGCCATCCAGCCGTCTCATCCTCTGTTGTCCCCTTCTCCTCCTGTCCTCAATCCCTGTCAGCACCAGGGTCTTTTCCAGTGTGTCAACTCTTTGCATAAGGTGGCCAAAGTACTGCAGTTTCAGCTTTAGCATCACTCCTTCCAATGAACACCCAGGACTGATCTCCAGAATGGACTGGTTGGATCTCCTTGCAGTCCAAGGGACTCTCAAGAGTCTTCTCCAACACCACAGTTCAAAAGCATCAATTCTTTGGTGCTCAGTTTTCTTCACAGTCCAACTCTCACATCCATACATGACCACTGGAAAAACCATAGCCTTGACTAGACGGACCTTTGTTGGGAAAGTAGTGTCTCTGCTTTTGAATATGCTATCTAGGTTGGTCATAACTTTCCTTCCAAGGAGTGTGTGTTAATTTCATGGCTGCAGTCACCATCTGCAGTGATTTTGGGGCCCAAAAAAATAGTCTGACACTGTTTCCAGTTTCCCCATCTGTTTCCCATGAAGTGATGGGACCAGATGCCATGATCTTCGTTTTGTGAATGTTGAGCTTTAAGCCAACTTTTTCACTCTCCTCTTTAACTTTCATCAAGCGGCTTTTTTCCTCTTCACTTTCTGCCATAAGGGTGGTGTCATCTGCATATCTGAGGTTATTGATATTTCTCCTGGCAATCTTGATTCCAGCTTGTGCTTCTTCCAGCCCAGCGTTTCTCATGATGTACTCTGCATAGAAGTTAAATAACCAGGGTGACAACATGCAGCTTTGACGTACTCCTTCACTCCCCTCTTACCTGATCCTACCCAGGCCTCTTCCCTGTCATTCCGTTGCAGAGACTTAGCCATCAAGTCAAGCGCACTTGCAGGCACCGGCATCAAGTGCCAGCAGTTGGAATGCTTGGCAGTTCCTTGTCCTTATTCCCTCCCCACCCTCTTCCCGGGGGATTCTGTGAAACTCTCATGCCCTCCTGGTTTTCCTCCTGCTCCTCTGGAAGCCTCTTGATAGCCCCCTCCAGCCCCTTTCCACCCCCAAATTGGGACAGTTCTCAGAGGCCTAAATTTAAGGGACTTTCTTTCAGTCTCCTAGGCGCTCTGCCCAGGCAGCTTATCTTTTCTCAAAGGCCATGTGTTTCGTGCCTCCTCAGTTTCTACCTTTAGCCCACACTCCAGTCCTGTAGCTGCCACTGCCTCCTGTCCCCACTGCAACCCCCCAGGCACCTCACATTGCACACCCCACCGTCTCTCTCCTTCCGCACTCTGTTCCCGCCCCTCATCCCATATAGGTGAGGAATATTACCATCCTCGCTCAGGCTACAGACGTAAAGGCCAGCCTCCCTCCTGGACTGCACTCTTCTGCACCAGCCACATCCAAGTGCTCGCCAGGCTGGGCATTAGATCTGTCGTCTGTTTAAATTCACTGCTCCTGCCTTAGTGCTGGGTCTTTATTTAATCTCTTACCTTGGCCAGTCCAACAGCCTCCAATCCTCTCTCTCAAATTTATTTTCATTATTGCCAGTATCTTCCTGAAACTCAAATTTGAACATGGCCCCCCTTGGCTCAGGTTCTTCAGTGGCCTCCAGTTCCATAGGGTACTGTCTGTTGCCTTCAGTGAGGCCGGTTGAGATCTGGATCCTCTTCATCTCCATCTGCTGCCTTCCCCTCACTCATCATCTAGTCTCCACTTATGTAAGCTGTTTGTACCACGTTCTTCTGTATTTTCATGCATCTGCCATGCTGGCTCTTCTACGTGGATGTGCTTCCCTTCCATTTCCCGTCCCCTTCCATCTCCCTACTGCTTGCATTACAGTCTGATTCTGCATTACGGTGAGCTGTGTAATTATTTCACTATGTATCACAATGGAATAGTCATAGAAATAAAGTACACAATAAATGTATGTGCTAGAATCATCCTGAAACCACCCCCTACCCCCAATTATTTGGGGAAAAACCGTCTTCCACAAAACTGGTCCCTGGTGCCAAAAAGGTTGGGAACTGCTGTTTTCAGTGTAAGCTGTCCAGACCTCTCTTCAATTTCCTTCCCTTTCATTCAAGGGGCATCCACAGACACTTTCTACACGGCAGCCATTATGCTGGCGCTCGGGTTACAAAGTATCATTAGACCCAAATAGTTCACAGGGTAGTAGAAGAGACAGCCAAGCAGAGCACTGTAACACACTGAGATGGGGTCCCTAATAGAGAGCGGTACAAGGTGCTCAGTGAACTCAGGAGAGGGAGTCACTGGGGGTTTCACAGTTAACTAAGCCATGGAAGATTTCTCCAGATTGTAGGGGGTGGTTTCAGGATGATTCCAGCACATTACATTTATTATGTACTTTATTTCTATGACTATTCCATTATGATACATCGTGAGATAATTACACAGCTCACCGTAATGCAGAATCAGACTGTAATGCAAGCAGTGGGGAGCAGCTGTAAACACAGGTGAAGCTTTGCTTGTTCACATGCCGCTCACCACCTGCCATGTGGCCTGGCTCCTAACAGGTGACGGACCAGTAACCAGTCATGGCCTGGGGGTTTGGGACCCCTGATTCAAAAGAGAGCCTACTGTTGTCTTTAAAAGCACAAAGAGAATTTTTTTTTTTTCCACTTAATCTAGATGAGACAGTTCCACTGATCTTCATTGTTCTCTGCACAGCCTCCTTTCCTGCTTCAGAGTCTGTTGGAAGGTGTCTGCTCCTTCCTGAAGGAGATGTACCAGCTGATATTAAGCTTGGGTAGCTCCATGCTACTTGAGGGCACCTCCTCTCTTCTCACTATTGAGATTTCAGTCTAGAAATCCCTGAAGTCAATGGTGAACATTATCTCACTTTTTTTGCCGAAAATAAAGTTCAGCCACTCTGTGACTCTGAACCTGTACAATAGTGTAATCCTCCCTACCAAATTCAACCTCCAGCCTTGCAGTCTGAAGAACACCCACTTTTCCCCTTCAGCTTTGTTGGTTCTTTGGGTACTTGGGGCATATCTTGGCTAATGAGAGTAATGCTGCAGTGAACATGGGAGTACAGATATCCCTTTAAGATCCTGATTTCAGTTTCTTTGGATAAATACCCAGTCGTGGGATTGCTGGATCCTATCGTAGCTCTATTTTACATTTTTTTAAGGAAACGCCATAGTGTTTTCCATAGTGGCTGCACCAGCTTGCGCTCTCAACAGTGCACAAGGGTTTATGCAGGAATTCTTTAAGTTTGCAATATTTGTATGTAACTTAAATCATGTCAAAATGAAAAGGAAAATAAAAATAATAATAAAGCAGAAAAAAAAACAATTGTTGGTAAGAGAAACGAACAGTAAGATGTTTTCCAGTATTTACTCGACTGTGTTCCATCTCTGAGATACAGCAGTCTCTGTTTCCAAGTCCATAAATCTCGCTGGTGAAGAGGTCAGCGGAGACTGCCCCTAACGCAGGGTCCCTGTGCTCTGCCTCCCCAGACGCACTGAACCTGCAGGCCGGCCTCACTCTTGGCACTCAACCAAACTTGGGGAGAACCAACCCGATGCCAGCATGATGCAGATATCTCAGGGCACGATTGGCACGCCTTGGCCCCAGAGCTACCATTCCAGGTAAGTGACCACAGCTGAGACCTGGGGGTGGGGGTGGGGTTTGCTTTCAAATGCCCTGTTCCCAGAAAGGATTGTTTTCTTTTACTCACCCCAAGTATAAAGTCTCTCTACCCACTATCCGCATCCTCTTAAAAGCCCTGACGCGCATATGAGTCATCACCTTCTGGGCTAGACTAGCGTGGAGAGAGGCCAGGGTTATTTTGAACAATGACTAGCCATTTGAGATATTTATGGGGTTTATTGATCCTCAATCAGACATTTCTCAATTATACACTATAGCAGAAAAACTGACGGCTCCCTCCCTTGATGCTTCACATCCTTTCTTTTAGGCAAATATGTATCTATTTTTTATCTGAATGGTTTTATTCGATATTTGAACTTCCCACTTGGTTTTTCTCTCTCTGTTAAAGCCAGTTATCCAACTTAGCTCCAATCAAAGCAGTTAACACACTGAGGACTGTTCAGTATGTACATCATCTCATGCGGCCCTTCGTATGCACCCTTGAAACAGATATAGTCTTCTTGACTCCATTTCATAGGACAGAACGTTGAATGAAGCTGGAGAGATGGGTTTGTCCAGGCTCAAACATCTGCTCAGTACCTGAGTCATGAATCAAATCCAAGCCAGGTTTCAAAGCCATTGCCCATAACCTCATATACTTCCTCTATACTAGCTATATGAGTCATCTTTCTTCTGCTTGTCTTATTGCTCCAGCAGTCAAGGTCCAGTCAGGAAAAAGCAGAGCCATCACGAGTGATGCAGGGGAAGGGATTTATTATAGTAATCAGACCTGACACAATTGAAGGGGGCTGAGAAGGGAGCCAAGCTTGACCTCCCCCTGCCAGACCTATTAAAGAATGAAGTCAGGACAGCCCTGCATTTACTGCAGACTTGAAGCCATGCAAATTGGAGTCCATCTTCTGATGCCAGGGAGGCAGGCCCTGTTGCTTACTACTTTTTGGAAGTACTTGGATATAGGTTATAGTAGGGAGGCAGGAGGGTTTCCTGGGTGGTGCCAGTGGTAAAGAATCCGTCTGCCAATGCAGGAGACACAGGACACGCAGATTCAGTTCCTGGGTTGGGAAGATCCCCTGCAGAAGGAAATGGCAACCCACTCCAGTATTGCCTGGATAATTCCATGGACAGGGAATTTGGTAGGCTACAGTCCATGGGGTCATAAAGAATCGGACAGAGAGTGGCCAGGCACAAAGTGCTGGTCAGTATCAGGGAGGGGAGGATGTTGCTGGAAGGATTACTTAACAAACAGATGGTGGCTATGCATTTGGCGAGGCCAAGACTCAGAACCCCCACGACCTACGTCTGCTCAGATCAAGGGCCAAATAAATCCCAGAGCTCTGACTGGTGGGCATGGCCTGTTAGGATACTTTTTGGTTGCCCTCCTTGTTACAGACACTCCTTTCCCTTGCCCACAGCCCTCCCCGTAACCCTGAAAAAATTTCACCATCTGAGCCCTGTGTGCTCCAGGAACACAGCCCCAGCAGGGCCCACGTGCCGTGCAGGCCCAGTGCTTTTGCTCTGTGGGCATGGCCGTGTTACAGGCTTTTAGAAGGTTGGATGCGGAGGCCCAACTGTAGAAGGGACACCAGATGGTGAGGTACTTGGGCTTATAAATCAGACCTCAGTTTCAATCTCAATTTCATTACCTACTGCATAAGCTTGAGCAAAGCACTTAACCTCTTTGATCTTGGTTTCTTTGTCTGTAAAATGAAATTAATAATATGTATCTCATTGGATCATAGTGAGGATTAAACAAAGTAACATACATAAGACAGTGTAGTTCCCGGAACATAGTGAGCACTCAGTAATTATGAAAAGTAATTATAATAATTAAGACTGAAAACTTGTCAGAGACACAGTGAAACATAATAGCAAATGAGGTTAATGGCATGAACCAGTACACATTTATAAAATGCAGGAGTGTATTAACAGGGTGTACCCCTCCTAACCACTAACCTTTGTTGATGCTCAGTTGCTAAGTTGTGTCCCACTGTTTGCGACTGCATGTCAGACCCCATATTGGAGCCTGCCATGCTCCTCTGTCCATGGAATTCTCCAGGCAAGAATTCTGGAGTGGGTAGCCATTCCCTTCTCCAAGGGATCTTCCCAAACCAGGGATCAAACCCAGGTCTCCTGCAGGCGGATTATTTACCACTGAGCCCGCAGGGAAGCCCATTAACCTTAGGAGGCCCTTAAATCTGAAGTCATACTGTGACCTAAATATACACTGGGCTGAAGGCAGAAATAAGACAGCTGCAATTGGTGCCTAGAATCACTGCCCACAGTAACTATGGTGAGCTCCCAGAGGCCCCAGGAGAGTGGCAGTGTTGACATCAGAAGTGCAGTCTTCTTCAGGCTCTGCTTTTCCACTTGCTGTTTCTTCCTCACCCCAACCTCCAGAGGGGTTTAGGCAGGTGGAGCCTGCACTGTACCTACCACTCTGCCCTCTAATACAAGCTTCAGAGCAGCCTTCCCTGACACTGACTATCAACACAAAAGCTCCGGGTGGGGTACAGGAGGAGAAAGGAAAGCTTGGGTTACCCCAAAATGACACACATGCGATTTTCTTCTACTCCAGCTCAAAGCATCCTGTGGTCTGTTCTTTCCATGCCTCAGGTTCGCAGCTCTGAGATGCTCATAGGAGCTGCCCTTTGGCAGCTGTAGCTGGAGAAGCTCTCCTGGTACATTTCTGAGGGGCACAGTGGCATCTAGTGGTCTGGTGGGCAGCATCCCTGTGACAGCCTTCACACAGCCTCAGTCCTAAATATGTGGATCTGTTTCTCATTAAGAAGCAAGAAAAGGAGAGGGAGCTCAAGGGATGGGGAGGGGCAGGAGAGAGGGGGAGAGACATTCAAAGAGACAGAAGATACGCAGTTTTCACTGCTTGCAAACTGGCTCAGATCTGGAATTTTTCTGAAACTGTGTTCCAGCTGCTTTCTCTCAGATCCTTGTCACTGTCTTTCTGCTGTCCTACAGAAATCTCACAATGGTCCTAAAGTATTAGGACTTCTAAAGTACATAGTACTTTAGAAAAAACCTCCAAAAAATCCTGTAGTCTAGTTCCCTCCCGAGAGGCTGAAATAACACCATCAGAATACTAAAGAACCAGCACATGCTCATTGATTCATTCCTCTAACAAATATGTATGGACTACCTACTATGTCTGAGATAATTTTTAGTTATTGAGAGTGCAAGACTGAGCAAGACATCAAAAGGTAGTATTTATTGTTTCTCCAGGTATGTTCCATGGAATAGTAATCCATTAGATGCTCCTTGGGGAAAACTTTCTAGGGTCCTGTAAGTTTAGAAATCACTGCTTGGGACTTCCCTGGTGGTCCAGTGGTTAAGACTTCGCCTGCCAGTGCAGGAGTGAGGGTTTAACCCCTGGTCAGAGAACATGTGGGATATTACCCACATGCCTTGTGGCCAAAAATTCAAAATACAAAACAGAAACAATATTGTAACAAATTCAATAAAGACTTTAAAAATGGTCTACATTAAAAATAAACTTAAAGCACTGTTTAGTATATTTGCCTTGTAGAATATCACATGAACAAATTTATTAAGGACTCAGACGTCTTAAATTACAGTTATTTACCTTATCTAGCCCAGTATTTTCCAGACATATTTTATCATCTGAGGAATTAATTAATGTTCTGGGAGTACACTTTAGGACATGTTTTCATATAATTGTTTTCTGCTCTTTGTTGTGTTTTAAGTATTTAGAAAATACTTTTAAACAGAGGTGATGTAATGTCAAGTAGTAGTAAGTGCTGTGAAGATAATGAAGCAGAGTAGCAAGAAATAAGGAGAGAGGAGGTACTTGTAAGATAGTGAGTGGCAGGAAGTCTTCTCCAATGCAGTCATGAATAAAGGAAGGGAGTAGTGAGCCAGGTGAAGAGCATTCCTTATGGTGGGAACAGTGAGTACAAAGGCCCTGAGTCCCTGATGTGGGAACGTAGTTCATGGGTTTGAGAGGCCATCAGCGGCCATTATGCCAGAGTGCAGTGAGCAAGGGGGGGAGCAGTGGGAAACGAGGGTAGAGAAGTCATCAGACCACAGTGAGAACTCTGACATGCTTGACACACTCATCTTGAGAGTAAGGATGTCTGTGTTGGCTGGAGCTGCTGCGGGATTGAAGACCTGCGTGTCAGGTTCTTGTCAGTCATCTGTAAGAGTGCCATCTTGGAAGCAGGAATGGCAGGGGTAATCAGAATGACTGCTTCCAGAATGTGGTAGAAGAACTTGCTCCTAGAGGATGATGTTAGGGCACTCCATGGCATGGCATAGGTCACTGGGTCTTAGTCCCAGTGACAGGCAGCTTGGAAATGAGTATTTGGGGAGACAGAGCCCTGCCTGAGCAGCAGTGAAGAGTAAGAATGGTTCTCATGGGATGCAGTCCATCTGAGGATTGATGGGTTAAGTGTCCTTTGGCTGCAAGACGGAACCCACTCTACCCTTGCTCTGCTTGGCTCGAGATATGTTTACCAGTGAGTTCATAGTTCTAGATCCATCTGTATTTTGCAATGGCATTTCCTCCCATTCAGTAGTGTTTCAGTTAACCCATCAGTTTATTCACTTTGATTTTTCACATGTTCCTAAATTAGATCTGGATTATCCTTTTAGTGAAAGACTGCTAAAATTCTTAGCAGTGGGGAGGAGGATTAAGTAGTGTCTACCACCTGCATGGAATTGGTGAGCAAAAACAGCCCTTGTGGGATCTCCGTGTCCCCTCGGAGTATTAACTCTGAGTCTTCTGTTAGAGGAGATAAACAGGAGCACAAGTGGGTCATAGGGGATTATCCTCAGTCACATCATGTGCATTTTCAGCACATCCTTTTCATTTGGGGGTGGGGGCTAAATGCTGGTAGTGACATATGCCTTGACATGGAGTGCCAGAACTGGCTTCGCTAATCTGGTTGGGATTAACCCTTCCTTCCTCCTTGAATTTATACCTGTCCCTGCCAAAGCAAGATGTTCCATTCAGTAAGTTTACTTGCTCTGAAAAAGAAATATTATTCTGGGGGGGAATTGCTGAAAATGTAATCTTCTTTTCCTTGAATTCTGCTCCAGTTTTGACTCAGAATCTGATCCTTCTAGTCTCTTCCCATATACTCTGGAGACAGTCCAGCAAAGCATTATCACCTACTTAGCCATGAAGACACCATATTTACTTACACGAGATCTAGAAATATAATAATAGCTCCATGGATTTTAATAGTGTTTAAATGCCTATTCATTTAAAAATGAAAAGCCTCAGGCAAGAACTCTTCGTTTTCTTTATTCTTTTTGTGACCCTATGGACTGTAGCCCACCACGCTTCTCTGTCCATGGGATTTTCCAGGGAAGAATCCTGGAGTGGGTTGCCATTTCCTCCTCCAGGGAATCTTCCTGACCCAAGGATCGAACCTGTGTCTCCTGCATTGCAGGCAGATTCTTTACCGCTGAGCCATCAGGGAAGCCCTCTTTAGAGAACAGTGAATCACAAATGTTTGAACTATTGAGACTGCTGTTTGATTTTTGAGCTACTTATTCCTCCCTATATCTCTCTTCTCTCTCGCCCACCATGCTGGGTGAAGTATATTTGGGGTTTATAATTAAAGTTAGCTATAAGTAATTCTGTTTTATGGCAACTTTTTGGAGGAGCTAGTGAAGGAGAAAGGCTTACAGTCCAGCTTATGAGGCTTTGCCCAGACTCTGGGAAGCTGTCCATGCTTGATGGTCTCCCAGTATCTGAGAGCCTCCTGTGATTAAGACTTCTTATCCATCCTCCCTCTCCTCTCTCATCCACTTTTTCTAGCTCTCAATTTTTCTCAGTATTCTCTCATTCAGTTTTGTGTTTGGCTTTCTTACCACAAACAAATTGTCTCTTGTACAGTGGAAATTCCAGGAAGATTGCCAGAGAGTAGCCCTTCAATTCCATAAAAAGGAAAGATATTAACTAAAACCGGGGACATGTGCAGTCTCCCTCACCCATCCGCGTGCCTGGTCTCTTACTAAGCTTTCCCCTTCTTCCCACAGACGCCCCAAGAGACACAAAATGTCAGTCTCCTGTCCCTCTAACTCATCTCGTCCTCCGCTTTCCTCGCCCACCTCTCTCATTTTTTGGGCACGTGCAGAATGTCACTTCTGGCCTGGAGCACAGCACATCATCGTGTTGCCTGAGCCCAAAGGCCCACGTGGCATCCTCCTGCTCCCCACTTCTCCCTTGGCGAGCCTGGGTGATTAGAGACACACAGGTTACGGTGTTGGGCAGTTACTCCTAGTGATGACATGTGGGGAGGCCGAGCAAGGCCCAAATATGGTCCTTTCACCCACCCTTCCAGAAACCAAACATCTTGCACAACAGTCCATTTATAAGCTAGTCCTGTGCCTGGAAGCCTTCTGAACAATCAGGGCTCACTGCTAACTGCCCTGCCTCCCTTTCTTCCAGCTCCTCCACCAGTGACCTCTCCGGCTATGACCATGCGTATCTGAGACAGAGCCCTGACCGGTGCAGCTCCCAGGGGAGCATGGAGAGCCTGGAGCCCGGCGGGGGATACCCACCCTGCCACCTTCTCTCCCCGGCCAAGTCCACCAGCAGCATTGACCAGCTCAGCCACCTCCACAGCAAGAGAGATTCGGCTTACAGCTCCTTCTCCACCAGTTCCAGCATCCTCGAGTATCCACCCCCTGGCGTCTCTGGCCGGGAGCATTCAGGCTCCATGGACACCACTTCTGCTCGAGGTGGCCTCCTAGAAGGGATGAAGCAGGCAGATATTCGCTATGTTAAGACGGTCTATGACCCCCGGAGAGGGGTCTCAGCAGAGTATGAGGTGAACTCTTCCGGCCTGCTTCTCCAAGGTAGGGAGACCCGAGCCTCAACTGATGGTCAGGGCTACGATAAATTCCATAATGTTCCTCGGGGCAAAGGCGCGCCACCCTCTTCCTGGAGCCAGCAGTGCCCCGGTTCCTTAGAGACCACTGTGGACAACTTGCCTCCTAAAGTGGGTGCGCCCCTGCCCCCAGCTCGGAGCGACAGTTATGCAGCCTTCCGGCAGCGAGAGCGGCCCAGCTCCTGGTCTAGCCTAGATCAGAAACGGTTCTGCCGGCCTCCGGCAAACTCTGCAGGCACCCTGAAATCTCCCTTCATAGAGGAACAACTGCATACTGTGCTAGAGAAGAGCCCAGAAAACAGCCCTCCAGTGACGCCCAAGCACAATTACACCCAGAAGGCCCAGCCCGGCCAACCTCTGCTGCCGACTGGCATCTACCCGGTACCTTCCCTGGAGCCACACTTCGCCCAGGTGCCCCGGCCTTCTGTGAGTGGAAATGGTACCCTCTACCCTGCCCTGGCCAAGGAGGGTGGGTACACACCTCCTCAGGGAGCGTGTGACAGAATGGCTGCCCTTGATGAGAATGGAAACCAAAACGGATCTAGCAGGCCTGGCTTCGCCTTCTGCCAGGCCCTAGAGCGGGACTCGGTGTCCCTAATAGAGAGGAAACCTGAAACTTCAGCCAAATGTGTCCCCTATAAAGTCCATTTTCCCTCAGTGCCTGAGAACGAGGAGGAGACCTCCCTGAAGAGACTTCTCACACCTCTAGAAGGCCACAGCCCACATCCCAGTGAGAGAAAGAGCACCCAGGGCAACAAATATTCTAATTACCACAGCCTCCAACCCCCTCAGGCTCAGGCGTGGCAAGTGGGTGAAGACAAGAGATCCTTCCTGCCCTCAGAGCCTTGGGAGGGGGATTGCCATGAAGACCACAATGCCAACCTCCGGGGGAGGCTCCACAGAGGCAGCCTGGGCCAGAGTGTGCCAGGCAGCTTCGGCAAGGCTGCAGCTGCCTTCTCCTCCCTCCAGAACATTCCTGAGAGTCTAAGAAGGCAAAGCAGCTTGGATCTCGGGGGAGCAGCCCAGGAAGTCTACCTGAAATGCTCATCCACCTGCGCAGTCAACACCAAGGGAGAAGAGTCTGGAAGGACTACTGCTGCTGATCACAAGAGCCAGCTGGACAGGTCGGTGTCCTATCCAAAGCCCGAGGGGAGAACCTTGGCCTCTTTCCAGAGTTCAGGCCCAACGTATGAAGAGCCGCCCTCCCCATCCCCACAGGAGACCTCCAGTCTGGGCCGGAGGAGGCTGAGTTCCAGCAGCACCTCGGCTCTGCAGGCCTTTCAGTGCGGGAAGCCCCACTGCTCCGTGCTGGAGAAGGTTTCCAAGATCGAGCAGCGAGAGCAGGCCGGTCAGAGACCCCCAGGTGCTGGCGGCTCTACTTACGGCCCTAACTACAGGCCCCACAGGACACTCCCAGCCTCCAACGCTTTGGGGAATGACTCGGAGACTAAAGGCCGTATACATTTTTCCGAACCCACTGAACCCCTAGGCAACGGAGAACAGCACTTCAAAAACGGGGAGCCAAAGTCAGAAGAGGTTTCCTGGCAGCCGTGTGGTCAACAGCCGAGGCGGGCTGCGGAGGGTGGCCGGGGTGCCCCACTCCGGGGTGGAGAGCCCCCGAGGCGGGACGCCCGTCTGCTCCGCAGCCAGAGCACCTTCCAGCTCTTCAGCGAGGCCGAGAAGGAGGCCACGTGGTCGGACGACAGGCCCCGCACGCCCGAGTCGCCCGTGCAGGACGCGCCCTTCAGCCGCGCCTACCGGAACAGCATCAAGGACGCGCAGTCCCGCGTCCTGGGGGCCACATCCTTCCGACGCCGGGACCTCGAGCCCGGGACGCCCGCGGCCTCCAGGCCCTGGCGCCTGCGACCCGCCTCGGCCCACGTGGGGCTGCGCAGCCCGGAGGCGCCGATTTCCGCCTCCCCGCACACCCCGCGCGAGCGGCACAGCGTGACCCCGGCCGAGGGGGACCCTGCCCGGCTCGCGCCCCCCGTTGCCCGGAGGGGCCCGCGCCGGCATCTGACCCCTGAGCAGAAGAAGCGGTCGTACTCGGAGCCCGAGAAGATGCACGAGGTGGGGGTCTCGGAGGAACCCGAGCCCGCGCCCCCTGGGCCGCCGAGGAAGGGGCCGCATTTCATGGAGGGCTCAGTGTCCGACCGGTGCCGCATCTTCGAGCGAGACGGCAGGGCCTGCTCCACCCTCAGCCTGTCTGGGCCCGAGCTAAAGCAGTTCCAGCAGAGCGCGCTGGCCGACTACATTCAGCGCAAGACCGGCAAGCGGCCCGCGGGCGCCGGCTGTGGCCTGCAGGAGCCGGGGCGGCTGCTGGAGCGCACCCAGAGCACCTACCTCCAGCCCGAGGGCCCGGGCCTCGCCGCGGCGTCCAGTCTCTGCTCGCTTCGGGAGCCCAGCCTGCCGCCCCGCAGGGAGACCGCCCTTCTGCCCGCCACTGCAGTGGGGAGTGCTGGGGAGACCCAGCGGGCCCCGCGAGATCGCAGCAGCTCCTTTGCCAGCGGCCGCCACCTTGGGGAAAGGCACCGCGGGGACCCAGCGCCGAGAGAACTGCTCGGTGGAGCTAACAGTGGATCAAAGGGCCCCCAGAGACTGAACGGGACCCCAGTGGAGCCCTCCCCGTGGGGGGCCACGGCTGGGAGGGCCGCGAAGTCCATGTCGGCCGAGGACCTGCTGGAGCGCTCGGATGTCCAGGCTGTCCCTGTCCACATGAGGTCACGGTCATCTCCCACTGCAGATAAGCGCCAGGTACGTGCAGCCAGCCGATCCTAACACTACCGCTTCAGTCCGCGAAGCCTTGGTGCGACTCCTCTAACCGCTCCTTCCCCTTTTGTTTTTCTTTAGCGTGCAAGAGAGCAGCATTTGTTTTCATAAGGGGATGTCTTTCTCAGTGCCCCTATCTGATGAGACCCTTACAGAAAAAGATAGTCATAGGTATCTATAAAGTTGTAGCTTATGTAGAAACATATAGATATCAATATAGATATCTATATATGTGTATCTATAGATATATATACACACACATAGTAGGCTTCATTTCTGGTTTTACACTGGAATGGAAAATATTCGGGAAAATTCCAGAGTTCCAAAAAACAAAACTTGAATTTGCCAGCACACTAGCAACTACTTATATAGCATTTGCATTATAAGTAGGTTATATGCAAATATTATGCCATTTTACATAGCATCAGGCAGATTTTGTTATCCATCCCAGGGGATCCTGTAGCTGCAGAGAGTCAAAGGTGACTGAGCACAGCACTCGAAGACAACTGTATATAATATATATACACACATATGTATAAATTCGGAGAAGGCAATAGCAAGCCACTCCAGTACTCTTGCCTAGAAAATCCCATGGATGGAGGAGCCTGGTAGGCTGCAGTCCATGGGGTCGCTGGAAGTCGGATGCGACTGAGCGACTTCACTTCACTTTTCGCTTTCACACAATGGAGAAGGAAATGGCAACCCACTCCAGTGTTCTTGCCTGGAGAATCCCAGGGACAGGGGAGCCTGTTGGGCTCCTGTCTATGGGGTCGCACAGAGTCGGACACGACTGAAGCGACTTAGCAGCATGTATATATAGTATGTGCATATAATATTGTTCAGTTGCTCAATTGTGTCCGACTCTTTGTGACCCCATGGACTGCAGTATGTATGTGTAAAAATTATACTTTAGTGTCATCCACTTCTCAGTGTAAGAATTAGATTAGGAAAAGTTAGGGATTATCTCTTTAACTTTCATGGTTTTTGTTTTGCCTTTTTTTTTTTTTCAAGTTCGTGCAATAGAAGCTGTGTCTTCGTATTTTAAAGATTTTTATCTTTGTACCCTGTTTTGTTTCCGTTGGACTTTTGCATTAACACAATAGGTATTGTTATTGACTTTGATCATTGTTCGTTATTGAGTTCCAGACCCTCAACTAAGAATGCTTTTACATTTAGGTGTGGGTACATGTATAGTCATGTCTGACTCTTTACAACCCCATGGACTGTAGCCCACCAGGGTCCTCTGTCCATGGGATTTTCCAGGCAAAAATACTGGAGTGAGTTACCATTTCTTTCTCCAGGGTATCTTCCCAACCCAGGGATCGAATCCACATCTCTGGCATTTCCTGCACTGGCAAGCAGATTGTTTACCACTAGTACCACTTGGGAAGCCACACTTTTACATATATTATCTCATTAATCCTCAAAATAATCCTGTGTAGTAGAGTATAATATCCATGTGCTGTGCTTAGTCGCTCAGTTGTGTCCAACTCTCTGCAACCCGATGGACTGTAGCCCACCAGGCTCCTCTGTTCATGGGAATTCTCCAGGCAAGAACACTGCAGTGAGTTGCCATGCCCTCCTCCAGGGGATCTCCCCAACCCAGGGATTGAACCCATTGTAGGAGAATTCTTCACCGTCTGAGCCACCAGGGAAGCCCCTATTATCCATATCAAATTCATATCTCTCTGTCTCTTTCTTTATACTATCTTGGCGAGATAGGAGAATGTCAGACTTTCAAATTCTCACATTAAAGGATTTTTCTCATAAAGTCTCCAAACGGTGGATAGACCTTGAGGAGCTTTCCCCTGGAAATGTTAGGAGGGCTGAGAATAAAGTTCAAGCATGCTGACTCCCAGGACTCAGTTTCCCTAGTTCATAGCCTGTCTTCAAGCTCTATTGCACTGCACCTCGGTGGCCTACCTCATGATTCCCTTCCCAGATCAGAAGATACGAGGAAGTCACATATATGTTACCACAAGGGGAGAACACCCCTCCATTGACCCTTCAGAGAGTCTCTTTTCTGCAGCAGAGAGTACAGTGATTTAGCACGCATTTGTAAGAGCCTATGTTTTATGAACAGGACTGCATTATAGGTTTGAAGGAAACATAAAGGAAAATAAAGGTCATGCCTTTCTGGGGGTTACAATTGAGCAAAGAATATGTACTTATATGCAGATAACACAAATGGTGAGTGCTTTGGCAGTGATCATAAATAACATGCTATGGGAGGGACACTGATTAGTTCTAATTGAGGGGATCTGAGAGAGCATCTCTTGAAAGAGAAGGGATTTGAACTAGGCGGTAAAGGATGGGCAAGATGTTGACAAAGGGTTGCAGGTTGTATGCGGAGGCATTATAAGTTGGAGGAAACAGCTTCACAGTTAGTCATCACTGCCTGAGAGCTCTGTTTGCTGCACTGCTTCTGAAACACACATACACACAGCCTTCTGAGGGAAAATACCACTCCCGTCCATACACTTTCTCTTAAGAAATATTTTCTCCCCGATATAAACCACCACCACCCCCACACACATACACACAGAATCTATAGAAGCAATCCTCCATAAGCCTCCAATAGCTGTTTTTCTCCCCTTGGAATGATGAACAGAGCTAATTTCCAGTGCTTATCCTACCTCTAAAAACACTTTAACAGTCCATATATGTAGGTCCTCTCTGGTGGTCCAGTGAGTGGTTAAGACTCCTTGCTTCCATTGCAGGGGGCACGGTTTTGATCCCTGGTCCGGGAACTAAGAAAAAACACGGTCCGTATATGTAGCATGCCATTTCAGCTAGTTTGATAGGCTTCAGAGGCTCACTACATAGCAGGGCAAGCATTTCCATTCCTCTCCCCATGTTCTGAAGAAAATAGAAATCTTTAGGTGAAAACCAAATCATCTTCTGTTGGTTATTCCCCACTACATGTTATTATTCTCTGCTGGGGAAGTGGTTGGATGGTTCCAAATGTTATCTTGTCTTCCCTTCCAAATATTTCTCAAACCTGATAAACTGGGAAGTTGAGCTCAAACATAGGCAATATAGAAGAATGATCCCAATTAAATCCCAATTCTTGGGTATTGTTTGAAAAACTTTCTAGAGACAGCTAAATACACGGCATTATTTATGTTCTCTTTAATATAGCGAGTGCCATATTTAGAAAGTGGGGGATGTGATGGAGGGAATGGAATATTTCAACGTGAAATACTGCAGCTTTGCTCCTACAGATTCTGAACATAGTCCATTATCATTAAGCTTTGGTGAAGGTGTTAAATAAGCATTTTTCTCATCTCAGCTTTAGAGAACTCTGAGAAATTAAGTGACCCTGTAGAGACTAAACCGTCTGCCCAAGTTAAACAGAAAATATGGAGTCTATTTCTGGTGCCAGCTCAGTCAATAGCCTCCCAAACAACTGCTGCTTGCTCCTGCCAGCCAGATGCTAATAGCACAGGATTTTGCAAGCTTTGCAGCAGGATTCAGCTCCATTTCAAAGGTCCATTACTGAGGATAGTTTCTGCTTCCAAAATAAGGTCAGCGCAGAAATTGATTTCTCTGTTTATAAAATGTGTCTTGGGTCTGAAATGATGGCTGTAGAAGGCTGCTGCCATTTGGAGCCTAAGACCTGCTCAGACACTCAGCAGACCCGGGCCAGCCCCGTGGCCAGCTGTGGTCATCTCTGAACAAACCGCCTCTTGTTCCCCCTCCTTTAATTCCTCTTAATTTGGAAAGTGTAATTGCAGAACAAATGAATATTAGTGATGGAGCTGAAGTGCCCATCAAATTCTTGGCTGCTTTCTGTTTTCTAAGACACTTTAGAAAACTTAACTGATTTAAATTAGGCAGGCCCTGCAAAGCAGCTGGGAAAAATTCAGACATTTTTTGCCTTGGAGATGGAAATTTATACCCATTCAATGCATAGATCTAAAATATAGCAGAAGCTATAAAAAGAAATCTTTTGGAGAAGATGAGATTTCTGGTATTTTTCTTCCGCCCAGATGTTGAGGTAGAGTCTTCTCTGGTTCTCACTATGTTTTCAAAGATCTTCATTTCTTGTATGTGGCACGTTCACCATGTGAAGATGTGACAAACATCTCATTGCTGAGGAAATTTGCATGGGACCCCACAATGTTGGATGATAGTCTCGATTCTGTAGGATACAGCTTGCCAATCATTTTTAGTACTTCTCAACAAGCACCCATTCAAGCTTGGAGATAAATAACAATCACTTTCCACAAAATGTAAAGTTACAAATAGCTACTATTAACTAAATGTTCAATAGGTGCTAGTCACTGTGTTTTATAAGCATAAAACTAATCCTACATCTATGCAAAGGAGGAGATACTATTGTTATTCCCATATTACAGATGAGGAAACTAAGGCATAGAAAAACTGAGAAATTTGCCCTAACTGGTGGAAGTGAGGTTTGACTTCCTACTGTATTCCCTAAAGTGACTTAAAACAGAGGTTTTAAGTCACTATACCATGCTGCCTCCTGGTATAAAAAAAGACTGAGAGATGAGAGTTAAACATCTTATATCTGAAAACTCTAGCCAGTGAATTGGTTTCATTTTAACATTTATCAGTTACTACTACTTGGTGAAGGAGATGGCAACCCACTCCAGTGTTCTTGCCTGGAGAATCCCAGGGATGGGAGAGCCTGGTGGGCTGCCGTCTATGGGGTCGCACAGAGTCAGACACGACTGAAGCGACTTAGCAGCAGCAGCAGCAAACTTAAATAGTATTTTTTTTTATTTCTAATTCATTTTAGTAGATACTTGAAGTTGATATCCCAAAGTAGATGAATATCGTCTTCATGTTTTATTGGTCGTAGAGATGTTAGGATATCTTAATTCAGAACTAAAAGTAAGAGTGAGAATCAGAATTTGCTAGGATTTAAGTTTATAGTTTTAAGTGTAGTATGCCTAATAAAGAATAAGAACTGGTGTACTTCTAAGTCAGTCAAACAGAGACCAAAAAAAAGACAGTTAATGGGTGTTGGTATTACTCTGTATTTCCCCCATAGCCACTGCTTTTTCCTAAATTGTCATAGAAGTTTATACTGCTTACCAGTTTATAGAAAATCAAGTCGTCTTTGGCAGTGCATACATACCCAGTCAAAGCAAATATGTGGAGCAGGAATGAATCCTCCTTGGGTTTTCTACTAGGTTGGGAAGGGATTTCCCTCCAGTCCAAATGGCGTTTCCATTGACAGGAGATGTAGAAATTTCTCTCAGTTGTTTATTACTTGCTCTGCGTTCCTTTTTATGCATATCCTCATAAATATCAAGCTCATACTGTAATTTAAAGGAAGTAATAGAAGGGAAGTATGTATTTGAACATTACTAGCTTTGAGGGGACCTAGAGGCTTTTCCAGTTAACAGCTGGTGAAGCTGAATATTCTTGTCAGTGAGGGAGTGGAGTGGAGAAAGACTTTAAAGAGACCATAAGGGTTTTGTTTTGTTTTTCTTTCACTGAACAATGTGTACATTTTTTTTCTATATTGGAGTATAGTTGATTAACAATGTTGTATTGATTTCATGTGTGTAGCAAGGCAATTTGTCTTGGACCTATTCTTTTTCAAGTTCTCTTCCCATTTATTTCCCTGGATTTCCCTGATAGCTCCGCTGGTAAAGAATCCACCTGCAATGCAGGAGACCGGGTTTGATCCCTGGGCTGGGAAGATCCCCGGGAGAAGAGAACAACTCCCCACTCCAGTATTCTTGCCTGCAAAATACTGTGGACAGAGAAGCCTCTCAGGCTGCATATGGTCTGTGAGGTCACAAAGAGTCAGACACGACTGAGCAACTTTCACTTCACTTCCTATTTAGGTTATTACAGAGTATTGAGCAGAATTTCCTGTGCTGTGCAGTAGGTCCTTGCTTATTATAAATGGCCTGTAAGGTTTTGTGAAGAGTAGGAATTCCCATTCCCTCTAGTGATACTTGAGCAAATCAGAGATGCATAATTCTTTTTTCTCAAAGCAGTGATGTCTTATTGCATCCAGCTCAGCCACCTCTCAACTTAAGGTTCTAAAGATCACCCTTAGGCTTTGAGGAAATCGGGTTTGAATCCCAGCTCCTTGCTTAATTGTGGGCACTATACTCACCTGCTCTGAGCTGCAGCTTCCGCCCTGTTCCCCATTGTTATAGATTAAATTACAGGAGAAATGTCAGGTGCCTGACGTGACTCCAGGCACGTCACTTGAGGATCATAAGGAACTTGGCAGAGTGTCCAGCACATAGTAATGCCCAGTAAGGGGAAGCTGTGGTTATTAATAATATTCAAGTTTGTTTCTTCTTTAGGCCTGCTCCCACCCACCTCTGGCTCTTCCTGCTTTTTAGTTCCTCTACCACTGACTGGGGGGAAGGAGCAGGAAAGAAAAAGAGAGAAAGGGGATGAAAGGCAATTAGCCCTTTGGACAGAATAAAGGGGGAAATGCTAAAATTAAGTTTATGAGTTACCTGTGGATTTAATTTTCTTGTTTTCTGCCTGACTCCTGTTCTCATAAATAATTGAGAGTTTTAGCAAGAGCAGCATCATTGTCTTCATCAAGAACCTGTACGTAAGAACTGATTTTACACTATCAAAAACTGACCTATAACCCACCAGGAACCATTATATACCCATATTAAAAACAGAAACAAATAATGACTACCCTTGAAGTGTCCCCAGAGTTACTGATATGACATGTGGATGGGATGTTTTTCCCAGAAAGAATGTATATCAACCTGATTACAAGCCAGATTCCAATCTGATTCTTGGGATTTTGCTGAATTTAATAAACTGTCCTTTTCTTGTCATCTCCTGTATTTCCCTGTTGCTATTTTGAAAGTTTTACCCTTTGAATTAATTTTCATCTTTATACTTCAAGTATAGCAGTTGTTTCTGAACTCTGAAGGTAACTGTTATCAGACTTCTCTTGTTTAGAAAATGCCTTGGTTAAAAGAGGCACCCAGGGAGATAGCCTGAGGTTCTACCACTGTGACCTTGGAAAAGTTAACCTCTTGGGCCTGTGTCCTCATCAGTGCAGTGAGGTTAACAGTACTTCCTGAGGCTTTGAGGATAAAATGGGTTCAGTTCAGTCGCTCAGTTGTGTCCGACTC
Source organism: Cephalophus harveyi (assembly GCA_006410635.1). Taxonomy (NCBI): domain Eukaryota; kingdom Metazoa; phylum Chordata; class Mammalia; order Artiodactyla; family Bovidae; genus Cephalophus; species Cephalophus harveyi. Next base: position 49,842 of record SJYT01046266.1, on the reverse strand, counting down.
TGCGACCCCATGAATTGCAGCACGCCAGGCCTCCCTGTCCATCACCAACTCCCGGAGTTCACTCAGACTCACGTCCATGGGTTAGTATGTAACAATGCCACCATGAGCCTGACAATAAAGAGTGGACCACCAATAAATATTCCATCTCCTTTACACCTCCACCCCCTTGGTAAATTTAAACACCGTTTGTTGGTAATAACGCTGTGCCTCTCTTCTGTTTTAAGGATGTGCTTTTGAGGGAAAACAATGGCTTTGGTCTCATGAAGGATCCGTGTTATTTGACTGGCCCAGGTTCCAGGTATGTGTCTATAGTTATGATGCTCTTTGCCTCATGAATGCTGCCAGAGTTAAATGCTTCTGTTCATCTCTACTAGAAATTGAATTAAGATGTTATGATGTTTCGTGGTATCTCGTGCCGCCTTTTTCAGTGTGTCTAGGCTATGGGAAACCTTTTTATCCACAGATGACTTTGTCTAAGAATGATACTATTCAGAGTAGGTTTTGAACATGTGCTGTTGAGGCAGTGGTTGACTTCTCGCATGTTTCCGTCAGAATGGTTGATGATTGTGCTCTTCTCCAGCATATCCTCTGACTTTCTCAAGTGGGTCCTCTCTGCTGTGGCTGATCTGTTTTGGCTGTGACCCACAAGATCAGGTCTCTGAATGAGCATGAGCATTCATGAACAGCTTCACATAACAAGACAAATAATTGTAGGCATTTAGAAGACAGCAAGAAAGTCTTTTTTTTTAAATTGCCTTCAAAATCATTTCTCCTTAGAAAAATATAATGGATAATTTTTAGAAGTAGGGTCTTTGAACTATTCACTTGGAGCTTACTCTAGCCAGTGAATTGGTTTCATTTTAACATTTATCAGTTACTACTACTTGGTGAAGGAGATGGCAACCCACTCCAGTGTTCTTGCCTGGAGAATCCCAGGGATGGGAGAGCCTGGTGGGCTGCCATCTATGGGGTCGCACAGAGTCAGACACGACTGAAGCGACTTAGCAGCAGCAGCAGCAAACTTAAATAGTATTTTTTTTTATTTCTAATTCATTTTAGTAGATACTTGAAGTTGATATCCCAAAGTAGATGAATATCGTCTTCATGTTTTATTGGTCGTAGAGATGTTAGGATATCTTAATTCAGAACTAAAAGTAAGAGTGAGAATCAGAATTTGCTGGGATTTAAGTTTATAGTTTTAAGTGTAGTATGCCTAATAAAGAATAAGAACTGGTGTACTTCTAAGTCAGTCAAACAGAGACCAAAAAAAAGACAGTTAATGGGTGTTGGTATTACTCTGTATTTCCCCCATAGCCACTGCTTTTTCCTAAATTGTCATAGAAGTTTATACTGCTTACCAGTTTATAGAAAATCAAGTCGTCTTTGGCAGTGCATACATACCCAGTCAAAGCAAATATGTGGAGCAGGAATGAATCCTCCTTGGGTTTTCTACTAGGTTGGGAAGGGATTTCCCTCCAGTCCAAATGGCGTTTCCATTGACAGGAGATGTAGAAATTTCTCTCAGTTGTTTATTACTTGCTCTGCGTTCCTTTTTATGCATATCCTCATAAATATCAAGCTCATACTGTAATTTAAAGGAAGTAATAGAAGGGAAGTATGTATTTGAACATTACTAGCTTTGAGGGGACCTAGAGGCTTTTCCAGTTAACAGCTGGTGAAGCTGAATATTCTTGTCAGTGAGGGAGTGGAGTGGAGAAAGACTTTAAAGAGACCATAAGGGTTTTGTTTTGTTTTTCTTTCACTGAACAATGTGTACATTTTTTTTCTATATTGGAGTATAGTTGATTAACAATGTTGTATTGATTTCATGTGTGTAGCAAGGCAATTTGTCTTGGACCTATTCTTATTCAAGTTCTCTTCCCATTTATTTCCCTGGATTTCCCTGATAGCTCCGCTGGTAAAGAATCCACCTGCAATGCAGGAGACCGGGTTTGATCCCTGGGCTGGGAAGATCCCCGGGAGAAGAGAACAACTCCCCACTCCAGTATTCTTGCCTGCAAAATACTGTGGACAGAGAAGCCTCTCAGGCTGCATATGGTCTGTGAGGTCACAAAGAGTCAGACACGACTGAGCAACTTTCACTTCACTTCCTATTTAGGTTATTACAGAGTATTGAGCAGAATTTCCTGTGCTGTGCAGTAGGTCCTTGCTTATTATAAATGGCCTGTAAGGTTTTGTGAAGAGTAGGAATTCCCATTCCCTCTAGTGATACTTGAGCAAATCAGAGATGCATAATTCTTTTTTCTCAAAGCAGTGATGTCTTATTGCATCCAGCTCAGCCACCTCTCAACTTAAGGTTCTAAAGATCACCCTTAGGCTTTGAGGAAATCGGGTTTGAATCCCAGCTCCTTGCTTAATTGTGGGCACTATACTCACCTGCTCTGAGCTGCAGCTTCCGCCCTGTTCCCCATTGTTATAGATTAAATTACAGGAGAAATGTCAGGTGCCTGACGTGACTCCAGGCACGTCACTTGAGGATCATAAGGAACTTGGCAGAGTGTCCAGCACATAGTAATGCCCAGTAAGGGGAAGCTGTGGTTATTAATAATATTCAAGTTTGTTTCTTCTTTAGGCCTGCTCCCACCCACCTCTGGCTCTTCCTGCTTTTTAGTTCCTCTACCACTGACTGGGGGGAAGGAGCAGGAAAGAAAAAGAGAGAAAGGGGATGAAAGGCAATTAGCCCTTTGGACAGAATAAAGGGGGAAATGCTAAAATTAAGTTTATGAGTTACCTGTGGATTTAATTTTCTTGTTTTCTGCCTGACTCCTGTTCTCATAAATAATTGAGAGTTTTAGCAAGAGCAGCATCATTGTCTTCATCAAGAACCTGTACGTAAGAACTGATTTTACACTATCAAAAACTGACCTATAACCCACCAGGAACCATTATATACCCATATTAAAAACAGAAACAAATAATGACTACCCTTGAAGTGTCCCCAGAGTTACTGATATGACATGTGGATGGGATGTTTTTCCCAGAAAGAATGTATATCAACCTGATTACAAGCCAGATTCCAATCTGATTCTTGGGATTTTGCTGAATTTAATAAACTGTCCTTTTCTTGTCATCTCCTGTATTTCCCTGTTGCTATTTTGAAAGTTTTACCCTTTGAATTAATTTTCATCTTTATACTTCAAGTATAGCAGTTGTTTCTGAACTCTGAAGGTAACTGTTATCAGACTTCTCTTGTTTAGAAAATGCCTTGGTTAAAAGAGGCACCCAGGGAGATAGCCTGAGGTTCTACCACTGTGACCTTGGAAAAGTTAACCTCTTGGGCCTGTGTCCTCATCAGTGCAGTGAGGTTAACAGTACTTCCTGAGGCTTTGAGGATAAAATGGGTTCAGTTCAGTCGCTCAGTTGTGTCCGACTCTGCGACCCCATGAATTGCAGCACGCCAGGCCTCCCTGTCCATCACCAACTCCCGGAGTTCACTCAGACTCACGTCCATGGGTTAGTATGTAACAATGCCACCATGAGCCTGACAATAAAGAGTGGACCACCAATAAATATTCCATCTCCTTTACACCTCCACCCCCTTGGTAAATTTAAACACCGTTTGTTGGTAATAACGCTGTGCCTCTCTTCTGTTTTAAGGATGTGCTTTTGGGGGAAAACAATGGCTTTGGTCTCATGAAGGATCCGTGTTATTTGACTGGCCCAGGTTCCAGGTATGTGTCTATAGTTATGATGCTCTTTGCCTCATGAATGCTGCCAGAGTTAAATGCTTCTGTTCATCTCTACTAGAAATTGAATTAAGATGTTATGATGTTTCGTGGTATCTCGTGCCGCCTTTTTCAGTGTGTCTAGGCTATGGGAAACCTTTTTATCCACAGATGACTTTGTCTAAGAATGATACTATTCAGAGTAGGTTTTGAACATGTGCTGTTGAGGCAGTGGTTGACTTCTCGCATGTTTCCGTCAGAATGGTTGATGATTGTGCTCTTCTCCAGCATATCCTCTGACTTTCTCAAGTGGGTCCTCTCTGCTGTGGCTGATCTGTTTTGGCTGTGACCCACAAGATCAGGTCTCTGAATGAGCATGAGCATTCATGAACAGCTTCACATAACAAGACAAATAATTGTAGGCATTTAGAAGACAGCAAGAAAGTCTTTTTTTTTAAATTGCCTTCAAAATCATTTCTCCTTAGAAAAATATAATGGATAATTTTTAGAAGTAGGGTCTTTGAACTATTCACTTGGAGCTTGCTGCTGCTGCTGCTGTTGCTAAGTCACTTCAGTCGTGTCCGACTCTGTGTGACCCCATAGACGGCAGCCCACCAGGCTCCCCCGTCCCTGGGATTCTCCAGGCAAGAACACTGGAGTGGGTGGCCATTTCCTTCTCCAATGCATGAAAGTGAAAAGTGAAAGGGAAGTCGCTCAGTCGTGTCCGACTCTTCGCGACGCCATGGACCGCAGCCTACCGGGCTCCTCTGTCCATGGGATTTTCCAGGCAAGAGTACTGGAGTGGGGTGCCATCGCCTTCTCCGCACTTGGAGCTTAATGAGTAGGAATTTCCAAAGAGAATTTCCTCTGAACCACGCGTCTGTATGTAGTTTTAATGCAGCATTGTAGGACTATCTACTGTAATCTGGTTATTACTAATGGTAATATAGTTAATCTCTCTTGGTTTTTTTAGGCCAGTTCTTTAATATGTATTATGTTTCACTCAGTCATTGTTTCTCTCTTTTTCTATATTCATCTTCTCCATAATTCAGCCTAGTAACTGCCAGCATGGTCAGGAAGTGGGTATTAAGTTACCTCCTTCACTGCCAAGGGCAGCCTTGTATCGTTGGTTTTGCTCCTGTAGCTCTTCCCAAAGTGAAACAAGGACTCAAGGTGAGGCTAAGGGTGTTGGTTAGTTTGGGTGCATTAATTCAAAGCTAGAAAGAAGAGAAGGTTAACTAGAACTAGAGCTCTGCCAAAAGAGCACTATTCTAAAGTCTAAGGTGAAACTGAAGTCAACCACAAAAAATCAAATTGCTCGATTACACAAAGGACTTGAATAGACACTCCTCCAAATAGCCAACGGGCACGTGAAAAGATGCTGCACATCACTAATCCACAGAGAAATGCAAGTCAAAAGCACACTCCTTAGGATGGCTACAATCAAAAAAAAACATAAAAGAACAAGTGTTGGTGAAGATGTGGAGAAACTGGAACCCCTGTGCACTGTTGGTAGGATTACAAAGTGGTGTAACTGCTATAGAAACAGTATGGAGGTTCCTCAAAGAATTAACAATCTGTCATGACCAAGCAACCCACCTCGAGTATAAACCCAAAGTATTGAAAGCGGTGTTTTGAAGGGAGATTTTTATACCCATATTCGCAGCAACACTATTCGTGATAGCAGAGAGGTGGAAGCAACTCAGTTGTCCACAAGTGGTTGAGTGGATAAACAAAATGAAGTGTGTGCACACACTGGGATACTGTTCAGCCTTTAAAAGGAAGGAAATGGTGTCACAGACTGCAACGTGGATGAACCTTGAGGACATTATGCTAAGTGAAATAAGCCAGTCGGAAATTCTTGATGGTTCCGTTTGTATGAGGTATCTAAAGTAGTCATGTCTGTAGACAAGTAGAGTGGCAGTTACAAGGGCTGGAGGAGTGGGGGAAAGAGTTGTTGCTTACAGTTACCTAGCTTCAGATTCGCAAGATGAAAATGTTCTGGAGGTCTGTTTTGCAACAATATGGATATGCTTAACTGAACATTTTAAAATGAATTTAAAGTAGTAAATTTTATGTTATAGGATTTTTTTTAACCATATTTTAAAAAATGCTATGAGGAAGAAAATGAGACTAATCAAACTTCGTTCATGAATACTATGATTCCTGAATACATATCAGTAGATGCTTGTCTCACACTTGATTATAAAAGAGACTGAAACAAAATCTTTATGACACTAGTCTTTATTCTTGGAAAACAATCACCAGGAAGAAGTATTCTCAATCAAACTAAGCATTTAACTAAACTGCTGTCTTCAAAAATATACAGTTTAAGTGTAGTTTCTATAAACTAAGAAGATTAAGCATAAACTAAAAACATTATATCAAGGTTTATTTCGGCTGGATCTTTAAAAGATACGCATTATTTTGTTGTGTGTTTTAGTGATGTCTCTCCTTTTTTAAAAAGCAATATGAAATTACAACATGAATTAGTCCTTAAAACATCAGATTCCAGTTATTTCATGTCCTATTTGAGGATGCTAAGCTCAAAAATATTTCATGGGCTACGATCTAAATAGCAGCAGGCAAGAGAGACATTGTTTGTTCAACAGACGTTTATTGAGAAGGTACTTTGTGCCAGGATCTGGGGGTCCCAAAATGAATAAGACATGGGAGTAGAGAGCACCCTCAGCGAATCTCCCACCCCTGGGTTTCTCGTGGACCCATTTGGGAACCCGCCAAGAAGGACAGAATAGCCACTCTTGGATATTGAGAGGTTCCCGATAAAGCAGCTGCCTATAAATGAAAAGATCTGTGGTGGGAGGGAGGGTTTGCATCTGAGTGGAAGATGGGTACCTTACTACATTTTTTATTGAAGAGAAAATAACGGCAGAAGAGCTAGTTGGGTTCTTTGTGGTCTTTGCCTTCTTTATGCTGCTTTACCCTCATCTGGCCTTAGATGATTCTGTGGCCAGGACTGTGCTGACTGACTGGGGACCGAGCCACAGCCCCCTTAGGATGCGGGTCTGTGAAATGAAGAGTGCCATCTGCTCTCCAGATTCACTTGCACACTAGGCAGGGAGCTGCAGATGTGGGATTTACGAACTATGGATGTTTGCTGGAGACTTTTTAAATCCTCACGTTAACTCTTGCATGGCAGGCAGACAGGGCTGCAGACGTGTTTTCTTTGTTTTGTTCTGTTTTTCCTTTCAAACACAGTAACAAAAGTACTGGAAATTGTTGGGTTTTCCCTTGGAGCCTAGAGGACAGCTGTTTAAACCACCGTGCTCTCTGTTTGCTCATTATTGTCAGTCTCTTTCTCCAGAGGTAACTGCTTATTAGCTCGTTAGGTGAGACACTCCTTTTCTTTCTTTCTTTCCATTTGGAAAAATGAAAACACTGGGAATCCAAGAGAAAGTTGTAAATAAAACCTGCGGATTCAGCAGCCCATGCAAATACTTTCCAAGCAGACCACCCCCGTGGGGGCTCACTGGCAAGAGAATGAGGGAGCATTCTTTCCCCCAGAAGTCAGAACCTGGTTCCCAAACTTGGTCTAAAAGGAGCAGAAGAAATGTCCTGAGCCTGTCCTCAAATGCTGCCTTGCATGGAGGAAGGGGGATGCGAGAGAATTAATGAAAAGAAATGCCCTGTGACCCCAGGCTTGCCCTGTGACATTTTCCTGTAGGAGTTTATGCCTGTCCCGCCATTGCATTTCAACTTTCAGGTTCTTTGTCTGAGCAGCCAGGGGGAAGCCGTGTACAGTTTCTCCCGGGTCCTTCTCCCATCAGAGGGTTTTCCCATCTGTGGAATGCACCTTGAGCTCAGCGTTTGCCCCTTTTCATCAGCGCTAACCGGCATGTCTGTATCCCGTTCCAGGCCATTCAGCTGTTCCAGCCGTGGAGAGATGCCAGCTCTCGGACACCACCCCAGCCCTCACTGGGGGGATTCAGGCTGCAGAGCAGGCAGTGGCGGTGCCTCTGTGCCCAGCGGGAGTCCGGGACTGCTGGACCCTCCGAGACAGGCCAGCAGAACGCCTGGCCCTCTGCCACTGTCCTCGGGAGCTCACGGGCATCTGCCAGACGCCAGGGCTGCACCCCTGAGCTCGGTCCTGCCTGCCCCTGGCCCTTCGAGCTATTGCTCACAGGCTGCAGCCCAGCCCTCCACACCAGCCAGGACCCCCAGAAGCGGCGGCGGCCACAGCCCGGCCCAGCCTCCCAGCCCTGAGCGCGGGATGGAAGAGCGCGCAGGGATGCGGGCCTCCCCGCCCTGGATGAAGCGGGCCTACACGGTCAGAGAGGAGAGCCTCCTCGAGGACCCCCCGAAGCACTACCCCAAGCCACAGGAAGCCCCCAGCTCGAGCAGCACTTCCGACCCGGATACGCCTCTCGGGGCCCCAGGCATTCCGGGCAGGATTTCCCTCCGGATCTCCGAGTCGGCCTTGCTGGCTTCCCCGCCACCTCGCGAGGACTGCGAGGACGACGAGGTGTTTGTGAGGGACCCACGCCCCACCGCCACTTCCAGCCCCCACTGCGATGAGCTGCTGCTGCCCCTGCCGCCACCGCCCCCGCCACCAACAGCCAGCCAGGCATCCCTGGCCCAGGGCCTGGACCACTTCCCTCCACCTCCCCCTGAAGCTGTGTGCCCGGCCCAGTGGGAGGAGGGCTACCTGGAGCCCCGTGCCAGGTGAGATCACAGCCCTCTGCCAGTGGAGAAGGGTCTGCCACCCTGGTAAGATTTCCACGCTCCAGGCTGCCCTGAGCTGCCTCTGCTGGCCTCTGGAGAGCCATGTCAAGTTTCATGAGATGACAGGACTGTTTCATCTCTTGAGCTTGGTGGTCCTTATGCAGGGCTTCCGCAATGGCTCTGCAGGGAAGAATCCACCTGCGATGCAGGAGATGCGGCTTCCCTCCCCGGGTGGGGAAGATCCCCTGGAGGAGGAAACGGCAACCCACTCCAGTATTCTTGCCTGAAAAATTCCATGGCTCCACAGAGGAGCCAGGCGGGCTACAGTCCACAGCGTCGTAAAGTCAGACACAAGCACAGCAACAAGTCACTATGCTGGCAGCCCTTGGGTGCTGAGGAGTGAGACTAGTGGAAATGGAAACCAGAACCCAGGAGGCCAGGTTTACTTCTGTGGGCATGGCAGCTTCAGAGAGTCCACATAAACAGCATCCCTCTTCCCTGCGAAGAGTTCTGAATCAGTGAAGAAATAAGATGAAAGAGCATACAGGAGACAGAAATAATCACTTTTATTACTGAGAGAGCTGACCCTGGAGAATATGGCTTCTGTCTGAGTATAAGTGAGTCTCCTGACACTGAACCTCAAATTAAAAAGGGTCGCCCCCCTAGTCACAGGCTGTGCTAGACACACACACCCACACCGAGCACGCGTGAGCATGCCAGAGCGAGTCTAGAGGCAGCCTTACTCTAAAAAAAAGAGGCTGGACTAGGAATGGGCTGTGGGCCGCTTCTCTTTGCAGAGTCACTCTGTATCCATAGGCAGGAATAAAGAGGAAGGCTGAAGGTCAGTAATGTTTAGGGAAAACCTCTTCTTGGAAGCCAGAAGAATGGGGAAGGAGCATTTCCCAACACATACCTGCCTAGGACAACACTGAAGATACATCAGCACCTTTGTGGTAACTTCCTCCAAACACCACTATTATCCTCTGGAACCTGAGAGCAACATTGACCAAACCTGAACTCCTGTTCAATCCATCCCCCTTAAAAAGTCACACATCCCCCTTAAAAGCCTCTCTGTGACCCTTTTGAACCTGCTGTTTGTGCGGGTAACAACCTCCGAGTCTCCTGATGTGTTGGAAGCTGCACCCCTGTGCCAGTGTCTCTGTTTCACCCTCTGCCGACTCTTCTCTCACCCCTCTCTTTTTTTTAATATCCCTGACAGCTCCAGCAAACTTGCCAAGGTGACAGTTGCCAAGGAAAGGTCCATGCCTGGTGCAGCCCATCTGGTTGATAACCAGCTGCCGGGTTCCAGAGCGCAAACTTCAGGCAGGAATTTCGAGGCCAAGGAGACCAACCCGCCCTCCACCACGGGTGCTCTGCCCCAGCCTGCTGGGTCTCTAAGCAAGCAGCCAAGCCCAGGACAGCCACTTCCCATGCAGACCCACAGCCTCATCCACGAGCCAGCCAGTGGGACTCCAGGTTTAGAAAAGAATGTCAGTTCTGGTCCTCAGAAGACCTCAGAAGACATCAGAACAGAGACGCTAGCCAAGGAAATTATCCACCAAGACAAATCTCTGGCAGACATTTTGGACCCAGACTCCAGAATGAAGACAACTATGGACCTGATGGAAGGTTTGTTTCCTCGGGATGTTAATTTGCTGAAGGAAAACAGCATAAAGAAGAAGGCCGTGCAGAAAACCATCAGCTTCCCAGGATGTGAGACCAAGAGGTAAGTCCCTGGCAATGTCCCCCAACAGACTTCAAATTAAAGTGCTTCCGTGGGGGTGATGATCCGGTGGGAGGATCGTGAGCAGTTTGTATTTTTCCTTCTTTTGATTTCTCCTGGGTTACTACAGTATTTGCTTGCATGTTTGATTTCCTTGAAGCTACTGTGGAAGAGATTTAGAGTGGTTTTTTAATTTTCTTACAAGTTTTCAGTGAAAACTATGTGAATCAACAGGCTGGAACTCCACAGCTGGGGGCTTCAAGACCACCAACAAATAAAATCAGAGAGCATTTCATCTAAATTTGGGCTTGCATTTTAGAAATTTCCAACTGATCCTAACTAAATTACAGGAACAGTGTTTGGAGTTGTGGGGGAGGGGAGAAAGGGAGGAACTACGTGGTGTTTCCAGGCTGTCTGATATGTTATCAGAGGCTCTGAATACTTTATCCAAGCCTTCAACGGTAACCTTGTCCAGCCTCTCCTCTTTCAGTCTCTTACAGAGACTAACAGGAAGTGACTTATCCAGGGCCATGTGTTTAGCAAACACTTCTTAAGCACCCACAATGTGCAGGGCAGTCCACTGGGTCCCCTGTGGACCCACAGATGAATTTTTATGGATGTGCCAGTCGGTTCACCATGGGGGGTTGTCTTCCAGCCACTCGCAATAGGAAGACCTGAGTAGTTGATATATACATTCTTAGAAAAGCATTTCCTGGCATTATCCCTGAGAACAAAAAAGTTTTGAAGTGAAATCCTCACGTGGCTTTGGCAGCATGGAAAGCTTCCTGAGGGATTTCAGAAGGATGACGTGCGCCATCTTCTGGTTAAAGTGAGCATCGTCCTGTCGTATGTGAGACTGAAGATAGCCACAGTGGGCTTCAGGTAATCAGATATGATGCCCAAGAAGCCCATTTGTAAGGCAATGAATATGTGGGGAGGCAGGGCATATCAGAAGAACTTTTTACTATGTTTTTTTTTCCCCACCCCCACTAACTGGATTAATGTAACTATATTTTTTAGAGAAATAACCTCACCAATTGAGAGATTAGTGAAAACAGCCTTCTGGTGGTTCTGGATTCCATAGTACAAAGATGGTTTAGATGTTAAGTAATGTCACAAGATGATGTCCGAGAAAACTAATTATGCCCACAGAATTCTTTATTCAGTGAGTAGGGTCTTACCTACTAACTCACTGGAAAAGACCCTGATGCTGGGAAAGATTGAAGGCGGGAGGAGAAGGGGACAACAGATGATGAGATGGTTGGATGGCATATGCATTTGAGCAAGCTCTGGGAGTTGGTGATGGACAGGGAAGCCTGGCATGCTGCAGTCCATGGGGTTGCAAAGAGTCGGACACAACTGAACAACTGAACTGAACTGAGAGTCATACCTACAGAGTGTGAGAGACAGCTTGATTGTAGTAAAACGAAGACCGTAGTTATCAGGTCCACAACATCTAGATTGTCCTCCATCCTCGAAAGCCCCCCTGCTGTGTAACCAGTGAGTAGGTTTTACATTTTGTATGTGTTCATTGTTGACCAGCAAGCTCCAGGTTTCTCAGGCGTTCATGAAAAAGGAAAACTGGTACATGTCCAAGCAACAATTATAGCAGGCATCAGACACATTATGGAAACCAAGGAGGAGTAGGAAATGATTAACCTAAAAGCTGAGGCTGGTGCAGGACCTTGAAAACACTGTCATGGTGACTAAGTCTTGGCTCCCTGTTGTCTCTCTGTGAAACATTCTGGTATTTATCACAAGAGAACCATGCAGAAAGGTTAAATGTCCACAGTCCACTCCCCATCGTAATATTGCCCTTGGTAGTTTTCCATCCCAAGTACTCTGGCTTCAAGAGCCCCACACATAGAGATCAGTCAATCATAAGTATTTATTAGGTCATCCTAACCCCTGGGAAGATATTACACAGATTTTTTTCTTTACACATTTCCAAATGGACAGACGTGTGGGGAAATGAAGCTGCACGTGGCTGTACTCTTGTTCTCTCTGACCCAGGAGTGACGACAAGGAAGCAGTGGGCCTGTTGGTCAACTGTCCTGCCTACTACAGCGTGTCTGCTCCCAAGGCCGAGCTTCTCAACAAAATCAAAGCTATGCCAGAAGAGGTGAACGAGGAAGAGGAGCAGGCAGACATCAACGAAAAGAAGGTAAAGAAAGAATGGAGGACTTTGTTCTGCTCCCCCAGAAAGGTAGTTCTTGCAGGCTTACTGGTGCCTTACAGCAGCGGTGGGCGGGGGCCGGGGGGAGGCCCGTGACATCACCAACCCCGCTGAGCCATAAGAGATTCTCCACGTGCAAGGCACCTGGAGCAGTTGCTTCACAGCTGTCCTGTCATTGTCCTTTTTACAAATGGCAAAAGTGAAGGGTAGAGGGATTAAAGTAGATTTCCTACAAGTCACACAGCTAGGACTAGAACCCAGGTCCCCTGCTTCCTGGTTCAACACGGGGCTCCCGACACTGTTCTCAGCAGTTGACCAACCAATGCCAATGGTCTGTGTCATTTTCATTTCGTGTTTCATGGTCAAAAGGAAAACTAGGAAGTCTAGAAACTTTAAGGAAAAAGAGACTGATTGTCAAAAGATACTTCGAGAAAAGCAAGTGTTGCTCTTTAGATCCCCTTCCCTGTACCTCAGGGAAAAGCCTGAAAGCACAGCGTTGGAATTGAGTTGTTAGCATTTGCTGCTCCTACAGAAATTTAAAATGTAAAGCACTTTCAGAATGACCGTGATGCTGGTGTCTTCCCACACACCCTGGAGATCTCAGCCCAGCTGTGCCCGGCTGCTTTCCCCACAGCCCCAGAGGGGCTGCCAGCCTCTGTGCTTATAGCTCTTCATACGTCTCAGGCCGGTCTGCTGAAAAGGGCTCTTTGTTAAAACACTCGCCTCGTGCTGAGCCAGGAATGTAAGTGCTTCTCAGTGGTGCCGGTTCCAGGAAACCTTCTCATGTGATTTCTGTTTCATTTATTCCATAGTATGTGTCCTAAGCTCTCTTGTTTATGTGTTGGAATGAGACCAGAGGATATAGACCGTGGGAGCAAGGAGCAATGGGGCAGGAGGATTTAGGGGTTTTAGAAACACCTCCGTCAGTGACATTCTCTCTTCTCCCGACTCACAGCGCATGGCTAACATGCTGACACGATGCAGCTGCTGGTAACACAGGTTCTCCTAGCCCAAGGCCTCCCTCCGTCCACGCCATAGCACATCTCCTGGCCCCCATTCAGTGGGATTGGAGGGAGAAACCACCTTGCTATAGTCTGTCTATATTTATCCCAAAGAGGGGGGGCTATATAAACACCCTTATAAATACTTCCCGGGTGGCTCAGACAGTAAAGCGTCTGCCTGCAATGCGGGAGACCTGGGTTCGATTCCTGGGTTGGGAAGATCCCCTGGAGAAGGAAATGGCAACCCACTCCAGCACTCTTGCCAGGAAAATCCCATAGACGGAGGAGCCTGATAGGCTACAGTCCGTGGGGTGGCAAAGAGTCGGACACGACTGAGCGACTTCACTTTCACTTTCATAAATACACTAAGTTGCCATAACATCTTTAACTGAATATTTTAGTTTTGTTTTTTGCGTGTAGACATACCCTGCCCTACAGTAGCAGTGTGGCAAATTATTTGTTGCCTTTTCCTCCCCATATTTATTTTATTTTTTTCACTGCTTTTTCATCACTTTGTTGTCACCCTCTCACTCTAAGGATTATGTGACAAGAAGTATTTTTAGACTAAGAACTGAAGGAATAAGGGATTAATCCTCACAGGAAATGACATTAAGTACTATTTGTCAAGCAAGACTTAGTCCCAAATGTGGGCTGTGTTTTTTTTACTTAGTGCTTTATTACCTTCTTTATTTACACAAAACTGCTCTGATGCCTGTATTGTCACATTTTAGGCTGAATTAGTTAGAGTGAGTCAGGAGAGGAAGAGAAGGGGGGCATCCATGACAAAGGGTATAGCCTGGGAGAAGAGGCAGAGGTGTGAAAAAGCACTGGGAGCTAGTATGTATTGAAGGGAGATACTTCCAGGAGGCTTTTATTTGGGGGTGTAAAATAGTCTCATGATTAAATCAGAATTTACCAAATTTAGAGGCTAACAAAGAAAGGCCATGAATGGCAGGAAGGAGATGAAATGGGGGATTCATGGGGGCAGGAGGTCATGGAGGTCACATGGGGCTTTGTCTGAAATGCTAAAGTTTGGATTTTATCATGTGGCACTGGAGAACCTTATGAGATTGTTTTAATAAACTGCAGGTTTATTAATGTGTAATAGAATGTGTGTGTGTGACTTGCATTTATATATCTGGTCAGGAAACAGGAAATATGTAGGCTTTGAGAGATGTTGTTGAAGGCATTTATTAATAGATTCAGCATGAAGTTGAAATGCAGTTCTCTCCCTGGTGGCTCAGACGGTAAAGTGTCTACCTACAATATGGGAGACCTGGGTTTGATCCCTGGGTCGGGAAGATCCTCTGGAGAAGGAAATGGCAACCCACTCTAGTACTCTTGCCTGGAAAATCCCGTGGATGGAGGAGCCTAGCGGGCTGCGGTCCATGGGGTTGCTAAGAGTCGGACACGACTGAGCGACTTCACTTTCATTTGTCACTTTCCTGATATATAACAAGCTTTTCTAAGGATGGTTTTAAAACATGATGCTTGGTCAAGATTGTTTTAAGGCCAAGTATAGCCTTCTACCAAATTCTGCAAAGCAATAATGTGCTCCCTAATGTTTAAAATTAGTAATAACCTAACATGTATTTCTTGGCATGGAGCTCACTAAGTGTCAATGGAAACTACAGTCCTGATTTATTAATATTTTAAAACTTAAAATATTTCGAATCCATTCTCCTTTAACATACTTTTTATTTCTATATCCTGGATGATGAATTATAAAATTGCTCAGACAGTAAAGAATCTGCCTGCAGTGCAGGAGACCTGGGTTCAATTCCTGGGTCGAGAAGATCCCCTGGAGAAGGAAATCGCAACCCACTCCAGTATTCTTGCTTGGGAAATCCCATGGACAGAGGAGCCTGGCGGGCTACAGTCCAAAACACTCACTGTGTGAACTTGTGACAGACATAAAATCTAAAGACAGTTTAATACTTCTAACTGTTTGGCTAAACCCTACCATATCTGTTAGACAAAGATCTGCTTAACCAGATCCCATGATTCTCTGTTCTGAAGGCCAAAAGACTTTGGCTTAGAGACTTGGTGGAATATTTCAAAAAGAATCTGTTGTTCCTTAGAATTGGCTTTCCCCAGGAGACCACTCGTGACCCAGATGACTCTCAACTGCCTGTCTCTGTTGCTCTTGCTTCATTCTTGAAGTTCCAAGCTTCCCTCTGGTCTGTCTTCCTTTCAGCCTGAAAATCTTCCTTTAGTGTTTCTGTTTTTAAGAATTTTTCTGCTGGTGACAAATTCTTTTAGTTTTCCTTCATCTAAAGATGTCCATATTCTACTGTCATTTCTAAAGAATTTTTACTGGATAGGGAATTCTGAGTTGACTATTCTTTTCTTTCAGCACTGTAAAAATGTTGTCCCGTTTCTTCTTGCTTCCATTGTTTCTGATGAGAAATGCACAGCCGTTGAATACTTGTTCCTTCTATATGGAATGTTTTTATCTGATTGCTTTCAAATTTTTCTTTCTTTGATTTTTCAGCAGTTTGGTTATGATGTGCATGGGTCTTATTTTTTTCACTTGTTCTATTGGGGTTTGCTAAGCTTCTTAATTCTATACTTATGTCTGTCACTAAATTCAGGATGTTATTAGCCAGTATGTCTTCAATTTTTTTTTTTTTTAATGTGCTAATCTTTTCCTTTTCTCCTTTTGGGACTCCAGTGACACAAATATTAGACCTTTTGATATGGCCCTGCAAGTCTGAAACTATTTGTTCTTGTTTTTAATGTTTTCTGTCCATTCGTTCAAATTGGATTATTTTTATTGATCTGTCTTCAGTTTCACTGACTTTCCTGCATTCTGCCAGTGATTTTTTTTTAATTTCAAATATTCCAGTTTTCAGTTGTAAAATTTCCATTCAGTTGCTGTTTTGTAGTGTCTGGCTGTTTATTTCAGGAGTGTTTACTTTTGCCATGGAGCATAGTTACAAAAGTTTTTTAAAGGCTTCTATAGTCCCAGCGTTTGTTTATCTCAGGGTTAGCACCTGTTGGTGGTCTTCCCCTGAGAGCTGCTCACATTTTACTGGTTCTTTTCATATGGGGTAATATGGTATTTGTACATTTTGAGTATCATGTTGTGAGACTCTGGGTTCACTCTGTGTGTCTGTCCCCCACGGGCACCTTTCATGGCTGAGCTGGGGGCTCGGGTGGGTGGTTCTGTCACAGTTCAGTCCTGAAGCTGTGCTGCTTTGGGTCTGTCCCACACGTACAGCTTCTGGGTGAGCCAGGACCTAGGCAGTTCCGACCCCGAGTTAGGGGGCCTCCCTTGCCTGCTCGCTCCTATCCAGTATTCCCGCGCCTCCTCCCATCCCGCTCCAGCCTCTGGCTCCCAGAGGCCCCTGTTCCTGCACCTCTGGCTGGAAATAGACAAGTTCTCGCAATCTCACAGCAGCCTGCATGGCCGTACCGTCTGCATGGGACTCCCCTCAATAAGAGAAAGAAAGGGTGGGGAGACCCCCTTACAGTGTCAGTCCATGGGGTCACTTTCCCAGTTCCTCTAGACAGAAGGGTTTTCTCTTGGAGTTTTAAGTGCGTGTGCCATGCGGCTGTGCAAGGAGGGTCACCTCAGGGAACGGGGCTGGGAAAGGGAGGAAAAAATGACAAGGATGGGGAAGAACAGGATTTCCGCCACAAGCTTTATCCCACAGAAGGCGGGGCTTCTTTCAGCCTTTTTGCTCCCAGTTCAATGTTGAAGCTATTCCCAGAGCAGAGCTAGAACATAAAAAGGAGGAGAAACCGGAAACTTGCCCCCATCTGGGTCATCCTTCAGGCTTGCTCCCTCCCCGGCGAGCTGCCCCGTTAACCTTGCATTTAACCATCCGCTCCCTCCCGGGGTTTAGCATCAGGGAGAGAGAGGTGGCGCATTTACATCCAGGAAAGGCTCTCTAGTAGCTACGTGCGGACTCAGACAGTAGGAAGAAACTGTAGTTGGAAGGGTTACAGCTGCCCAGGAACGTGATGATACGGGTCAGAGAGGGACGTGCAGGAGGAGCGGTGAGAAGCCGATGGATTTTAGTTTTCAAAAGAGGAAGCAAAAGTGGACAGCCTGGTAGCAGATACCACATGGAGCACGGACGAGAGGAAGGAGGGCTGACTCCGGAGTTCCTGGCTGAGGGGACTGTTGTAACAGAAATAGGAAAGCAGAGGAGGGAGGAGTTGAGCTGCGTTGAATTTTGAGGAATTTAATCATGTTTCTTCTTGTATGTCAGACATTCCTGTTACCAGGAACCAAAAGATCTCAGAACCAAGAGATCAAACTAGGTGAATGTGACAGCGTTCTGGGCACAAGCCTTCCTGGGAGAGAACGAGAACCACTGTTGACAGAGAGCGTGCTGGAGAGTATCTGCCTTGGCAGTGGGTCCCCCCTGACCTTTCTGCTTTGTCAGCCACACAACATAGGATGGAGACTTGCTTGGGACAGAAACTGCCCCCGACTTCTCTCTTGAGTGAAACGCAGCTGAAGAGAACAGCCCATGCTGCTGCTTGGATCCTCGAGTTGAATGTCTTTAACTAGTCCCAGTTTTTACCAGCAGGAATCTAAATTTCTCCCTGTCCTCAAACCCTAGCCATGTGGCCGTGTTAGTTGCTCAGTCATGTCCGACTCTTTGCTATCCCACGAACTGTAGCACGCCAGCCTCCTCTGTGCATGGAATTCTTCAGGCAGGAATACTGGAGTGGGTAGCCATGCCCTCCAGGGGATCTTCTCAACTGAGGGATTGAACTCAGGTCTCCCATGTGGGCAGATGGATTCTTTACCACTGAACCACCTGGGAAGCCCTAAGGGTCCTGAATTACTCTGTTTAGATGCAGACAGGCCATTGGCCGAGGCTGGCTGTGTGTGTAGTGACATTATTGGCAACCCTGTCAGCCCAAGTCCCCTGAGGAGAAGGCAAAACGGTGTTGGGGGTGGGGAGTGGTTGGCTATCTTCCCCTAGGGTCATCTACCCAAGTGACTGACTGGTATATGTTCTGCAAGGGGCCGCCTAATCTTAACCATAGCACAAAAGATGAACAGCTTGAATGTGTAACACTTTTTATATTTTCCAAAGTGCTTGCTTCATCTTACCTGAGCCTCACAACACTCCTCTGATCTGTTCTAATGTAACAACAAAAAGCCTGAATCCTGCAGCTGGGTAACCTGGGCCTAAGCCCAGTTCTGCCGCTTTCTGTCTGCCTGAGCTTGAGCAAGTGACATAACTGCTATCCGCCTCACTTTCCTCATCAGGAAAAGGGGGATAACAGCACCCATCTCACTGGGTTGTTGTGAGTAGTAATTGAAAATAGGAAAATGCCTAAATGGTGCCTGGCATAGAGAAAGAGCTCTGTAACTAAACAAACAGAATGATTATTTTCAGGCAGACATTAGGATGCCTGTGCTGTGGATGAGAAAAACAGATACAAAAAGTCGAGTGACTGGCCTGAGAATGAATTTCTGTCATAGCCAGATCTCCTGACTCCTGGTCCAGTGTCTGCATTGGCGCTGGAACCATGAGGAGGTGGACAGGGCCCAGCAGGATTTCAGCCTGCAGATGGCAAGGTGGGAGGAAGGGACTGTTAAACTGTGTTACCAGTGAGAAGCCTTATAAATAGCAGCTCAGGCAGGCGAGTTAACAGTTTATGCCAGATGAAAAGTGGTTAAATGTCAATGATTTTGCAAATTAATTAGCTCCTGAGAGACTAGTAAGTTATTTTTAAAAAATCAAAACACCTCTCCCCTCTCTCCCCATTGAATTCCATGGGTATAAGTTGGTAGGTTTTTTTGAAAAGATCTGCCTGGCAGAGAAATGGCTATTGAATAAGCCAATTTTCCCTTGCTACCTTCAGTTATTCAAAGCCCTCTTTAACTACATTTTAAAATCCAAATCTCAACATGTTACGGGCTTGGTAAAATGAAAAATTCAAATAACATCCAAATGTGCAAACCTTTGGGTCAGGAGTGATTGGTGTGACTGCTCAATGATGCTGGTATTAACTGATCTGGCTGGGCTCTGACAGATCCCATTACAGCCCCGCCAATAGCTTTCATAAATCAAAATGCAAAATGTAGCTGGCTCTTCCTGCAGAAGCCTCCCTGCATCACTTCTAGGCATTTTCTTCTCATGCTGCCATCCTTGTCTCATGAAGCCCAGAGTTCATGTCAGCTCCTGTACAGGCAGACCTATGATTCTTCTGCTAACGCTGATGTCTTTGAAAAACAGAGCAGGCGTCAAGCATTGCCTCTGCTGTCCCAAGAGTGTGCAGACAGCAGCTGCCTGCCTGAGACCTGCAAGCAGGCCCCAAGCACTGCCCCCACCCCCCAGGAGTGTGCACGGGCCTCTGCATCTGCACAGCACGTATCACGGGGACAGCGGCCAGCACATGCTGGGGGAGGAGACAGCCAGCACCCAAACCAAAAGCAGCCCCTCGGTTCTGTGCAAGATGGCAGAGTAGAGGACCTGAGCTCGCCTCCTCTCACGAGAACAGCAAAATCACAACCAGCTGCTGAGCAACCAATGACCAAAAAGACTGGAATCTACCAGAAAAGATAGTTTACATTCAAAGACAAAGAGGAAGCCTCAGTAAGAGAGAAGGAGAGGGCACTTTCACAACATCATCAAAGCCCATACCTGCCAGATGGGTGACCCACAAACTGGAAAATAATTATGTTACAGACATTCTCCCACAAGAGTGAGAGTCCTGAGCCCAACATCAGGCTCTCCAGCCTGCGGGTCTGGTATCGGGAGGAGGAACCCTCAGTGGGGCTTGAGTTCAGGAGTTCCACAGGCCTGGGGAAAACAGAGACTCCACTCTTGGAGGGCACACACAAGGTTTCACGCACACTGGGACAGTAACGCCACAGTATCCTGAACTGGACCTACCTATGAGTCCTGGAAGGTGTCATGGAGAAGCAGGGGTCAGCTGTGGTTCACTGTGGAGCAAGGATACTGGTGGCAGAGGCCCCAGAGACTATTGATCAGTGTGAGCTCTCCTGGAGGTCTGCCATTATGGTATTACGACCTGGTCCCACCCAACAGCCTACAGACCAGTGCTGGAACACTCAGGCCAAACAATCCGCAGGAACATAGCCCCACCCATCAGCAGACAGGCTGAGCTCACAGCCACCTCTAAACACACCCCGTGATATAGCCCTGCCCACCAGAGGGGCAGGACCCAGCTCCATCTACCAGCGGGCAGACACCAGTCCCTCCCACCAAGAAACCTGCACAAGCCCCAGGACCAGCCTCACCCCCAGGGAGCAGACACTGGCAGCAAGAGGAGCTATGTTCCTGCAGCCTGAGAAGTGGAGACCACAAACACGGAAAGACAAAATGAGACGATAGAGAAATATGTTCCAGATGAAGGAATAGGATAAAAACCCACAACTAGGTGACGTAGAGAGAGGCACCCTATCTGGAAACGAATTTAGAGTACTGATACCAAAGACAATCCAAGATCTCCGGAAAAAGAATGGAGGCGCAAATCAAGAGGATACCAGAGATGTTTAACAAAGAGTAGAAGATTTAAAGAACAAATAAACAGATGAACAATACAGCAATTGGAATGAAAAATATGCTTGAAGGAGTCAATTATTCTGTTGTTAAAGCAAAAGAATGGATAAGTGAGCTGGAAGACAGAATGGTAGAAATTGCTGCCATGAAACAGGATAAACTGAAATGAGGACAGAAACTGACAGATATTGAAAACAAACTTATGGTTCCCAAAGGGGAAACATGGGGGGAAAGGATAAATTAGGAACTTGGGATTAACATATACACACTACTATAAAGTAGGTAACTAACAAGGATTTACTGTATAGCATGGGGAACACTACTGAGTATTCTGTGAAAACCAGTATGAGAAAAGAATCTGAAAAATGAATATGTTTATGTGTAACTGAAACCCTTTGCCGTACACCTGAAACATAACATGGTAAATCAACTAGACTCCAATAAAATAAAAGCTAAGAAACAAAGAACAAAAGGCAGGGTCCGCAGAGGGAAGACTGCGTGGGCTGGATGCTGACCCTGATGGCTGTTCAGCCTTCTTTGACCCATCTTTACCCACTGAACCCCGCTCACTTGGTGACTGCCCTTCTGGTACTGCTGACCTGTCACCTTCAATTCAAGCCAGAACTTGGACATTTCAAGGACATTGTGAACCCTACTTAAACTGAAGGAGCCTGAGAAAATTAGGGAGCCAAGTTCAGAAGCTCAGAAGAAGAGTTCTCCCTTCTCTTCACCACGCACCCCCACATCTAAGGACAGGCTTACTGGTTAACACTCATTTGCCTATTAAAACTCAGCACACTGCAATTTCCTCACCTAGTGCGCTGCATAGATGAGGGAGTATCTCCTACAAGACCGCTGGGAAGGCTCAGTGAAATAATCTATAGACTTCCTCACCATGTCTGGCTCATAGTAATTGCTCCACAAGTGGTATCCGTGATTAATACTCAACTCTGTAATCGCAAATCCCTAGTTCCTTTGACTCTCAGATACTCTCTTTTTTAAATAAGAATATATACCCTGCCTGCCTGTATTGTGAGGATCAAATGATGAGACCATGTCTTGAAAAGACTTTTAAAAGTGAGCAGTGAACAGACCAGCTGGGAAGGCAGCGTTGTGCACAGCACGACGTGACTGGACAGCATTCCCAGGCGACGTGTGATCGTGCGTAGCCTGTGAGGACTGAGTAGGGTCTGAGAAAGGGAAGGAGACTGTGGTCTAAGGTTGGGGGCGCTCCATACAGAGCAGAGGAGGGCCTTCAGCTGAGCGTCAAAAAAAAGACAGGGAGGATGCCAGTAGAAGTGGCTCTTGTCACCTCTGACTGCTCGGCTGGCTAACTTTTGCTGTGTGTCTCCTCTCTCACGACAGGCGGAGCTGATCGGAAGCCTCACCCACAAGCTCGAGACCCTCCAGGAAGCCAAGGGGAGCCTGCTGATGGACATCAAGCTCAATAACGCCCTGGGGGAGGAGGTGGAGGCCTGGATCAGTGAGCTCTGCAAGCCCAACGAGATCGACAAGTACAAGATGTTCGTCGGGGACTTGGACAAGGTGGTGAACCTGCTCCTGTCCCTCTCGGGGCGCCTGGCCCGCGTGGAGAACGTGCTCAGCGGCCTTGGTGAAGACGCCAGTAACGAGGAAAGGGTAGGCGGCTTAGCAGCTCCCTTCAGGTCTCCTCCCTGCCTCCCCCGAGTCCCATGTACACAAAAGCATGGTGAGACAGGAGTCCTAGAGAAGACCACCGTCTCCCTGGGCCAGGGAGGGAGGTCCGGCATGCAGGTGAGCAGGGCAGAGAGGGGAAGGCAGCTCCCACGCCAGGATGTCATGTCATGACACCTCAGCCTCAGGGATACTTATAGGAAAGGAAAAACGTGGGTGCCAGAGTTCCTTTCCTTCCTTTCTGTCCCAGAAAAAGGCAAAAGGCATTAATGAAGATGGACGTTAAAAACAGAGAGGCATGACGAAGCTACTGGGGACGAGGAGAGGGCCCAGGAACATGAGCTCAGGCTCCAGGGAAGCTGCAGGTGAGGGGCCAGGGACAGCACGGGAGGACGCACCCTCTGCTGTCACCGCACCCCTCACTGGAAGAACGGGACGACCGCGGTGGTGACGTGACACAGAATCCAGGGCGCCCTCTGGGTCAGGCACTGTGGGCTTAGACGCTGTGGACACAGCCTCAAAGTGTTCTCACTGGAGGCAAGTAAGCAACGCAGCCAGGACAGGAGTCCTGCTGTGGTCCCAGGTGTTACCACCTCCTTGAACTTCATTGCGGAGCTACAGAGCATTCTTCACCTGCTCATCTGTGCAGCAGATATTTCCTGTGTGTCTGGTATGGGCCAGCTTCTGGTGTAGGCACTTGGGATACTCTGAATAAAGCAGTCAGATCCTCGCCCGCATGGGACTGACTGACCGAGGAAGTCAGACAATAAACAGAGCTGTAACTTCACGTACACGCCGACTGACCAGCACTCCAGCCAGTAAGAGGCAGCTCTCTTGCTTCCTGGCTCCTGGAAATTAGGGATTTCCCAATCATTTCTCCAAATGCACTGCCTTAAAAGGAAAGGTATTGTCTTGGCAGGCAGATTTTTGAAAGATTAGAAGAGATCTAGATGGTAAGCATTTAGGAACAGGACTCTGAGCACCCAGGACACCAAACCCCGCCCTGGACCAGTGCCCTGCAGTGTATATGTGCCGGCCTTTGTTCCCTCCAGACAGTTTCCCTAGAAACTAACTGTCCTTGCCTCCAAAGTGTTGTCCCTCCTGCCTGCCTTCCATCCAGCGAGCAGTGAACAAGAACCTGCCAATTTCCAGCTGCTCCGCATGCTAGGGCTGACACTGGCTAAAAACAGCCCCCCACCGAAGGCAGCACCAGACAGTGAGGAGGACCAGTGTGGAAGCAGCGATTCTGTTTAGTGTGCTGCTGTGCAGTGATAAACTCAGGGCCTCGGGAGCACTCTTCGTGTGGTGCTGGGGTCAGGAGGGACTTCACACGAGTGCCGCTCAAGTGGCGTCTAGAGGGCTTTCTGAATGCCAGTTGGACTGATGGGAAAAGCTTCACCATTTAGAAGGAATGTTATGGACAAAGCCCAGGCAGACCATGGCGTGTTGAGGAACTGAGTTACATGCGGTTGGTATGTCTAGCGCATAGAGTGATTCCTTGACTTACTTGTTTTTAAGGGAGACCAGGAAGGGCTTCCCAGGTGGCACTAGTGGTAAAGAATCTGCCTGCCAACTCGGGAGACATAAGATACATGGGTTCAATCCCTGGGTCAGGAAGATCCCCTGGAGGAGGGCAGCAACCCAACTCCAGTATTCTTGCCTGGGGAATTCCATGGACAGACAGAGGAGCCTGGTGGGCTCACAGTCCATAGGGTCGCAAGAGTTGGACACGACTTAGCACACAGGCAAGAAGGGAGAATGAAGCTGCTCTGTCCCCATGGGGCTAGCATCAGTGGGGAAGCCATTATCACCTCTGGACCCGGAGAAGCAGAAGGAAGGGGCCCTTATCAGAGCTGTAGCCATAGCTCTGGAGGAAAGGTTTCAGCCACTGCCACCTGGCAAGGAGAAAGCCAGGAATACAGGCCTCAGTGTCTTCTTTCTCCCACCTCCCAGTCGCCTGCTATGGCTGCTACTGGCCAAACCCAGCACCCAGCAGGGTTCAGCTTCACCAAACATTGAGATGGGCTGAGGAGAGTGGGTCTGGAGGGATGGTAGAATCCAGTGCAGAAAATCATCACCAAGACCTGTGGGGCAGTACCTTAGCCTGGAGAGCCTTGAACTCATTTCATTACATGATCGGCCTAGGGAGAAGGATGTTACCATGGGAGGCTTCTAGAAACATGGGTTTAGGCTGTTAGTTTAGACCATTGTCTTGGGGATAAAGAACAGGGAGTGAGTTAGAGCATGAGTGTGAATCAGCAGGGCATGTTAGATGAGGGGAAGGACAGACAGAAGGTAATTCCAAGTCTCCTGTTTGGTCACCTGGATGGATGCCGCAGGTCTGTGAGACAGGGAACACTGGAGCAGTACTTAGAGGAAGATGAGCTGTTCCAGAATTGAGCTCAACTTAACACTTAAATGCCGTCTGTACTCTTAAGTACATATAAGTGCTTGCTCACCTGTAGAATAGATCAGGATTTGTTTTTATTGTTGTTCGGTCACTAAGTCAGGTCTGACTTTATGCAACCCCATTGACTGCGGCATGCTAGGCTCCTCTGTCCGCTGTCTCCCAGAGTTTGCTCAAATTCATGTCTGTTGCGTTGCTGATGCTATCTAATCATCTCATCCTATGTTGCCTCCTCCTCCTCCTCCTGCCTTCAATCTTTCCCAGCATCAGGGTCATTTCCAATGAGTCAGCTCTTTGAATCAGGTGGCCAAAGTATTAGAGCTTCAGCTTCAGCATCAGTCCTTCCAATGAATATTCAGGACTGATTTCTTTTAGGATTGACTGGTTTGATCTCCTTGCAGTCCAAGGGACTCTCAAGAGTCTTGTCCAACACCACTGTTCAAAAGCATCAATTCTTCAGCACTCAGCCTTTTTCATGGTCCAGCACTCATATCCGTACATGACTACTGGAAAAACCATAACTTTGACTTCCTTGATAATTGGCCTTTTTTTTTTCCCTTCAATTTTTTAATTATAGTAAACTACATAAAGGACTTCCCAGGTGACTCAGTGCTAAAAAAAAAAAAAAAAAATCCACCTGCCAATGCAAGAGACACAAGAGACATGAGTTCGATCCCTGGGTTGGGATGATCCCAACCTGGATTCCTGGAGAAGGAAATGGCAATCCACTCCAATATTCTTGCCTGGAAAATTCTATGGACAGGGGACCCTAATGAGCTTCAGTCCATGGGGTTGCAGAGAGTCGGAGACAACTGAGCACACAGTACCTAGGCTTCCCTGGTGGCTTAGTGGTGAAGAACCCGCCTGTCAGTGCAGGGGATGAGGGTTCAACCCCTGGGTCGGGAAGATCCCCTGGAGGAGGCAATGGCAACCCACTCCAGTATTCCTGCCTGGAGAATCCATAGACAGAGGAGCCTGGGTTGCTTCCTCCTTATGGGCTCGCCGGAGAAGGCGATGGCACACCACTCCAGTACTCTTGCCTGGGAAATCCCATGGGCAGAGGAGCCTGGAAGGCTGCAGTCCATGGGGTCGCGAAGAGTTGAACATGACTGAGTGACTTCACTTTCGCTTTTCACTTCCATGCATTGGAGAAGGAAATGGCAACCCACTCCAGTGTTCTTGCCTGGAGAATCCCAGGGACGGGGAAGCCTGGTGGGCTGCCATCTCTGGGGTCGCACAGAGTCGGACACGACTGAAGCGACTTAGCAGCGTGGGCTCATCAGAGTTGGACACGACTTAGCAACTAAACCATCACCACCACATGTAAAATTTGCTGTCTTAACCATTTTTAGCTGTACAGCTCAGTAGTGTTAAATATATTTACACTGCTGTGCACCAGATCTCCAGAACTTTTGTCATCTCGCAAAACTCTGTACCCAATGAAACAAGTCCTCCATCTCCCCTCTCCCCAGACCCTGGCAATCACCATCCTACTTCATTAATACTTTGACTACTCTTAAGGACCCCCTACAAGTGGGATCCTGATTATCCTTTTAAGACTAGAAGCCTAAAGTAAAGCCATTACCCCCACCAGTTGGATGTAATGCCTCTCTAATTAAAGCTGGACCATACATAAGCACCGTAAGGGTAATAAGCTGATTTTCAAAACACTTGTGCCTCCCTACTTTAGAGTGATGGTTGAAATAGCATCTTAGGTATTGTCCTGTCCTATAAAAAAATCTCTGCAGGCAGTGTGGCGCTCTTCCCCCCGCCCCTGCCCCCCCCACACACACACACCCCACACTGGCCCTCTGCTGACCCCCTCATCTCGCCCTGGCAGAGCTCCCTCAACGAGAAGAGGAAGGTCCTGTCTGCTCAGCACGAGGACGCCCGGGAGCTCAAGGAGAACGTGGATCGGAGGGAGCGCGTGGTTCTGGACATCCTGGCCAATTACCTCTCCGAAGAGCAGCTCCAGGATTACCGGCATTTCGTGAAAATGAAGTCGACCCTCCTCATCGAGCAGCGAGAGCTGGACGACAAGATCAAGCTGGGCCAGGAGCAGGTCAAGTGCCTGCTGGAGAGCCTTCCCTCGGACTTCGTGCCCAAGGCGGGGCCCCTGGCTCTGCCCCCAGGCCTCGCCGGCGACGTGACTCCCGTGGGGGGCTGGACTGGCAGTGGTGTTTGCCCAGCAGTGACCTCCCCACTTTAACCTCTTCTCCAGTACCCACCCAAAAGACTACCCCTTGTCTCAACGCTATTTAATCTGAAAAATGTTTCAGTACAAGCCACCCATGAAGCTCTGTGGGTTATTGGGGGTTTTTTTCTGGATAAAAGGAAAAAATTCCATCCAGGAAAAAGCCTGTCCTTCTCCTTCTTGCCCTTCATGATTGATCTCCCGAGAGCTTGAATGCCACTGGGAGGTGACCCCCTTTCTATTGTTATTTCAGAGTAGAAAGAAAATTAATGAAACTGTGAGAACTGACCGGAGGGTGTCTGATTGATTGTTTAGTTTTTCACAGGCCGAGGCAACACGGATCCGTGGGTATCGCCCTCAGGACCGCATCCACAGTGGCCTTCCCTGCCTCTGGGCAGTGCTTCCTGACAAGTACACGTACTTATCAGTGAAGGGCCTGCAACGTCACGCCTTATAGAGAAACACACGGGAGAAAATTGTCCAACCTTGAACACTGTTATTTATATTTTTTAAAATGAAAAAGATCATTGTGTGCTAACCACTTACTTGATTCTGTTCTGTGGTGGATGTAGACGGTTATGTTTGAGCTTTGTATTTTGTGAGAACCTTAATGAAACGAAGAATTCCAAAGACAGTCACCTTGAGTGTGGAGACTTTTTTCCTTAAATTCCTGACATGTGAGTTGAGCTTCAGCGCTTGTTTTAAGTTGAGTATGCGGAAGTGCCAGGCGCCACTGCTGGCAGCTCACCACTTTGCCCTTGCAACAAGCAGAGCACCACACTCCTTCCCAGGAAGGCTTTATGCACTGGGGCAGAGAGAAAGCTCAAGTCCACTGATGAGGACAACTCTCCAACCTGTTGACAAGGAGACTGGAACCCAAGTCAATTCCAAACTGAGTTCATGCTGTCCTACTGAGATTTGAGCTAAATCCGGCTTACCTAATGAGATACAGTAGCAGGCTGTCTTAATCATGCTTTTCACAAAAGTTTCTTTTCCTGAAACATCAAACTCATCAACCACACTTACGAAAAATCCCCTCCTTAAACTCTGGAGACTGATTTTGCATTATTCTGCTTCAGTAGCAACATCTGAGAGGACACTCGCGAGCCCAAGCTGTAAGTCTGTTAAGATAGACTGGATGATGGACAGGGGTGATGGGCCAGTGACCCGGTTATGTCGCCAGCTGCTAGAGATGCCAACAGCCTGATGCACGGAGCAGGTGGTACACCCTCAGCTGTGCTTTCATGTTGAATCCTCAGCTGGGGGCCACCTGTGCTGATCTGGGCTACAAGTGCGACAGCAGCAAGTCCTCGAGAACTGGGCGAGTAAAATTCATAGAATATCTTGGTACAGTTTAATTAATGAAAAATTTCCGGTTAAGCACTTCAAAAATGTAGTTTTGGTCCCTGACACAGATGTATTTTGATGAGCTTAGAATCAATAGGCCACCCACAGATTTCTGGTGAACCATCACAAAACCACTGCTACATTCTTTGGGGGTTTTACACTGTCAGACTGCATTATAAGACTGAACCTTGGTTTCCCAGGAATGTTTTCAAAAGCTTCTCTCACATCTTGAGGCTCCAGACTCCCAGGAAATTAGTAGAACCGGGGACAGCATGAAACAGCCACACTGCATGGTCATTTTGAAGTAAAAAACAGTGCCTCTTACTGACCTTTCATCAGACTTAGGCCAACACACGGAGAAGGCAATGGCACCCCACTCCAGTACTCTTGCCTGGAAAATCCCATGGATGGAGGAGCCTGGTAGGCTGCAGTCCATGGGGTCGCTGAGTCAGACACGACTGAGCAACTTCACTTTGACTTTTCACTTTCATGCATTGGAGAAGGAAATGGCAACCCACTCCAGTGTTCTTGCCTGGAGAATCCCAGGGATGGCGGAGCCCAGTGGGCTGCCATCTGTGGGGTCGCACAGAGTCAGACACGACTGAAGCGACTTAGCAGCAGCAGCAGCAGGCCAACACAGGAGCCTGAGAGCAACTCCAGCTGGTAGTTAACCAGTGTGCCTCACTGACACTAGGTCAGAGCAGGTTAAAGGTAACCAGCATGGAGAAGGAACTGGCAATCCACTCCAGTATTCTTGCCTAGGAAAGCCCATGGACAGGGGGGCCTGGCGGGCTGTAGCCCATGGGGTCGTGAAGAGTTGGACACGACGGAGCATGCACACACGCACAGCATCTTTCCTGGCATAAGGCAAGAGCCTATGGCAGGGAAGAATGAAGGCATCATGCAAAATGGAGAGACCAGAGGATAAAGAGAGGGAGAGTAAGAGGCTGATGGAGTTGAGGCCTCTGACAACATCATGGCAGTTCTTGGATACAGCAGTGCCTGAAGACCACACCACCTTGAATTATTTTTAACCAAGTGAGCCAATAAATTATTTTATTGCTTTCAAAAAAAAAAAAAAGGTAACCAGCAAGTGTCTCCAGCAGCTATAGTGAAATTCCCCAGGGGATTCGGGTGGGGGCAGGAGAGGGGTCCCAACTCCCCTCACTTTTAAATTCTCAGTTTCATTATTTATTATTTTTGGTTGTGCTAGGTCTTCACTGCTGGCGCAGGCTTTTCTCTAGTTGCAGCAATCCGGGGCCACTCCCCAGCTGCAGCATGCCGGCTTCTCACAGCGGTGAGAGGCCTTCTCTTGTGGAGCACGGGTTCTAGGGCATGAGGGCTTCCGCAGTTGTAGCTCTAGGACCCTCAAGCACTGCCTCAGTAGTTGAGGTGCACAGGCCCGGCTGCACTGCGGCATACGAGATCCTCCTGGACCAATGATCAAACCTATGTCTCCCCCACTGGCAGGTGGATTCCCTATCATTGAGCCACCAGGGAAGTCCCCTGCACTCTTCTAAACTCTCCTGAAGCATTTGGAAACATTGTACACATTCAGTCTTTTTCATCACTTCTCTGATACATGTCAAAGTAAGTAACCCCCAGAGAAGAGCAGCAGGTGATGCTTCAAGGCACCCCAAGCACCCCAAAGTGATGACATTCTGAGGATGGTTTCCCTTCTTTTGCTCCACTGAAATGTTCTGTGCTGTGAGAGGAGTGAGGAACCAAGTGTGACTATGAAATTAATTTGCAAGTGGATGTGCTATTTATAACAGGACTTGAGCTCTGTGCTCTGATGAGAAGGAATCTCTAACATAGGTTTCATTATTAACTTTAACTAGAAAATAAGTCTATTTATCCCTTTCCTATTTCACATTCTTTCCCCACTATTAAAATACAATCATCTACAGTAGAAGCCACCTTTTCCCTCCAAAGAGTATCCTCAGCCAAAATCATGAGCACAGCAACCATGAGCAAGTTGGTCAAGATCTCAGGACACAAATGACATCATCAGGAATGTTCGTTCAATCAATAATTGTCCCTGTGGATTTGATCCTTTCAGACAGAGTAAGTCTCATGAGAATCAAGAATGAGCAAGGATGGCCTTGCTGCTAGTAACTCAAGAAGCCTTCAAAGTTCCAAGAAAGGACAACACTGGGAGGCCTCTGACTTCCTGGGCCCTTGGACAAGTGCCTGGGCTTGTTGCTACATGTCATCTGACTCAGCCTTTTCTCATGCTGTTTTGCTTCTTGTGGTGGCTGCTTAACCCCAAAGAATGCAGGGAGGTCCATAGTGAAAGTGTCTGGAGTTCCTCCCAGAGGCACTGTCGAAACCAATTTTTTTTTTTTTTCCTTTGCTCCAGGGGATCATTTTAGGTTTTGTTTTGCGCAACTGATTTTCAGACTTGAACATTAGCCAGTTTGGGTCAGTTCCCAAGAGTCTACTCAGGTGAGGAATGAGGGCTTAACTGAAGTTCTTTGGGGCATATAAAGCAGAAACCAGCCTGGGACATGCCAGTTTTCTATTATTCTATTATTACTGTCTGATCCAGAGTCACTTCTGAGTTTAAAAGGTAGATCACAGTCATTCCTAATATGAGTTCTACCTTATTTGGGATCTTCCCTGGTGGCTCAATGGTGAGGAATCTGCCCGCAATGAAGGAGCTGCAGGATACGCGGGTTCGATCCTTGGGTTGGAAAGATTCCCTGGAGGAGGGCATGACAACCCATTCGAGTATTCTTGCCTGGAGAATCCCATGGACAGAGGAACCTGGCAGGCTACAGTCTATGAGGTCTCAAAGAGTCAGACATGACTGAAGCGACTTTGCACACATACAGCTTATTCAGGCATGTTTTATTAAAATATTGGGCTTTTTTTCTGGAGACCTTGAAAAATGCTGGCTTTTTATTCTTCACTCAAGTGTTAGTCACTCAGTTCAGTTCAGTTGCTCAGTTGTGTCCAACTCTTTGCGACCCCATGAACTGCAGCACGCCAGGCCTCCCAGCCCATCACCAACTCCTGGAGTTTACCCAAACTCATGTCCATTGAGTCAGTGATGCCATCCAACCATCTCATCCT
Organism: Cephalophus harveyi; assembly: GCA_006410635.1. NCBI lineage: Eukaryota > Metazoa > Chordata > Mammalia > Artiodactyla > Bovidae > Cephalophus > Cephalophus harveyi. The sequence goes on along the minus strand of SJYT01046266.1, from coordinate 18,395 downwards.
CCGTTGTCCCCTTCTCCTCCCACCCTCAATCTTTCCCAGCATCAGGGTCTTTTCAAATGAGTCAGCTCTTCGCATCAGGTAGTCAAAGTATTGGAGTTTCAGCTTCAACATCAGTCTTTCCAATGAACACCCAGGACTGATCTTTAGGATGGACTGGTTGATCTCCTTGCAGTCCAAAGGACTCTCAAGAGGCTTCAACACCACACTCAGTCATGTCCAACTCTTTGTGACCCCACGGACTATAGCCTGCCAGCCTCCTCTATCCATGAAATTCTCCAGGCAAGAATACTGGAGTGGGTTGCCATGCCCTTCTCCAGGTGGTTTTCCTGACCCAGGGATCAAACCTGGGTCACCTGAGTTAGAGGCAGATTTTTTATCATCTGAGCCACCAGGGAAGCTTTTTATTCTTAACATGATTCCAAACTTTTCCCTTTAATTTTCCATGATATTATTGGCTTTATTCTGTTGGATTGGAATTATTTTCCTTTCTTGGAACAAAATGAGTTTTATTCACCTTACTGCTGGGAGGAAAAAGGAAGAACTTCAGCTATAAATAACTTTTCCATCTTCTGCAAGACATGGCCAGGCGAATAAAACATGAAGGGGCCTTTCTACCCAGAAACAGGTTTTTGGGGACAGGGTATTCATTACTGCCTGAACTCTGGGACGAAGTATGGAATAAAATGATCAAGGCCATTTTAGTATCAGGGACACATGAACAGTGTTCCAGTTTATTCTTGTTTCTAAATTAAACTCCACTTTTCTTAAGGGAGCTCATTCAGGCACTAGCTCAGTCATGGTTTCTCAAAGTACAGTCAGCATCTTCATCAGAATAAGGGGTACTTGATAAAAAGGCCAGTTAGTGGGACACAACCAAGTAGCCAGGAACCCGCACCTGAACAAGTTCCCCAGTTTATTCTAAGGTATTCTAACATCCAAGGGCCTCTTACACCTGTCGTTTAGGGCCACAATTAGACTAGCATAAATGCATGTCATAAAAATCCCAGAAGTTGAAAGGCCTGTCACATTTACTCTCATGAATTACATTATTATGAGTTAACATTGTCCCCGTGATTATATCATCCCCAGAATTGTGATATAGGGTTTTTTCCGCCCCCTACTCACTGTGCCCTTGATTTGTTTTAAACAGTCAAGAACTCCCAAGTAGCTCAGTGGTAAAGAATCTGCCTGCCAATGCAGGAGATGCTGGTTTGATCCCAGGGTCAGGAAGGTCCCCTGGAGTAGGAAGTGGCAACCCACTCCAGTATTCTTGCCAGGGAAATCCCATGCACAGAGGAGCCTGGTGGGCTACAGTCCATGGGGTCACAAAGAGTCGGACACGACTAGACACACGCACACATGCAACTGCTTATTCAGGCTGAAATGCACTCATTATTTCTCTCCTGAAGAAGTCAGCTTATCACACAGTGTCACTAATCTGAAGTGCCGTCACGATACCTGTGCGTGCATGCTCAGTCACTTCAGTCATGTCTCTTTGCAACAATGGACCATAGCCTGCCAGGCTCCTCTGTCTATGGGGTTTTCCAGGCAAGGATACTAGAATGGGTTGCCATGCCCTCCTCCAGGGGATCATCCTGACCCAAGGATTGAACCCAGGCCTCCTGCATTGCAGGCAGATTCTACCATCTGAGCCATTGTCCCAAGCACATACATGATACCTATACTAACCTGAAATTATGACTGCCATTTCACTGGAGACCACACTCAGATTTCTATTGCTTTACCACTAGTTTCATGCTATCTATGAGTTAGAATTTCTGTTGACTTGAATCTGACAGTCAAGCTAATGAAACAAAACTATATTCATTTCCTTTGAGAAGTAAAAGATGCCATCACCCGATTTCAAAAGCCTAAAATCAAAAGTAGGTAAGAAAAAGTTGTGAATGAAGAAACCAGTTCCCTTAACCCTGTGTCATTCTAAAAATTATTCTCAAATCTTCTGTGCGCAGAAAAGTAGCTGCATTTCTTTCTAAAACCTCAGTATTGCTATTCCTTTACCCGTGGAAGTTTAAGAAATTATTGAATTCTGATAAACAAGTGTCTATTGAATATAACAAAATTCTGTAAAATACCCTTGAGCTAAGGAGGAGTAACCAAGGAAAGATAAACTTGGAAAGCCCCGCCACGTCCCTCACAAAGGCTGGGATTCAGAGCTCCTTGGAGAACTCAGTCCACTGATACCAGAGAAGTTTGCTGATTTTCCCAGAGGCTGGGCTGCAGTCCCTGGGCAGGCAGAAGGCAACCCACAGCTTAGCTATGCACAGGGAGTGGGGGTCTACAGAGCGGGGAGGGGCCACCCAGTGGCCTGTGAGTCAGGTTATCTGCACAGAGTCTGGGGGTGGGTGCTGGCAGAATGCCTCTGGGACAAGGATGCAAGCAGAAATCCTTCAGGGTGTGTAGTTTCTAGTCCACAGAGCTGAGACTGAGGCGACCCATGGATGGAGCAGAACTCCATCAAATATCCCCACACCCTCGCCACGCCTGCGCCAGGCCGCAGCCCAGACAGCAGGGTATCCTCTCCTGCCCTCTAGCGCCCTCTACTGAGAAAGCCCAGCATCACACTCACTGTGAAGGTGATTAAAGTGACCGCCCACTGACGCAGAGCAAAGGGTGACTGTGAAGCTAAGAGGCAATAAACTGATAACTGGTAACTGGTACAGATTTATTCTTCTAGATTATTGCCCTAACGTTATCTTCTGGTATCACATAGAATTTTGTAGTTGTTTCTGTAAGAACTATTCTGATGATGATAAAAAAACATCAGTGGATAATCCCTATCTTTTGAAGAAGGTATCAAAAGGAAAGCAGTTTCTCATTTACTTTAAATGTGTGACACACATTCATATTCCTCAAAACACCTAAAGTGATAGAAGGAGGCCTGTTTAAGAGCACGTGGAAGTTCTGTCATGAAGAACGCACTGTGGATCAAGTTTAGAAGATCTCTAAAATCCTCACATTGCACGCAGACTGCACTGTGCACGTATTGTTTACTGGAGAACTAGTTTATGTTTTGGGCACCTCCCCAGTGGCTCAGCTGGTAAAGAACCCACCTGCCAATACAGAAGACACGAGACGTGGGTTCAATCTTGGGGTCGGAAGATCCCCTGGAGGAGGAAATGGCAACCCACTCCAGTATTCTTGGCTGGAGAATCCCATGGACAGAGGAGCCTGGCAGGCTACAGTCCCTGGGATCATAAAGAGTCAGACTCAACTGAACATGCATGCCAGGAAGTTCTGTACCTGTCTGTCTCTGTCTCTGCACACCTCTGTGAGTCTCTCCATCTCCGGATGTGTCTCTACATGGATACCTTTCTTTCTCTGTGTGTATTTGTCTACCTCACTCTACAGTTGTCATCTCTCTGCTCTTTCATTTCCCAAATGATTCCAATTTTCTTTTTTTGTGAGGGAGGGGCGGTGGGTAACTTAGGATAGTGTGAATGAGCAAAGAGCTAGAAGGGAAGATGACCTGAGTGTAAAGTTAAGGATGAGTTTCTTTTTTCCGGTTTAGGAAAAAATTTTCACTGCATTCAAGTGCATACAAAAAGAGAGAGACAGGTACAGGATGACTTTCCAAACCTGTAATATGTATAAGAGTGAGTGAGAGCTCTTTCCCTTCTCTAATGAGAACAGAATATAGGAATTTGCTTTATTTTTCAGGCACTGAGGGGATAGGAAGGAACAACCCAACAAAGAGGACTCATAGGCACTGAACTGAGAACTTAAGAACATTAATCTTCTTCCATGACAATTAAAAAAATAAAATATAGGTCTACCTGGTATGATATGATTTGGAAGCAGGTTTATTAAAAAGCAAGAAGATGGTCTGACATCTCTTCCAGGGTTAGGATTCTGTGCAGGTAGGTGGGCAGAAAGTAAATTTCAGCTCGGGATGTAAACAGACATTCCCCAAATTTACTCAAAAAGCTTAATGATGACTTCAATAATCAACTCAGTTTATTAGGTTGGTGCAAAAGCACTGCGGTTTTGGATTGTTGAAATTTGCCATTTGATATTGGCATACATTCTTAAATAAGTGATTATGTTATACATCATTTTAATGTGCATTTCTCACTCTACTTTTTTTATTAACGACTTACTACTTGGTTTATTTTATATATATTTTAGACTATGGAAATGTACGGATGTGAGAGTACTCATGTACAGATGTGAGAGCTGGACCATAAAGAAGGTTGAGATCTGAAGAACTGATGCTTTCGAACTGTGGTGTTGGAGAAGACTCTTGAGAGACTCTCGGACTACAAGGAGATCAAATCAGTCAATCCTAAAGGAGAAACCTTGAATAATCATTGGAAGCACTGATACTGAAGCTCCATCACTCTGGCCACCTGATGCAAAGAGCCGAGTCACTGGAAAAGACTTCGATGCTGGGAAAGATTGAGGGCAGGAGAAGTGAGTGACAGAGGATGAGATGGTTGGATGGCATCACCAACTCAATGGACATGAGTTTGAGCAAACTCCAGGAGATGGTGAAAGACAGGGAAGCCTGGCGTGCTGCAGTGCATGGGGTCATAAAGAATCAGACACGACTGAGTGACTGAACAACAACGATGGAAATGTTAGATAAAAAGCAAATTCAAGCCATTTTCTCATTCGAGTTCAAAATGGGTCTTAAAACAGTGGAAACCACTTGCAACATCACCAAAGTATTTGGCCCAGGAACTGCTATCAAATGTACAGTGCAGTAAGAAGTTTTGCAGAGGAGACGAGAGCCTTGAAAATGAGGAGCACAGTGGCTGGCCATCTGAAGTTGACAATGACCAAATGAGAGCCATCATCAAAGCTGATCTTCTTACAATTATAAGAGAAGTTGCCCAAGAACTCAATGTCAACCATTCTATGGTTGTTCGGCATTTGAAGCAAACAGGAAAGGTAAGAAAACTTGATAAGTGGGTGCCTCATGAGCAAATCAAAAAAATCGTTATTTTTAAGTGTCATCTGCTCTTATTCTATGCAACAACAAGGAACCACTTCTCAATCAGATTGTGACGTGTAACAACAAGTGGGTTTTATACCACAGCCGGTGATGACCAGCTCAGTGACTGCACTGAGAAGAAGCTCCAAAGCCCTTCCCAAAGCCAAACTTGCACCAAAAAAAGGTCATCGTCACTGTTTGGTCTGATGCCAGTCTGATCCACTACAGCTTTCTGAATCCCAGTGAAACCATTACATCTGAGAAGTATGCTCAGCAAATTGATGAGATGCACCAAAAACTACACCTGCAGCCAGCATCGGTCAATAGAAAGGGTCCGATTATCCTCCATGACAATGCCTGACCACACATCATACAACCAACACTTCAAAAGTTGAACAAATTGGGCTACGAAGTTTGCCTCATCAGCCATATTCACCTGACCTCTTGCCAACCAACCATCACTTCTTCAAGCATCTTGACAACTTTTTGCAGGGAAAACACTTCCACAACCAGCAGGAAGCAGAAAATGCTTTCCAAGAGTTCATCAAATCCTGAAGCACAGATTTTTATGCTACAAGAATAAACCAACTTAGTTCTCATTGGCAAAAAATGTGTTGATTGTAATGGTTCCTATTTTGCTTAATAAAGATGTGTTTGAGCCTAATTATAATGATTTAAAATTCAGTCTGAAACCACAATTACATTTACACCAACATAATACTACATCACTAGACATGTTTTGATATTATTGTTTAATACTCTGAGGAAACTTTCCTCACATTAAGGAATAATGACTTTAATCCATGTTTGAAACCCTGAATAGAAAAGTATTCTTTACTGTAAGGATGCAGATCCTTCACATCTTCCACTTTTTTCCTGACCTTTTCTACAGATCTTACCAAAGATTTCTTGGTTTTTGAACAGTAAAACTTGAAGGTGATATATTAACAGGGTTGAACAACAAAATGTAAGGCCTTCTTGCAAATGTCAGTTAAAAGCTAACTAAAGAATAATGTGCTTAGGAATAAGTAACTAAGGAAATAATTTCAAGATGTGGTTAAATAATGTGCCTCCACAGGTAGCTAAGAGGAAAGCATCTTTGAGAAGCACAGCAGGAAGTGTGTATGTGTGCCATTATTCTGGATACGTGCTTTGACATGGCTGAGAAGGTATATAATGTACCTGCTAACAAAAGCAGAATCACAGCTCTTCCGATCGAATTGATCAGAAATCAGTGGGAGGGGAACTTCCCTGGTGGCCCAGTGGCTAAAACTCCCCGCTCCCAATGCAGGGGGCCCAGGTTCGATCCCTGGTCAGGGAACTAGATTCCACATGCCACAACTAAAGATCCTGCATGCAGCAGCGAAGATCCAAGATCCCCCACAACTAAGACTTGACATGGCAAAATCAACACATATTTTTTTAAAAATCACTGGGAGGTAGATAACAAAAGGACTTCTGTCCATCACGCACAAATACAAATATGCATAACACATGAATACAAATCAGCAATAAAAAGATGCTCCAGTTTAAAGAGCTTAGCAAAAGGGAGTTTGGGGGAGAATGGATACATGTATACATACGGCTGAGTCCCTTTGCTGTCTACCTGAAACTATCACAACATTGTTAATTGGCTATACCCCAATATAAAATAAAAAGTTTGGCAGTGTTTCCCTGGTGGCTCGGTGGTAAAGAATCCGCCTGCCAGTGCAGGAGACACAGATTAGAGCCCGGGTCCAGGAGCATCCCATATGCCACAGAGCAACGAAGCCCGGGCACAGCTGTTGAGCCAGCACTCCTGGAGCCCACATGCCCTAGAGCCTGTGCTCCACAAAGAGAGGCCACCTCAGGGAGAAGCCCACGCACTCCAACTAGAGAAAGCCTGAGCGCAGCAATGAAGGTCCAAATAGCAAAAACAACTACATAAAATAAATCTCAAAAAAAAAGCTTGGCAAAAGAAGTACTGAGACATTTCACAAGAGAAGATATATGAATGACCAGTAAGCACACAGAAAGGTGATGGACGTCTACAAATTCTCAGAGAAACAGACATTTAAAACACAATGAGATTCCATTGCCCACTCACTAAAATGACTAAGATCAGGTTAGTGTGTGGGGCAAATGGAGTTCTTACACATTCTTTTCCTACTTTAGAGAACTGTTTGGTAGTTGTTTACAAAAAATATATATATATGCATTTACCCCATGATCTAGCAGTTCTACTTTCAGGTAGTTACTCTAGAGAAATTAAAGTATATCTCCACAAAAAAGATGTTTGTAGCAGCTTGAATCACAATATCAAAAAACTAAAAACAGTTCAAACCTCCATCAACAGGTACAGATAACCAAACTGCAGTATTTTAATACGATAGAATAGTGAGTGAGTGAGTGAGTGAAGTCGCTCAGTCGTGTCCGACTCTTTGCGACCCCATGGACTGTAGCCCACCAGGCTCTTCCATCCATGGGATTCTCTAGGCAAGAATACTGGAGTGGGTTGCCATTTCCTTTTCCAGGGGATCTTCCCAACCCAGGGATCGAACCCAGGTCTCCCACATTGCAGGAAGATGCTTTAACCTCTGAGCCACCAGGGATACCAATCCATTTCTTAAAAAAAAAAAAAAGAATATTAATACACGTAACCATGTGGATGAAAACATTATGTGAAGCAAAAGAAATTACACACACAGTATATACTGTATGATTCCATTCATATCAAATTCAGGCAAAACTATCAAGAATGGGCACAACTAATCTGTAATGGTAGAAATGATAAAATGATTGCCTGGGGATGAAGAGAAGTTGATGTATTCAAGCTGAACAAGAGAGAACCTTCAAGATGACAGATACATTCTGTATACTGCTTTGAGTTGTGGTTATATAGGTATATGGAATTGTCAAAATTCTTCCAACTAAACATTAAAGATCTATGCATAATACTGATTGTTATTATACCTCAGTTTAAAAAACAGTGATGAGGAAAAGTGAGAAACTATGCAAATTTGTTATTTGATACTAATTAAATAGGTAACTGCGTTTCCTTCGTGGCTCAGTGGTAAAGAATCCTCCTGCCAATGCAGCAGATGTGGGTTCGATCCCTGGTCCGGGAAGATCCCCTGGAGGAGGAAATGGCAAACCACTCCAGTATTCTTGCCTGGGAAATCCCTTGGACAGAGGAGCATGGCAGGCTATCGTCAGTCCGTGGGGTCACAAAGAGTCTGACACAACAGTGAATGACAATAAAACGGGTAACTGGTTATTATCCTTCCTACAATTATTGGAGATCATAATGATAGAAACTCCCAGGGATTACTTTTTATTATGGCTAGGGTGTAGCTCAAGCTGCTATAACAAATAGATTTTTTAAAAACAGAGTCCAGTTCAAAACAGCAACATAGGAGTCTCCCTAATTTACCTCCTCCCTCTGAATCTACAGCTATGCATAGAACAATTCCCAAACTGGCTGAGCAACTCTTATACACACACACATTGAAACAGGCTAGAGAGGTTGAAGCACCATCTCACCAAACTCCACCCTGGGTGTAGTTGACAACAGCTGGGGGTGCTGCTGCTGCTAAGTCGCTTCAGTCGTGTCGGACTCTGTGCGACCCCAGAGACGGCAGCCCGCCAGGCTCCCCCGTCCCTGGGATTCTCCAGCCAAGAACACTAGAGTGGGTTCCCATTTCCTTCTCCAGTGCATGAAAGTGGAAAGTGAAAGCGAAGTCGCTCAGTCTCATCCGACTCCTAGCGACCCCATGGACTGCAGCCTACCAGGCTCCTCCATCCATGGGATTTGCCAGGCAAGAGTACTAGAGTGGGGTGCCATTGCCTTCTCCAAACTGGGAGTGAGGGACTCCTAACTCCTAGCTTCTCCACACACCTTGTGCCCCAACTTTTAAGACTTCCACTTAAGAAATGGCCCCTCAAAGTACCTACCTCTGAAAGCCAACAGGGCTTCACACACACACACACACATATATAATGGAATAATCCTTACTCATAAAAAAGAACAAATTTGAATCAGTTCTAGTGAGGTGAATGAACCTAGAGCCTGTTACACAGAGAGAAGTCAGTCAGAAAGAGGAAAACAAATATCGTATACTAAGGCATTTATACGGACTCGAGAAAAATGGTATTGATGAACCTATTTGCAGGGAAGGAATGGAGACGCAGGTGTAGAGAATGGACTTATGGACACAGTGGGGTGGGAGAGGATGGGACGAATGGAGAAAGTAGCATCGACGTATATACACAATCACGTGTAAAATGGATAGCCAGTGAGAAGTTACCGTGTAACACAGAGAGCCCTGCCTGACACTCTGTGATCTCCTAGCAGGGTGGGAAGGAGACTCAAGAGGGAGGAGATATACATATTATGACTGATTCGCGTTGTTGTATGGCAGAAACTAATGCAACATGGTAAAGCAATCCTCTAATTAAAAACAGGATATAGGGATCTTACACATTCTCTTTTCCTTTTTTTATCATAGTGATACTGCTTATCAGAAGAAACCATATGTCATTTCTAAAAATGTGGGGGCTAGAAAACAGTCTTCTGTGTGACCAGAATGAAATAAGAACTGTAGAATGTCAAACAAAAATTTTTAATAAGGTAGATTAATGGATTTAGAGAAACAGATGAATGGACAGAGTATGATAAAGCAAGTATATATTAATATTAATGGTAAAATCTAGTTGATGAGTAAGGGATCATTGTAAAAGTCTTTCAACTTTGCTGTGTATTTGGAAAACCTCTATAATAAATGTTTGAGGCAAACTCAGTGAATATACTCTTAAGACTGGTGTGTTTTATTATATTCAAATTTTACATCAAAAGAAAAAAATAAATAATTCTGGTTGATAATAGGTATGTTGAAGGATATAGGGGATGTCTGCAATTTTCTTTGAAACAGTCAAAAACTAAAATAGACAAATGGATGGGTGGAGAGAGAGAGAGCATGGATAGATTAGTGATAAAACAAGAAGAGTAAAATGTTAGTGGTAGAATCTGGGTCTATGTTCATTGTAAAATTCTTTTCATGTTTAAAGTGTTTTGAAATAAATTGTCTTGGGGCAGGGGTGGGGGAACTCAGTGAGGGCAAAGGTCCTGTATTACTAAAACTTAATTTAAAAATGGATACTGGAGACAATTAACATCATTCCTCAGTGGTTAATGTTTACTTGCTAACTGAGGTGGCCTAGTCCCTTCCATCCCACCTTTCCTGGGAATTATATTCCACTCTTAGAGTCACTCCTTTGACTTAACTTTGACCCTTGCTGAAATTCAAATAGCTTGATTCTTCCTTTCTGTCTCCTTGGCTTTGTTTCCTTCACTCCCCCTACCCCTAAGTCATGTCCAACTCTTTGCAACCCCATGGACTGTACCCACCAGACTCCTCTGTCCATGGAATTCTCTAGGCTAGAATAGTGGCGTGGGTAGCTATTCCCTTCTCCAGGAGATCTTCCTGAGCCAGGGATTGAACTCAGGTCTCCCACACTGCAGGCAGATTCTTTACCATCTGAGCCACCAGGGAAGCCCCCCTACCCCTAAAGCTCAGTGTCATTCTGTTTTTTCCTAAATGATTGAATTTATTCCATGACCCTCACTACCAACATGTAGTTGGCTCCCAAACCCAGCACTGACCTCAGTCTTAAAGCTCCATCTACACTTGCCCAGCTGATTCACATCTAGATACTGAGCTTATACCACTGGCCCCTCAAAGCAAGGCTTTTCAAACCAAAACTATCTTCCTTTCTAAACCCATTTCACTTCCTGTCTCTTTCTATTATTAACACTGCCTTTCTTCCCAGGGCACAGATTTACCTCATTCACTCATTCATTCATTTATTCAGCAAATAGTTTTTAAAGTTGACTTTGAAAAGCTTTTGCCAGGTGTTGAACAAGACAGACATGATCCCTGCTCTTATGAGACTTGTAGTTTATTACCATCTAGTTAATTATCCCTTCTCTCGTCTTCCAAGTTTAATGAATAGATGAGTAATATTCATTTTTATCTTGATGACTTCTAGACCCACTCCCCTCCCCCAGCATCACCCTGAGCTATGCCAAGTTTCCAGGGAACTTAGCAAAGGTCCCAGAGGGAGGGGAGAACACCATCAATTGTTACCCAAGATACCACTGGGACTCCACCACATATCACTCCTGTTTGCAGGACCCCTTCAGGCCCAGTGGCTTGATGTGCCCATGCCCTGCTTAGGATATTCAGTTCTTTCCTGAGGCAGCCTCTGTGCCCAGTTTATACATCCCAGTTTACCTGGGCCAGGCCAGTTTTGATTCACACTTATTGTGAAAGTGAAAGTTTGCTCAGTCGTGTCTGAATCTTTGCGAGCCCATGGACTATAGCCCTCCAGGCGCCTCTGTCCATGGGATTCTGCAGGCAAGAATACTGGAGTGGGTGGCTTCTCCCTTCTCAAGGGGATCTTCCCAACCCAAGGATCAAACCTGCATCTTCTGCATTGCAGGCAGATCCTTTACAGTCTGAGCCACCAGGGAGGCCTTATGCTTACCGCCCTGATATAATTATTGATAGTACTCCCATCACTGTCAAATGTGTCCTAATTAGGTCAATAAATTAGAAGCAGGTGGTTACTTTCTCCTAAACCAATCATTTCTAATCAGAGCACTTAACTACTTCTTAGCATGAACCAGCAGGCCAGCAGAGCCACTCTGTTTCTTGAATCTCTTTCTATTAAAAATCTGAGGGATTAGGAAGTAATACTCCTTCTCTGCTCTTTTAGGGGTGAATTTCTGTTCTAGGACATTTCCTTCTCCTAAGAGTGGACTTTTTGACATAAAAGCCAAAACAAGGAACTTCCTGGTGGTCCAGTGGTTAAAAATCTGCCTGCCAATGCTGAGGGGCACAGGTTCGATCCCTGGTCTGGGAACTAAGATCCCATATGCCATGGAGGAACTAAGCCCAAGCCACAGCTGCGGAAGCCTGTGAGCCTTGAGCCCATGCTCCACAGTTCACAAGAGAAGCCCCTTCAATGAGAAACCTGAACACCCCAGCTAGAGAGTAGCCCCTGCCTCGCCACAGTTAGAGAAGGCAGCAATGAAAACCCAGCACAACCAATAAAAAATTAAAAAAAAAAAAATTTAAGCCCAAAAGCATTACAGCCTCCTCCTACTTTTTGCAGTCAGTCATATGCACTGCTTTGGATGAGGGCAGGCAGGAAGGGAGAACATAGAGAAAGGTAAAAAGCCTGACTTCTGATCTTAAACTATCTTAGCGTTAGAACTCAGTTTTTTGTGTATATGTGCTTTATCTCCCCTGGGCTTCCCTAGTGGCTCAGATGGTAAAGAATCTGCCCGTAATACAGGAGACTGGGATTCGATCCCTGGGTTGGGAATATCCCCTGGAGAAGGGAATGGTTACTGACTCCAGTATTCTTGCCTGGGAAATCCCATGAACACAGGAGTCTGGCAGGCTACAGTCCATGGGGTCACAAAGAGTCTGACACAACTGAGAGATTAACACTTTATCTTCTCTAATGACTAAAAGCTCATTGGAGACAAAGGTCTGTCTTATTTCTTTCCTTACCAGTATTTCTTCCTCCCCTTTCCCATATATTATCAAGGCCTTGAAATTTTTCGAACAATCAACAAAAAATAAAGAATTTTGCAGTGAAAACAATATGCTCCCTACCTGGATTCTACTAACATTTTACTATTCTTGTTTTATCACTAATCTACCCCTTCCATCTATCTACCTATCTATCTTGCAGGGCAGACTCATTAAATGCTAATTGAAAATTAAATGGTATTGGCTATTTGCACCTTAGTATGAATGAATTGAGGAGGGCATGGCAACCCACTCCAGTATTCTTGCCTGGAGAATCCCGTGAACAGAAGAGCCTAGACGGCTACAATTCATAGGGTCACAAAGGGTCAGACATGACTGAAGGGACTTAGCACACATGCATGCACGAATGAGTTCCAGTTCTGTTTTCATGTACAGTTCAGCCGCTCAGGCATGCCCAACTCGTTGCAACCCCATGGACTGCAGCACACCAGGCTTCCCTTCCATCACCAACTCCCTTAGTTTTCTCAAACTCATGTCCATAGAGTCAGCGATGCCACCCAACCATCTCATCCTCTGTCATCCCCTTCTACACAGATCTAGGCAAAGAGGAAGAAAGCAGTTCAGTATCTAAGAGATTAGAAAAGTCTATTGGGGAAATGTAAACAACTGTGGACAAAAACAAACTCCATTCAGTTCTTATTTGTCCAGCTGAATTTGGCCTCACCTCTTTCACCCAGAATATCATTCTGTACAAAGATACTAGAACTTAGTTTTCCCCTATTTATTCACTGGCTGCCTCTCTGTACTATAAACAAAAGCCCTTGAGCCAGGACTTTCCTGGTGATCCAGTGGTTAAGGATCCAACTTCCAAAGCAGGGGATGCCTATTCGATCCCTGGTGGGGAAACAAAGATCCCATATGCCTTGGAGCAACTAAGCCCACACACTACAACTAGAGAGAAGACCAGGAAACTAAAACCCGATGCAGCCAAAAACAAAATAAATATATATATATTTTTAAAAGGTACATAAGCCATCTGCTCCAGATTTCAGTAAGACAGGCAATTGGCCCAACTCTCCTGGAACCAGGAATCCAAAACATAAGGGAGACTTTTCGGGGTCCTACTCTCAACTGCTGGAAGAGCAGAAATGTGAGCAGAAAAGCAAAGATTCTTCATCTTAAGAAAAACTCAAGCACTCCCCAATCTCTGAAGGCTTTCCACTCTCCCTGGTAAATCAGTTTCTCATTTCACAATTTATTTCTCATCTAAACTTAAAGCACAGGTTTTGTAGCCAGACAGACTATACTCAAACCCAGGTTCACTACGTGCCCTTGTGCAAGCTACTCTATCACTCCATGCCTTAGTGTGATCATCTGTAAAATGCAGCTAATATGCAATTATGCTGAGGGTCAGAGGACTTCATATATATGTGAATATATATATATGAATATATATATATAAGGTATATACACACACTAATATATACACACTATACATATATACTGGAGAAGGCAATGGCACCCCACTCCAGTACTCTTGCCTGGAAAATCCCATGGACAGAGGAGCCTGGTAGGCTACAGTCCATGGGGTCGCTAAGTTGGACACGACTGAACAACTTCACTTTCACTTTTCACTTTCACGCATAGGAGAAGGAAATGGCAACCCACTCCAGTGTTCTTATCTGGAGAATTCCAGGGACGGGGGAGCCTGGTGGGCTGCCGTCTCTGGGGTCACATAGAGTCGGACACGGCTGAAGTGACTTAGCAGCAGCAGCATACATATATACTGTACATATATACATTATATGGAGAAGGCAATGGCACCCCACTCCAGTACTCTTGCCTTGAAAATCCTATGAACAAAGGAGCCTGGTAGGCTGCAGTCCATGGGGTCGCTAAGAGTCAGATACGACTGAGCGACTTCCCTTTCACTTTTCACTTTCATGCATTGGAGAAGGAAATGGCAACCCACTCCAGTGTTCTTGCCTGGAGAATCCCAGAGACGGCGGAGCCTGGTGGGCTGCCGTCTATGGGGTCGCACAGAGTCGGACACGACTGAAGCGACTTAGCAGCAGCAGCAGCAGCATACATTATATATTTCAAAGGCACTTAAGTCAGTGGACGCTCCCATTCTAGTTCCCAGCAGTTATTCTAGATGGCAGTAAGACAGCAGTGAGAAAAACACAGTTGTCCCCCTGCCCTCCTCCAGGTGCTTGGCCTTCCTAGATAATCATCTTTAAGTAAATAACCGTGGCAACACTGATTTACACTCCTGTGCGCCGACGCCCTCGGTGAATAGGTCTAGAAGGTCTTCACTAGTACCCCGACTCCTGGCATAATTCTCTTCCCACCGCCCATCTCCTCCCAGGCCCGTGGGCCCCGAGATGCCTGCGAGATCCCACGTTCCTTACCTTCGGGTCCTCCCGCCCTAGCGCGGCGCTGGCAGCGGGCAGCCGCCGGGCCCTCGGGCTAGTCTCCGTGACCGTGACCGTGACCTCAGGAGCGAGACTGGGGCGGCGGCCCTGACCAGGGAGGGAGGCGACCCTGCGCGTCCCTCCGCAGGCCGCAGTGTCCTCCAGTAACCAGTGGTCCTCTCCAGTAGCCCGTGATCTGCTCCCACCGGGAGCCCCTTGCCCTATCTCCTCGGCTACTCTCCGGCATCCGAAGATGAAAAGCCGCTACCAAGGTCCCCAGCCTCGTTTTCTTCTTTTAACTAGCCCGCATTTCCTCTGGGCTGCTTGGACGCGGCCGCCAGCGCCGGCTCCATCTAACCCCCTCGGTGATAACCCACCCCAGGCTGGGCACCTCTCCGGGCGTGGGCATTATCTCAAAGGGGAAACAGCCGTGGTTCATCACGTTTCCTTTTAACAAGGGCCATCTGTGGTTGGTGGTGCGGCTGTCCTTCGAGGAGGAGGGAACAGTAAAAAACCC
The DNA here is from genome assembly GCA_006410635.1 of Cephalophus harveyi. NCBI lineage: Eukaryota > Metazoa > Chordata > Mammalia > Artiodactyla > Bovidae > Cephalophus > Cephalophus harveyi. The sequence goes on along the minus strand of SJYT01046266.1, from coordinate 2,969 downwards.
CGCGCCGGCCTGCGTGAGGGTCGCTGGGCGCAGGGAGGATGGAGCTTGGCGGGGGCCAGCCACCTCGGCATCGAACCCACAGACCCCACTGGCGGCTCCGGAGAAGGCTGTGAAAACAGAGGGCAGAAAATCTTCCTGGAGACCAAGGGTGCGCCTACCGCGGAGAGTCATCCTTCCGTCGAATTTCTACCCCCACCCTAGTTCATCGGGAATAGTGCTGTGTGCGGGACGGTTACCCTCTGCTCCTGGGCTTTGGATGATAGTGCGCCTCGGTGCACTTTCACAGAGGGTGAGAGAGGCCTGAATTACTTCACTGAGCGCTCTGAGCCTAGTTTTGAAATGAAGACATGCCAAAACAGTTCCAAGAATTCGCATGGTGGTGTGTTTTAAAGATCCTTTAATAAACCAATGCTCTTGACATGCATGCACAAATACAATGACCCCACGTGGGTACTCGTCTGGAGATGATGCCCAAAGGCCGTATGTGAGGCTCTTGATGTCCATGAGGCCAGAAACAAATGGTGTTTCTACTCCTTGCCCACCCCAAGATGGGCTCTGTGCCTGCAAAAGCCCAGGAATGGGAGAGGAAGTAGCCTGCCGGGTGGGCGGGGGATTAAACCTGCGCCAGGGGTGTAGTGTGGATGCTCAGTCACTTTCCACTCTGCGACCCCATGGACTGTAGCCCACCAGGCTCCTCTGTCCATGGAATTCTCCAGGCAAGAAGAGTGAAGTGAGCTGCCGTTTCCTTCTCCAGGAGATTTTCCCAACCCAGGGATGGAACTCATGTTTCCTGTGTCTCCTGCATTGCCAGGTGGATTCTTTACCCAAGGGCTAAAGAAACTCTCCTTGAAACTAGGTTCCTATGGGGACCCAGACGGAATACTTCACCTTCTTCATGCCTCATCACCCATCTGTAAGCTGAAAGATGTTGAAAGAGGGTATGAAGAGAACAAAGATAAAAACAGAGTTCTAAAGAAGAAAGTCACCAGTGAGTGGGAGTGGAAAGCAGGAACGCATTACAGCGTGCCCCCTGAAGAGGCTTCCTTCCTGCCCCTCTCTCTCCCCGCTTTCCTTCCCATCTTCCTGAGTTGAAACCAAAAGGCAAACAACAGCATTCATCCCAAACAAGTAGTTTAGCTTTTCGTGTTTGGTATTTATTGACATCTTGGAATGCCATGCCTCATATCCACATTTCCATGTGACCTCTCTTAATGCATAAATAGAAAAAAGGATGCCGAAGACCGCATATACTTGTCAGACGGCAAATCCCAGTGTTCTATTTTTCTGCCTATATTGGGGGGATGGGGGAACACCCACAAGACCATATGTTCCTTCCCTAACAAGAGTCTTGCCAGCTTATAATCAATGAAATTAGTTAGATGGTGCAAGTCAAAAATAGTTTTGAAATATTAAGAATTAAATCTGTGACACTTTATTTTTAGATTTCTGAGAAATACATTTCCGACTTGCCACTGCTCAGACTCTCCACACCCGCTACTAGAAAAGAAAGAAAAAGAGGCATTCTCTCCCTTCTAGTCTATTCTCCCGCCCTCCCCACTGTGAATCACGGGTAGAAGAAACGGTCACGGTTACGGTCACACATGTTTGGCTCTCTAACCTTCAGCTGTGTCGCCGGGCGACCCAGTTGCCGGTCATTTAACCTGCCTGGATGGATGAGCTCGTTAGCCGGCCGCCCCGGGGGCTTTGTCTATTGGCGGGTCTCCCAGACGCCAGGCCTCTTCCTCCGTCCAACAGCGTTCACCGGCTGAGATTAACAGGCCCTCGGAGGGAGCAGTCATTCCGAGCATCTTGCTGACGTTACACTTTTCACAAAGGCCACCCTTTCTCCCGAACACCACCAGCTCCCCAGAACCCTCCCTGGTTCTTGGGAGAGAGGGCGAACCTACCAGCAATTCTTTTTCCTTGCTTTGCCAAGGGGCTGCTTCCCCTCGCGGGTCAACGCACCTACCAGGAAACCCTGAATTCCTCTCCTTGTTCCCCTGACCGTGAAGCTGGGTATCGCTTCCAGGGATCTGAGAGCTACCAGAGCTGCCTGCCTGGCGTGAGAGAAGGAAGGAACAGGGCTTTTCTCCTAAAACAAGGGAACTCAGGCTCTCCCTGAGCATCCCTCTAGGGCAGGCACCCTGGGAGGTGCTTTCAAGATTAAAAAAAAAAAAAAAAGTAATTAATAAGACCCTGGCTTTTTATCTTCCCTGGTTTCTCCTTTCTAAGAAAGACACACACACACACACACACAAATTTGATTTAAAGTTCAGATTTCCTGTTGTGGACCCAGAGACCATGTAACTCCTGTTTCTCCTAGGTCTGGTCTTAGTATGTCCACCCATCTCTCTTTATTTTTTTCCATATTGTTTCTCCAACCAAATGTCTTCTGCCTCCTTACCCAAAAGCTTCTTGATCTTTTTTTCCTTTTGTTTTTTTGCCACTCCTGGACCTAACTCTAACTTTGGCACTATCTCCACCAGCTTCAGAGAGGAGCCACTTGTGAAGAAACCCCCGGGCCAACAGTGAATAGGATAGAGCAACGTTTTCTGAATTCTTCTAACCACCAGAGTCGTGCAGGGATCAAGAGCAACCCAGGACTCTTCTATTTGTTGAAACTCCCAGAATATTTTTTTAAAATTTATAAACACCAAATAGCTACAAATTGTAGAATATTTTTAATGTTTACATTAAATTACACATTCACAAAACACTATAATTGGATTGCTTTCAGAAGACATCCTCAGAAGCCTAAATGTAAGACTCATTGTGAATTTGTCAAAATCCAGTCAAAATCTTTGATATCCATTTCCCTTCAGAGAAACTTCTGGCCCAATTATCATCACTCTTCTTATCGAGCTTTCAACCAGCCACTAATGAGTTGGAGCAGAAGAGCAAAGGGTATTTGATTCCCTCCAGGTATCAGCCCAGCCCCTAGGCCAGGGCAGTCTGAAACCTCTCTCCTG
>SJYT01046258.1:409965-430026 GCA_006410635.1 Cephalophus harveyi | reverse complement strand
TATCTGTTTTCCTGAAATCTGAAATCCCATCTATATTTGACCCTTCTTCTCTCATACATTTGAAAATGTTTAACTGAGAGTCCATCACTATAGTGTGGTTTTCAACAGGGATAGAAATAATTTTGCCCTTAAGGAAAAACTGGCAGTATTTGGAGACCTTTTTGGTTGTCACATCTGGTATATACAGCTGTTATTTAGTGGTTTCAGGTTAGGGGTGTTGCTAGACATCTTTCCGTAAGTGAAATGGCCTTTCACAACAAAGAATTTCTGGCCCCAATGTCCATCGTGTCATGTTTTAAAAAAACTCTGTACAGTGAGCATCTAAAAAACTGAAAACCATCCAAAGTAATTTTAGTGATAATCCATTTTTAAAACATATGATATATATGTCACTTAATAATTAAAGAAGAATTCACTGAGCTAAAAAGTTTCTGTCTATAATGTTATAATGTTCTGAGTCAAATACTTTGAAAAAAATAGTACAAGTTATAATAGAGAAGTTCAATAAAATCATGCTCTTGGCAGGAATTCTATTTTAGTTCAGAGTCATTCATGTGATTTGTTAGATAAGAACTGTTTTAAAGCAATGAATTACAATTGCTCAAATGTATTCATTTTATCATAAAGTATCTTCAGCTGAACACTGTGCCCTTTTAAAACTTTTTAGACCCAGGCATTCTAATACCTAAAATATCACTAACTTGAAGCAGGTCAGACCATAAATACCTACATAACTGGCCTACACATTTTTCATTCATGAACAATCATCTGCAATTCTCTTGTTATGGGTTTTTGAAAGGACTTTTTCAGGACCCACAGCTTAGATATAATATTGAATCCCTCCTTTTATGAAACACTAGATTAAAAAAAATATGTTTATATATTCCCCTTCCAATCACTTTTCACATTCTTTTGTCTCACAGCAATTTAATCACACTCCTTTTGTAGTCTGCATGGGTAAACAGAAGAGAATGAATCACAATGACTGGCACTAGTTTAGCCCTCTCATCTGAGGACTAACATATTGGCAACGATTTACTTATTCTACGTGCTCCTCTTCTACTCTACCCCAACTCTGTTCCCCTATTCAGATTCTTTATTGCCTACAAAATATCTTGTTTAGTATTCTTTGTTTTGGATATTACAGGATAAGGTAACATGCCATATGCAATCATTCATTATTTATTTTTTTTCTACTCAAATTTATTATTCCAAAATTTATGTTTTGTAATTTCCTCATTTCCAGCATAATAATGATGATGATGATATTTTAGGAAGCATTTCTGTGGCAGACAATGCCTTTATATGCCTTCCATAAACTGCCTATTTTACTTACTATGAGATAGATATAATGAACAGTCTTCTATGCATAATTTGAGATAAACATATGAAAAACCTGAGAATAGTGTCTTACTCTGCCCATTTTTAGGCAGTCAATGGCTAAACTGGATTTTTGAACCCACATCTAGTCGGACTCAGTATAGTTTATATAAGTACCTAATTTTTCTCCCAGCATTAAAAAAATCAAAATCCATCAAAAATGGATTCAGTATACTTAGAGAAAATATGCTTACTAAAAGTCATGTATCTTTCTCTCTTTTAACAAAATTTTATTAGGTGTTAAAAAAAAAAACATGCAACTTTGCTTATCATCCCTGTAAGAGTTCAAATATACCCTATAATAACCCTTGGTTCCACTGGTAAACACATCATGAGATGACCTATATAAAAGATCTCCATATTTCTGAAAATAACCAGTTATGAATATTGGTTTCTCTATTTCTTCTTGTGGATTTAGAGTCCAAGTCACTACAGATCAATGGAACAGAAGAGAAAGCACAGAAATAAACTCACAGATATATGGTCAATTAATCTATGACAAAGGAAGCAAGAATATACAATGGAGAAAAGACAGTCTCTTCAGTAAGTGGTGCAGGGAAAATAGATAGCTACATATAAAGCAATGAAAGTTTCTAGCACTAGAAACAAAAATGAATTCAAAATGTACTATAGACCCAAATGTAAAACTGTATACACAAAACTCTTAAAGGAAAAACATAGGCAGAACACTCTTTCACATAACTGTAGCACTATTTTTTGGCTCCACCTCCTAGATTAACAACATTTTAAAAATAAACAAATAGGACCTAATTAAATTTAAATTCAAAAGATTTTGCACAGCAAAGGAAACCATAAACAAAATAAAAAGACAGCCCACAGAATAGGAAAAAATATTTGCAAAAGATGTGATTGATGAGATTAATCTCCAAAATATACAAACTGCTTATACAGCTCAATAAAAAAAGAAAAAACTAGCCCAATCAAAAAATGGCCAGAAGTTCTAAATAAACATTTTTTTTCAAAGAAGACATACAAATGACCAAAGACACATGAAAAGAGGCCCATTATCACTAATTATTAGAGAAATGCAAATCAAAACTACAATGAGGTATCACTTTACACCAGTTCAGAATGGCCATCATCAAAAAAATCTGCAAATAATAAATGCTGGAGAGGTGTGGAGAGAAGGCAACCAACCTATACGGTTAGTGGAAATGTAAATTGGTATAGCCACTATGGAGAACGGTATGGAGGTTCCTTAAAAAACTGAAAATAGAGTTACCTTATGGTCCAGCAATCAATCCTAGGTATACGTAATACAGAGAAAACCATACTTCAAAAGATATGCACCCAATGTTCATTACAACAGCCAGGACTTGGAAGCAACCTAAATGTTCATCAACAGATGAATGGATAAAGAAGATGTGGTACATATATACAATGGAATATTACTCAGCCATAAAAAGCATGAAATAATGCCATTTGCAGCAACACAGATGGACCTAGAGATTATCATAGTAAGTGAAGGGAATTTAAGTCAGAGAAAGACAAATATCACATGATAACACTAACATGTGAAATCTAAAAAAAATGATACAAATAAACATTTATGAAACAGACTCAGAGACTTTGGAAAAAAAAAAAAAACTTATGCTTTCAAAGGCGAAAAGTAGAACAGAGGGATAAATTAGGACGTTGGCATTAACATATGCACACAATTATATATAAAATAGATAATCGACACTGCTGCTGCTAAGTCGCTTCAGTCGTGTCCAACTCTGTGCGACCCCATAGACAGCAGCCCACCAGGCTCCGTCGTCCCTGGGATTCTCCAATAAAATAGATAACCACAAGGACAGAGGACATTCAAATCTCTGTAACAACCTATATGGGAAAACATCTGATAAAGAATGGATATATGTATGTGCTGAACCTCTTTGCTATATACCTGAAAATAAAACAATATTGTAAATCAACTATACTCCAATATTAAATAAAACATTTTAAAAAGCAAACATAAATCTAAAACAAAAAATAATAGTTTTTTCTTGAGACTATATTGACCAAAGAAGGGAGTCAATATATAGCAAGAATTCCTTCTATGACAAAAGGCAGTGGAAGAGAAATCAAAAGTATTAAGGCTAAAATGTCACTATTATTCCTGATAAAGTTAGATTAGGAAGGTGATATTTTTCTCCAAGCAAGTAAGTTTACTAATGCTCCTCCACAATGCTGTAACCTGAGTCCACAGATAGATCTTATGCTCTGTAACTAATGTGTTCATAATTTATATACATATATATATGTGTGTGTGTGCATATATATATATATATCTTAGCTTGTGAAATACCTGTATGTACTAAACATTAACAGAAATGCCCTGCAAAATGCCCTTCCTCTCGCACTGATTTTAGATAAGTAGTAACTGTACAGGCCTCCCAGGTGGCACTAGTTATAAAGAACCTGCCAATGCAGGAGGCGAAAAGAGATGCTGGAATAATCCTTGGATCAGAAAGATCCCCTGGAGGAGGGTATGGCAACTCACTCCAGTGTTCCTGCCTGGAGAAACCCTTGGACAGAGGAGCCTGGTGGGCTACAGTCCATAGGGTTGCAAAGAGTTGGACATGACTGAAGCAACTTAGCACATATGCACACACATAGTAACTGTGCATGCCTCTGAATGATACAGAAATAAAAAAAATTAGCTAAATAAAAATAATATAATAAAATTTGCTAATAAAATTACAAATTTTATAAGTCAGCTAAAAAATATCTCTTCTATCTACTTCTTGCAATATGATCTATGCTTTGAAAATATTAGGATGATTAAGAGTTAAATACTTGTACTAGACAGGTTTACATTTATGAGGTGACCCTACAGCTGAATCTCTAAAAATAAAACATACAGGATGTGTTAAATAATACAATGAGTTATAACTTAAAACATAGAGGCTATGGAGAAAAAGGAAAGGCTACTTTCATCTGTGAAGACTCAATAAAAAGTTAGGTAATGAATGGATACTGGTGTACCCAATACCAGATTCACAGAGAGATGACCAATGGCAGTCCAAGTATAGGGGGAAAAACTGGAATAGTTTCTGGGATCAGTAAATACAGTGTTGCTGTGGGACACATTTAGTCATCAAAGGGTATGAATGGAAGGTATCTAACTTTCCAACTGTATTCAGACTACTTCCTTTCATATCTCTTCTCTCTAGCTTTACCAATTTACAAGTGTTCCTCAAAAATCCCATGCTGTTTTGTCTCTTCAAGATTTCTGCATTAATTTTCCCTCTGCTTGTTTGTGAATATTTTGAATTTTTTAGAAGTAGCTTTAGTACCATTCCCATCCTCCGAAATACTGCTGCTGCTGCTGCTGCTAAGCCGCTTCAGTCATGTCCGACTCTGTGCGACCCCACAGACGGCAGCCCCCCAGGCTCCCCCATCCCTGGGATTCTCCAGGCAAGAACACTGGAGTGGGTTGCCATTTCCTTCTTCAATGCATGAAAGTGAAAAGTGAAAGTGAAGTCACTGAGGCGCGTCCAACTCTCAGCGACCCCATGGACTGCAGCCTACCAGGCTCCTCCATCCATGGGATTGTCCAGGCAAGAGTACTGGAGTGGGGTGCCATTGAAGACAATAAAATAAAACTTGGGGGAAGTACCATGACAACTAATCTTTTATGCATTTAGAAAAATCATTTCATGTAACATTGTATTCAATCATTACAACAGTCCATAAAGCTGGCATTTATTTTCTGCACATTTAGAAATATACAACTGCTCTATCTTTGTATAGTGACAGATGATAACCAGACATACCGTGGTGGTCACTTTATAATGTATAGAAATACTGAATCAGTCTGTTGTGTACCTAGAACTAATAGTGTTGTAGGTCAATTTAAAAATATGTAGATACTGCAAAGAAATGAATTAAAATGGTAATGACTGTTATCTCTGGAGGATGAGGATAATGGGTGATTATTAATTTTACTTTATGTTTTTATGTATTTCTAGGTGACTGCAATGAACACGTACTGCTTGCAAAATTAGAGAATAAATGCCATTAAAAAAGGGAATAAGAGAAACATAAATGGCAAAACCAATACAGTATTGTAAAGTAAAATAAACATTAAAATTAATTAAAAATAAATAATTAGTTAAATAAAAAAAAAAAAGAAACATAAAACTGAGACTCAAAATTAAATGCAAATTACTTCATAAAGTAACTGATAAATTATAGGGGTCATGCTAAACTCTAAACCTCACACAATCTCCCAGGAGGAAAAAAAAATAAAAAATAAACTTCCATTAAAACAAAACTCCAACAGAGCAGTGGCATTTGGCCACAGTACTTGCTTTTTTTAAATCTCTTGCTGTTATTAACTCACCAAAATTCAAACAGAAAGTCAAGCTATTTCCAATTCAATATCTGAACACTTTTGCATATATTGGGGAAAAATGTGGATGCAAGCCAACTGAATTATAAATTTATTATTCTGAAAAAGAACTGTCTTAATCCCCACATTTAGGATTGGCTGAAATGAACATTACACTTTGAAAATGCTATAACTATGTGGCTAGGCAGTATTTCCATGCCCAATGCCACAAACAGTACATATTTGATGACATTAGACTTGCTATAATTTTAAACCTAGAAACATCACAATATCTAAATCTTTCATAATTTTTATTCTATAAATGCTAAACATACACACTGTGTGTGTGTTAGTAGCTTTTGTGTGTTAGTTGCTTAGTTGTATCTGACTCTTTGCAACCCCATCGACTGTAGCCCACCAGGCCTCTCTGTCCCTGGGATTCTCCAGGCAAGAACACTGGAGTGGGTTGCCATTTCCTTCTCCAACGCATGAAAGTGAAAAATGAAAGTGAAGTCGCTCAGTCGTGTTCGACTCTTTGTGACCCCATGGACTTCAGCCTACCAGGCTCCCCCATCCATGGAATTTTCCAGGCAAGAGTACTGGAGTGGGTTGCCATTCCCTTCTCCAGCTTAATCATGTCCAGTTCTTTGCGACCCCATGGACTGTAGCCTGCCACGCTCCTCTGTCTATGGGATTTTCCAGGCAAGAATCCTGGAGTGGGTTGTGATTCCCTTCTCCAGGGGGTCTTCCCAACCCATGGATCAAACTCCCATCTCTGCATTGCAGGTAGATTCTTTTCCATCTGAGCCACCAGGGAAGCCCATAACTCATATTTAAAATGTGTTGTAATTACCATCACTAAGTAGTATTTTTATTTAAAGTCGATCTGTTTTTTCTAACCACAAATAGCCACCATTCATTATTGATTTTGCATGTGGAAGACAAACTTATTTTTGATTTTAAATAAATTCAAGAGGAATAATATGCTTTTTAATCATTCATTATGATTATATTGTTCTATTTATATATTGTACTTCAAATTCTTTTTGGAAGCAGATGATGTGTAAATTAATATATAAGTAAACAATGTCATGAAAATCTAGTAGAACCACTGTTAAATGAAAGCTAATTTCTGTAAAAAAAAATAAAATAAAATAAAACATCTGGTAAGTTTTAATAGTGTTAACAAATTATTCCTTCAACCAATATTGGTTGTTCTAGTATGTGCCAAGCACCATTCCAGAACAGTTTTTCCTAGACCTTGGATAGAAATCAAGATGAGAGATAAATCTTGATGTTCTCAAATTAGTTCTCAAGGCAATTTCAAATCTGTAAGGACAAGGATCACCAGAAGAAATGTCATTCCTGTATTGAGAGTGGGCCAGATAACAGACAGTATCATTGTCTAATCTGGTGTATATCAAAGAGGGGGTCTAGTGGTAATGCTGAGTTTTGAGTTGGAAGAGGTTCACTATAAATAATGTTTTCTTTGTAGAGATGAGACACACAAGAATCTCAGCAAGAGCTAAATGGGTTAAAACAAAAATATCAAATTATAAGGACAGAAAAGTTTCATTCCTCATGAGTATAAATTCATCTGGCTGAATAAATGCCATACGCCAGAAGTTTTGCTAAATGAGTTGTTTCTGACAAGACTCTGCCATGATCTAATGTCAAAACTCCCTGGCCTTATGGTAATGGGTACCTTAGCTGTCCTTGAACAGGAGATTGAGAAGGAAGACATTTAAGTGGGACTATATTTTCCCAAAGACACATGGTGTCCAGGTTGTCATAGAGCAAGTGAGCAGAAATATTCTCAAAGCTCACTGACAGGTAGAAATATGATACATTTACTTGAGGCTGTTATGGATCTGTGTGGACAGAGATCTTACTTTACGTAGGAGGAAAGACTTAACTAGCAAAATATTTTAAAATCTCACAAGTGGTCAGAAATATCATTCTAGAAAATAGCAAATTTTGAGTCAGAGAGCTACAGGCTGTGATGGATCTGGATTAAACAGCTTTGGTTAGAGATGAGGCATTTGGTAGATATTTTCACAGATATAGACAGCAAGTATATGATAAGAGTGCTTGATAAAATTCTCATTACAGCCTAAATATTAATAGCCAAAATCTGTTTAGAAATGGAATTTTGATATATTTTAACTACTATGTCACTACTTAAAAATTATTTAAGAATATTTTGGCAAAAAATGTAATTACAACTAATCACTATGTAATTTTCAGTAAAATCAATCAGGAGTAAAATATTTAAATGTTATATATATTACTTAAATAAATGTATATAAAACATACACATATACAATCTGTAATGTTAAATGCTAAAATTAAAAATCAATACCTCTGGGTGTGTGAAGTTATAAACATTTGGTTTTATATTATATTTTACACCATATTTTAAATTTACCTACTCTTAACTAGTACTGATTATTTATAAAATGCCAGTAAATCAATGATTCTATTTCTTACAAAAGGCAGAATTCTGTCTTGACAAGGCTTTTTTCTCTCTGTACCTAGTAAATGTCCTAGAAATAAACTGCTTTGTATTTAGTATGTAAATGCTAAACAACTTCAGCCACCCATTACAGACTTACCATGGAGAACAGCCTGCATGGAGTAATATACATTTTTTTTCAGCAAAGAGACAATTTTTAAGAGTGAAATTATTTTCCTAAACTTTGATATAATCGACAGCCATCAGCAACTCTCAGGTCAGCAATATCACCTTCCCCTAGGAACTTGCTAGAAAAACAAATTCCCAAACCCAACTCTGATAGTCAAAAACACTAAGTGTGGAGTCCAGCAATCTGTGTTTTAACAAACAGTGCAAGAGATTCCAAGCTATGTCAAACTTTGAGAACCACAATCTGCACTACAATATAGAAATAAAAGTTTCAGCAGCTTCTACTTGTCTAAATTCACAGAAGGAGAATTCAATATAGTTAACTTAGGTCAGATGCTCTTTGAGTGCTAAGGTCTAAACTTTTTTCTTCTTTCTCCAAAAGCATTCCAAATTAAATAAGATAAATTGCTATTCTACTAAAAAATTTGTCAGAGAGATTACGAATTTTAAAAACTTTTTCTTTTTTTTAAAGCTCTCAGCATCAGGGCTTTACTCAATTAACCAAAATCAACCACCAGGAACCAACCACCATCACTTTAGCAGAGCATGTAAGGCACTATTTAAAATGCATAGGCAGAAATAGAACAAGAAATCAAATACCGAGAAGATTGTCACAGAAGAATCAGAGTACTTAAAATCATGATTAACTCAAACAATTCTCACACTTATTTGTCACACGTGAAAATATAAAATATCTTTTGAGCCATTCCAGACTGTGGGTGAGGATATCAACAAAAAGACACACAAACAAGATAAAGGGGAAGCTCAACAACATTTAGGATAAATAACCGAGCTTTTTTCCTCAGAAAAAATAGCCCATCCCACACCAAAAAACAAACAAACAAAAAAAAGTAGGAATGAATTCCAAAGGAGTGTTGTTGCTCAACACTCAGTACACATTTACACTGGAAGAATGGCTGGTGATATTCTTGACTTTTTTTTTCCTTCTTTTTTAACGCTAAAGGTAAATTTTGTTCGTTCAACACCCAAACCAGAGCAGAGAGGCAGTAGTAAACTACAAACATGGATGGCGTGAGTAATACCCATAGTACATGGGGATGGGGTGGAGGCAGGTTTTTGTGCTGTTGGCAGGAGAGCTAAGCCATCTTAAGGAACATTCTAGGCTTCTCAATTTGCCATGAAGGAGTATCACAAACTACACGGCCCACCGCCTCCCCCTTCCCGTCTTCTACCTACCTTACTGAGAAGCTGTTTGTGTGTCGGCCGGGGACAGACTCACAGAGCTCTGTGAGAGTCTCTTATCTTGCTGGGTTTGGTCAGGTGCAGAAGCCCAGGTGTTTTTGCTGATGGACTCCAACCAGAATCCCCAGCGTCTTTTAAATTCTTTTCACCTGACTTTTTGTTCTTCTGGGGCGAGACAAACAGATTGAAGTTTCACTCTCCCTTATGATGTGGCTGCGGGTCGCACAGTGTTTCAAAAAGTGACACTTCTCACTCCTAAAAGTCCACCCACCTCCACAGGGAGGACTGGGCTGGCACCTCCGAGCGGTAGAATCTGCAGCAGCGCTCATCAGCGCAGGCCCTGACGCATCCCTGCTCCCGGCTGTACACCGGCCGCTGAATCCTGCAATCTCTCGGGACTCCAGCGATGTCACCATCACCACGTTCATGCATGAATCTGGTCTCCCCTGACATACTTAAGACAAACCCGTGGAGGCCAGGCCTCTGCCCCAGAATTCTCCATCTGCCAGGTTTCTGTAAACTGAGCATCAAGAGGTATGGACTCCTCTTCTCCCAGGGTGACATCTTCAACAAAGGACGCAGAGGGGACAGTGATGTTTGGGCTCTCAAAGTCATATAACTGCTGCTCTTAGCTTCCAATTGGTCATGTCCAGGAAGCAGGTGCAGCCAGTCCCTTGAGCCAGCTGAGCCAGAAGCTTGGCAAAAACTCGGACTCAGAGGTGAGCACATCCTGGTCGGCGGTGCCTACTGCGGGCCAGCCTGGAGACCTGGCTCCTTTGAGGTAGGCCCTCCTTCTCACCACCTTGCGCCAGTAAACTTGCCCAGCCGCGTGCTCTCCCGTTCTTGGCTTCCCCGCAACCCGCCCCCAACCCCCCAGTGCCTTTGCCTCCGCTGACTCCGCCTCCTCCCCGACCACGCCCACTGGAGTCAGGTGAGCATGAGCCAGAGCATTCAACAAATCAAAGTGTTCCTGTGGGACAGGTAAATCCAAGAGGCCAAATGAAACATCAGAACTACGAGGAGATGCTCAGAGAGAATATCTCAGGTGGTCAGTGGCTCAGTCGTGTCTGAATACCGTGTATAAAATGCAAAATTCCAGAGATCTGATAAAGCCATCTTCTACAAAGGTGTGGATGATTCCTGAATTACAAATAGGAACATCCTGTGAATGCCCTTCCAGTTAAGTTCACCTGAAATCCTTTTTTGGAAATTGGCAGAAGCAAGTAATGAATAAATAAATAAAATTTAAATACTAAGTTAAATCAGGTCAACAGAAAAGCCAGAAACTAAAGCAAACTCCAGCAAGTGGAAAAATATGTATAAAAGTCAGAAGTGGCTAGAGTCTTTATCTCCTTTGGAGACTGCATGCCTCAATATTGTACAGTGCCCTCATTATATATCAGCACCTGGGGCTCCTTGTTCTATATGAAACATATCTTCTTAAAAATAAAACAGTTAATGGGGCATCTCTATCTTTTTTGACTAATTACTGTGTTTCCCCAATAATTCCTTTAAGCTATAATGAAAACAAATCAATTTAAGGGAAGATGATAGAAGTTTCTCGACCTGCTGACTGGGTTAAGCTTAAGAATGTCATCCCCTGGAGGATTTTTGTCCACTAGGTTTTCCATCATTAACCAGAAAACAATGTAAATTCATAATCCCTTGGCAACAATTTTGATACCCCCCAACTCTCAAGCAAACTGTAAATTTCAGAAGTCATTCTGATTGTGTTTTAATCTACAGAAAAGTGAGTCTGGTTTGTGGTTCAGTTCATTGAGTATTCTGCTAATGAAACTATAATTTCAATGTCCATTTTAGAGAGTTTATTGTTCTTTTTCTTTCCCTTGGAAATCTGACTTAAATACTATTGAAAATATTTTTTTTCTCCCACAAGAGGGGAAGAGAATGAGTTAGATCAAAGAAACACTATGAAACTTAATATAAATGCTGATAGTGGGCTGTTCTTATAATGGAACGAGCACATCCTAAGTAAAATGTTCAGATACTACCAGACATTCTGCTGCACGCCCCTTCCATGGCCCCAAAGTGGGCTCTTGTCTAACACTCAGAAATTAATGGTCCAATGAGACACACATGCTCACAAAGCAAGAGATTTTATTGGGAAAGGGCACCCTGGCAGAGAGCAGTAGGGTAAGGGAGCCCAGGAGAACCATTCTGCCACATGGCTCCCAGTTTTTATGGTGATGGAATTAGTTTTCAGGTTGTCTTTAGCCAATCATTCTGACTCAGAGTCCTCCCTGGTGGTACATGCTTTGTTCAGCCAAGATGGATGCCAGTGAGAAGGATTCTTGGAAGTGGTCAGACATGTGGTGTCTCCTTTTACCTTTCCCGAACTCTTCTGGTTGGTGGTGGCTTATTAGTTCTGTGTTCCTTACCAGAACCTCCTGTCATAAAACAACTCATGCCAATAGTTACTATGGTGCCTGGTCAGGGTGGGCGGCTTCAGTCAGTGTGCTTCCCCTAGCAATGCTGCTTTTCCATTCCACATGGCACCCCATCCTTTTCTCCCATCACCACCTTGTCCCCCGATTACTCCCTCTGGGCTATGCCCTTAATACACTTCTCTCATCAATTCCATTCCCTCTGCAGTGACAACAGTGTCCAACTGTTTGAAAATCACTGGCATGGACATCAATGTTGATAACATCTGATATGCACTAATACTGCTTCTAACACCATCATGGGCAACTAAACATTAAATTAAATGCAAAAATTCCTTCTGATTGGAGAAAGGACCACAGTTTTTGTTGTCACTGTCACTATTCAATCATTATCATACTTTTAGTTTATATTTCTGCATTTATTTGACTGAATATAGAAGAAGCAGCTGATGCTAAAGATCTCTGGCCTTTTACTGGTGAAGTTAAAAGCAGACAGTGCTTGACCTTAGCTTTCTTTTAGTGGGAGAACTAAGTACACCTCTTTACACTCTTGTTCGTTTTATGACTCCAGACTAAAACAATTTGCAGATCCTTTTAATTCTCACTTATGCTAAAGTACAAAATGGAGACCCGACTTGAAAATTCCATAAACAGGCAAAACCAATTAGGCCACATAAGCATAACTAAATTTAGATTACAGAACCAACAAAACTTACTGACTTCTTGCAAATGCCCCTAAAAATCATAAACAGAACTTAACCTGTTCGCCTAAATTGGCATGTGGTGTCCACATTTAAAGAATCCCCCGTCAGTAGGGGAGCTCCAGTGCTATTGCCTATCACTGTACGGCATAAACAGCCTCTGTTTTTTCACGTACAAGCTGTCCTATAGCAATACCTCTGAGCCTCATTCCCATGAGGGTTTTCCAGTCCAGAAACTGGTTTTATGTGCACAATAAACTATTGCTAATTACTATTTTAATGATCTGGTCATTTTAGACTTGCTATTTCTGGATGTTGGACACTAATAAATGCATTCAGTAATTAACTACTTTATGTCATCTCTGCCAGAGAATGATTTCACTTTGATTTTGCATCTTCAATAATATACTTGCCTTTGCAATCTACTATCTACAGCACAGCGATAATAATTGTTTTAAAATGTTAATTTATGCTCAGAATTCTCTAATTATTTCTCATCTCTCTCAGGGTAAAAACTCAAGTGTAAATATAGCCTTAAAGATCTCTCCCAGTAATCTCTCAACTATTTGAATTTCTCTCTACCTCACTCCCCTCATGCACTCAGCTTCTTTCCAGGATACATCAGACCTGATATATTAATTTTTCCATGATTTTAGAAGAAATTAAATAGTAAAAATTTTATGGGTCCCTAAAAAATGTCGTGGGCTCCAGGCACTCTGCCTTCAGGGCCTGGTGGCCAGGAGAGCCCTGCTCCTTAAGCTTTCTGGGGAATTTACCTTATACTTGTTAAGGAATATCTGGAACTTGATTTTTTTCAAACAGCCTAGGTGTGTTGTAAGGAATACTTTTTATAATTTAAATGGGTTTTAAGATGATCTGTCAGGTAGGACCATGTGAGTAAAAGAGATTTATTACACCCACAGGTCCTGGAAGGGGAGGCACATGCAGGGGGCTATACGGCACGGGTTCCAAGGAGCCATGAGAGAGTAAGGAGTATGGGCAAGTACCTTTATTGTGGGGCAGAGTGAAATATACAAGGAAGAGGCATGAGGGGATTTCATGGGCGTATGTGAATGTCAGGAGGTCAAAGTCAGGGAGAATGAGAAGGGGAACTGCTTACCACAGTGCCGCACCTGGTTACCTGGGCAGGGTGCTCACCGGATGTTCACTGGGATACTGAAGCATCAAGAAGTAGGAACATTTAAAAGTTTATACTGCTGCTGCTGCTGCTAAGTCACTTCAGTCGTGTCCGACTCTCTGCGATGCCATAGATGGCAGCCCGCCAGGCTCCCCCATCCCTGGGATTCTCCAGAGAACACTGGAGTGGGTTGCCATTTCCTTCTCCAATGCATGGAAGTGAAAAGTGAAAGTGAACCCGCTCAGTCATTTCCGACTCTCAGCGACCCCATGGACTACAGCCCACCAGGCTCCTCCATCCATGGGATTTTCCAGGCAAGAGTACTGGAGCGGGGTGCTATTGCCTTCTCCAAACTTTATACTACATGAGATTAATTTCCACCTATGTCCTCTCCCAAAGCTCTTCCTTGCCCTTACTATAAAAGTATTCCAAACTCCCACATTCCTTATGCTCCTTGCTCATCTTTTTTTAAAAAATCTGCATTGCATTTTTTAAGATCTGATATATTTTATTTGCTTGTTTATTTTGTTAAGTATCTCCTCCAACAAGAATAAGTATTACACAAAAAATGTTTTGTGCATTGCTTTTTTCAAAGCTCCTAAAAGTATAGTCTGAAATAAGCCTAGCCTGTAATAGATATTCAAAACACAAAGCTGGTAAAATTGAATGCAACTGGAAAGGGTAAGGTAGTTTCTTACAAAACCAAAAAATTACTTGTCATACTACTTCAAGCTGCACTTTAGGCATTTTTGCAGATAAAATTGATTTCATCATTGTATTTATGCTGCTGCTGCTAAGTTGCTTCAGTTGTGTCCGACTCTGTGCGACCCCATAGATGGCAGCCCACCAGGCTCCCCCAACCCTGGGATTCTCCAGGCAAGAACATTGGAGTGGGTTGCCATTTCCTTCTCCAATGCATGAAAGTGAAAAGTGAAAGTGAAGTCGCTCAATCGTGTCCGATTCTTCGAGACCCCATGGACTGCAGCCTACCAGGCTCCTCCATCCATGGGATTTTCCAGGCAAGAGTACTGGAGTGGAGTGCCATCGCCTTCTCTAGTATTTATGCTAGTATATAGAAAAATAATTGTTTTTTTTACACATTGATATTTATCTTGCAACTCCACTGAACTCATATGTAACTTCTAACAAATGTTTATGGGTTTTAAGGAGTTTCTGTATATGAGATCATACATAGATCTCATAGTATTTCTATAGTAGTTTTACTTTTTCCTTTCCAATCTAGACCATTTTTCTCTTTCTTGTCTAATTGCCTTGCTTAGAAAATCCAGCTGTGTACTGAAGTGACAGGAGAGCACCTTTTTTTCCCATTCCTGATCTTAGGGGCAATATATTCAGTCTTTCTCACATTGCTAGCTGTGGTTTTCTCATACATTATTTTATTGGCATGAAATTCATTTCTATTTCTATTTTGTTGAATGTTTTTTTTTTTTTATTATTTAGAGGTGTATATTTTGTCAAAATTTGTTTCTGAGTCTATCTAGAGAATTATGCAGATTTTTGTCCTATAGTGCATTACATTGATTTTCATATGCTAAGCAAACCTTACATTTCTGGGAGAAACTTTACTTTGTCATGTTGTATAATCCTTTTTATATGTTGCTAGATTTAATTTGCTAGTATTGTGTTGAAGATTTTTATGTCTAAAACATACTGACTACAATTTTGGGTTTTTGTCTGACTTTAGTATAGGTTATATATGGATCTCTTAGAGTCCATGGGAAAGTGACCCTCCTCTACTTTTTGGAAAAGTCTGAGAAGGTTTGTTATTAATTCTTCAATAAACATTTGGTAAAATTCACTAATGTAGCTGTCCATGCCTGAGGTTTTCTTTGTTGGAAGTTTTTAAATTATCAGTTCAATTGCTTTACTTGTTAGATCTAATTAGATTACCTTTTAGGTTGTCAGTTTTTATAGTTTGTGTCTTACTAAGAATATATCCGTTTTATCTAAGTTATCTAATTTCTTAGTATACTTTAACACCCTCTTCCAACAACACAAGAGAAGACTTTACACATGGACATCACCAGATGGTCAACACCAAAATCAGATTGACTATATGCTTTGCAGTCAACGATGGAGAAGCCCTACACAGTCAGCAAAAACAAGACCGGGAGCTGACTGTGGCTCAAATCATGAACTCCTTATTGCCAAATTCAGACTTAAATTGAAGAAAATAGGGAAAACCACTAGACCATTCAGGTATAACCTAAATCAAATACCTTATGATTATACAGTGGAAGTGACAAATAGATTCAAGGAATTAGATCTGATACAGTGCCTGAAGTACTAGGGACAGAGGTTCGTGACATTGTACAGGAGGCAGTGTTCAAGACCATCCCCAAGAAAAAGAAGTGCAAAAAGGCAAAATGTCTGAGAAGGCCTTAAAAATATTTGAGAAAGGAAGGGAAGCTAAAGGCAAAGGAGAAAAGGAAAGATATACCCATTTGAATGCAGAGTTTCAAAGAATAGCAAGGAGAGATAAGAAAGCATTCCTTACTGTTCAGTGCAAAGAAATAGAGGAAAACAATGGAATGGAAAAGACTAGAAATTTCTTCAAGAAAATTAGAGATAGCAAGGGAACATTTCATGCAGAGATGGGCACGATAAAGGACAGAAATGGTATGGACCTAACAGAAGCAGAAGATATTAAGAAGAGGTGGCAAGAGTACACAGAAGAACTATACAAAAAAGATCTTGATGACCCAGATAACCATGATGGTGTGATCACTCACCTACAGCCAGACATCCTGGAATGGGAAGTCAAGTGGGCCTTAGGAAGCTTCACTACCAACAAAGTTAGTTGAGGTGATGGAATTCCAGTTGAGCTATTTCAAATTCTAAAAGATGATGATGTGAAAACGTTGCACTCAATATGCCAACAAATTTGGAAACCTCAGCAGTGGCCACAGGACTGGAAAAGATCAGGTTTTATTCCATTCCCAAAGAAGGGCAATGCCCAAGAATGTTCAAACTACTGCACAATTGCACTCATCTCACACGCTAGCAAAGAAATGATCAAAATTCTCCATGCCAGTCTTCAACAGTGTGTGAACTGTGAACTTCCAGATGTTCAAGCTGAATTTAGAAAAGGCAGAGGAATCAGAGATCAAATTGCCAACATCTGTTGGATCATCAAAAAAAGCAATAGAGTTCCAGAAAAACATCTGCTTCTGATTTATTGACTATGCCAAAGCCTTTGACTGTGCAGATCACAACAAACTGTGGAAAATTCTGAAAGAGATGGGAATACCAGACCACCTCTTCATGCAGGTTAAGAAGCAACAGTTAGAACTGGACATGGAAAAACAGACTGGTTCCAAATCTGGAAAGGAGTATGTCAAGGCTGTATATTGTCACCCTGCTTATTTAACTTATATACAGAGTACATCATGAGAAATGCTGGGCTGGATGAAGCACAAGCTGGAATCAAGATTGCCGGGAGAAATATCAATAACCTCAGATATGCAGATGACACTACCCTTATGGCAGAAAAAGAAGAAAAAATAAGAACCTCTTGATGAAAGTGAAAGAGAAGAGTGAAAAAGGTGGCTTAAAACTCAGCATTCAGAAACTAAGATCATGGCATCCAGTCCCATCACTTCATGGCAAATAGATGGAAAACAATGGAAACAGTGACAGACTTTATTTTGTTGGGCTCCAAAATTACTGCAGACGGTGACTGCAGCCATGAGATTAAAAGACACTTGCTCCTTGGAAGAAAAGTTATGACCAACCTAGACAGCATGTTATAAAGCAGATACATTACTTTGCCAACAAAGGTCCGTTTAGCCAAAGCTATGGTTTTTCCAGTTGTCGTGTATGGATGTGAGAGTTGGCCCATAAAGAAGGCTGAGAACCAAAGAATTGATGCTTTCAAACTGTGGTGTTGGAGAAGACTCTTGAGAGTCCCTTGGACTGCAAGGAGATCCAACCAGTCCATCCTAAGGGAAATCAGTCCTGTATATTCATTGGAAGGACTGATGCTGAAGCTGAAACTCCAATGCTTTGGCTACCTCATGTGAAGAACCGACTCACTGAAGAAAACCCTAAGGCTGGGAAAGACTGAAGACAGGAAGAGAAGGGGACAACAGAGGAAGAGATGGTCGGATGGCATCACCAACTCTATGGACATGAGTTTGAGTAAGCTCGGGGTGTTGATGATGGACAGGGGAACCTGGCCTGCTGCAGTCCATGGTGTCACAAAGAATTGAACAATACTGAGTGACTGAACTGAACTAAACTGAATACTGTCCCTTTATTTTCATAGTATTTTTTGTTTCTATATTAGTAATAGGTTTCCCTCTTACATTCCTGACTTTAAATACTTAGCCTAAAGAAGCATTTATATTACTTATCACACACACAAAAAAATAAATACTTAGCCTTTTTCTCCCTTGCTCTCTTGCTCTTTTGCTCCCTCATTATCTTCACTTAGTAAACCCAGGTAAAGTTTTATCAATAGATGGTATGGGGAGGGAGGTGGGAGGAGGTTTCAGGATTGGGAACACGTATACACCCGTGGAGGATTCATGTTGATGTATGGCAAAACCAATACAGTATTGTAAAGTAAAATAAAGAAAAAAAAACAAAAACTGAAAGATAAATAAATAATCAGTTTTGTTGCTTTGAAAGTGAAAGTGAAAGAAAGTGAAAGTGAAGTCGCTCAGTCGTGTCCGACTCTTTGCGACCCCGTGGACTGTAGCCCACCAGGCTCCTCCGTCCATGGGATTCTCTAGGCAAGAATACTGGAGTGGTTGCCATTTCCTTCTCCAGGGGATCTTCCCGACCCAGGGATCAAACCCAGGTCTCCCACATTGCAGTCAGGTGCTTTAACCTCTGAGCCACCTGAGCACTATTTCTCTATTTCTATTTCATTAGTTCCCATTCTAATATTTTTAATTATTTCCTTCTGTTTGCTTTAAATTTAGTGTGTTCTTTCTTTTTTTTTAGTTTACTGATTTGACATCTTTCTTTTTTAATATACGCATGTGTTTTCCAGAAGAGGAAAGATGTCTTATTATTTAATTCCAGGATTTAGTAAGACATCTAAGTTAGATAAGTTGCTTGATCTCTGTGGAGCTTGCTTTCCTTATGTGTAAAACAGAAATTGTAATTCATATCTTTAAGTTTTGTGACAGAAATCGTGAATTATGTAGACCTTCTGACATGGTACATGGGAAAAACAAGTTTTCAATACATTTTATATAGTATTTATGGCAGCAGATTCACTTATCTGTTATCAGAACAAAAACAGATGTAACAACATCTGTATCAGAGGAGAAATACACATTTAAGATACATGCACATAAGAGAAGAGATAGCATTCATCATACTCATGTGTGAGTATGAGAGATTTTTTTATGAGACCAAAAATCATATACCTAGAAGAGAACCAAATAAATATATTGCATGTGGTAATTCAAATACTCAAATAACCAAAATATGCATGTGTCCTATTACTTTCATGACAAGGAATATGAAAATCATATCAGTCTACTTTTTTTAGAAGGCATATCATGAAATCATTAAAGAGTTCTACTCTTCTGTGCATATTTCCAAAAGCAATTCTTTTGGCATATGATAAAATGCCAAAATGTTTTATTTTTTCTCTTTGATAAGTAAATACGACATATCTTTGATAAATGAGCTATGCAAGCATTATATGCACATTATTTTTATTTTTTAATATTTCAGAATACTAAAAGCAATAACAGAATGCTGGAGACATCAACAAATTTTGAGTAGCTGAGTACTCAAATTGTGTGCTTGGTACCTAACATGTTAAAATAAACATAGAACAGATATAAAAGTAGGGAAAATAAAGAATTTTATTGGCCTCTGTAGAGAAGTAAGTATGGTTTCTCATTATCTAAGACTTTCTAAATTTTTTCCAGTAAAGAAAGTGCATTAGAATATTTCTGTAAATATCACATATATTAAATTGAATGAAAGGCATCTGCATCAAAATTGACTCTCCCCCACAAAAAAAAAAAAAAGAAATTGGGAATTACTTATACTTAACATTGTAGATTGGCTGAGAATTTTTTTGGCAGCAAGAGAAAGATGACAGTCATAGACATTTAGATTTTAAGATTAAAAAGTAGTATAATTACTAAGTATTATTACACTAAAATACACTAGATTTTTTTCATTTTGATGTGTTTTCTTTTTAATATATGTGATATTTCTGTAAATATCACATATATTAAATTGAATGAAAGGCATCTGCA
>SJYT01046258.1:372986-409705 GCA_006410635.1 Cephalophus harveyi | reverse complement strand
ATGTTAAATCATTAAATCCAATACATGTAAGAAGTCAAAATTTTTAATATTTGACCTCTTGAGTTCTATTTCTCAGCTATATTCTGAAATAGAAGCTTTAGTTTTTGTGTCAAAAGGAACACTTGCATAATTAGATGAGAGTTCAATTAATTAATTGTGTTTCCTAATGAAAGAGTTGTCAGCTTCTTAAATGAAAATATATTGTTATGATGGGAATTAGAGTATTCATGTAATTAAAATAGGAAATATTGTTTTTAGCAGCCATTAAGTTATCATGCCATGCCCTTAAGTAATACTGTGCTGACTAGCCTATTAAAATAGAAGCAACAGAGTAGAAAAATAATATGATTGAAAAATACCTCATATTCATGTACAGTTGTATTTCACTGGAATTTATTTTTTCAATATATATCTGTTCAAATCCCACCACACTAGCTTTTTATTCATACTAGTGGGAATGCACTATAAGTGATACACTATTTCATTCTTCTATTGTTTATTTTTCTGTTATGGCATTTAATACCAAGATAAATGTAAACCATGAATTTGAATGTATATCATGTTTTTTATAATTTTTACAAAGCCTAGTGTATTTGTATGACCAATTTCTGAGGCTTTTCTGGTAACAATACTCTGGTTCTCTTTCCCATTTTCATTTCTAATGGATCCAATGGTGCTTGAAACACCCCTCATCTCCAGACATGAGCAACATACCATGTGGCTAATCAGCACATTTCATTATTCTGGTCTTGGTGATTAGGTCAGATGGTGCTGGGTTATCCAGTCTAAACCAAATCAGATTCCATCCCCAAATTTTGCTTCTTTCTTTCCCTGAGTGTGGTACATTGTTATAGATAAGTCTGGAGCTACTGGTGCCTATTTATGCCAGCATACATATAATGGAATCAGGCCTGAAAAGCAAGCCACAGGAAAGAAAGCAAGTGCTAGGATCTGGATACAGACAGACATGGTGAAAGCCAGGCTGTCCTCTGAATTTCTAATTAAATAAATCAATAAATTATCTCTTTTGTTTAAGCCAATTTAAGTTGATGTTCTGTCCAAATATAAGTATCCTCACTAATACAGGAAGGATAGAAAATTATCTCATATGCAACAAACTAGAGCACAAAAAAATATCCAGAAAAACATTCTGTAAATGCTCTACTCTCTTGGCACATGCAGTATGCCTGTGGCATCTATATTTGTTCTAAGATAAAGTATATTTAAATAAATAGATAATCTTACTTACATAAGCTTTATAAATTAATCTATATACATGTATATCTCAGCTTTATTTTTATGGGGATATATTTATTGGGGGAAGGGTAAGGAGGTCAGCCAGTACAAATATTAAAAATCTTAAAGAACCTGATTTCCTCATACATCTAATGAAGACTTTTGGATCTTCTGATTTCTCACTTTCCTTTCATCCTTGATGTGCTAAGTCACTTCAGTTGTGTCCAACTCTTTGGGACTATGGACCATATAGCCTGTCAGGCTCCTCTGTCCATAGGATTCTCCAAGCAAGAATACTGGAATGGTTGCCATTCCCTTCTCCAGGAGATTTTCCCAACACAGGGATTGAACCTGCATCTCTTATGCCTCCTACATTGGCAGGCAGGTATCCTTACCACAAGCACCATCTGGGAAGCCCTTTCATCCCTAAATAAGACTAACAAACATATTTGTGCTTTTAAGCAATGGTTTTTGCCTATCTAGTTGTAAACGTTCCAAAACTACCTGGCTACTTCTTTCTGAGAGTTTTTAATTTTTGCAATCATCTCATCATACATTTAATGAAATGATTTTGTACTTAGAAGTTATTGTATCATTCTAAATAGACACACAAGTGCATGGAAAAATGCTCAACATCACTAATTATTAGGGAAATGCAAATTAAAACTACAATGAGGTATCACATCGTATCAGTCAGAATGGCCATCGTCAAATGTCCATAAATAATAAATGCTGGAGAGGGTGTAGCAAAAAAGGAACCCTCATGCAATGTTGATGGGAATGCAAATTGGTAAAGCCACTGTGGAGAACAGTATGGCGGCTCCTTACAAACTGAAAGTAGAGCTACCATATGATCCTGCAATCTCACTCCTGGGCATATATCTGGGGAAAATTCTAATTTGAAAAGATGCATGCACTCCAATGATAATCTAATATGGTGCAGTACAAGGCCATGCACTCATGTTCTCCTGCGAGAACACCAAAATCACACATGGTTGCTGAACAACCATGGACAGAAGAATGTCAGATCCCACCAAAAAAAAAAAAAAAAATACCCCACATCCAAAAGCAAAGAGGCTCCAACGAGACATGTTTAAAATCAAATTTCAGACACACCAGAGATACTCGGAGGGTGTAAACAAAACATTGTTCACACCAGGACCCAGGGAAAAGGAGCAGTCACTTCCACAAGAGACTGAACTAGACCTGCCTTTGAGAATGTGAGTGTCTCCTGCGGAGGCACGGGTCAGCAGTGGCATGCCACAGGGACAGAGGCTCTGGCTGCAGGCCTGGGAAGCATGGCCTGTGGCATAAGTCCTTTTGGAGGAGGTAGCCATAAGCTCCACTATGGAGCCACTGAGCAGACAACCCACAAACTGGAAGCAATTATACCAAAGCAGTTCTTGCACTGTTGCAAAAATTCTAGGGCCCACAACAGATATCCCAAGCTGGGGATTCAGCAAAGGGAGTGACAATCCTCGGGGAATTTGACTTTGAAGACCAGTAGGATTTGATTACACTACCTCCCCAGGACTGGGGAAACAGACTCTTGGAAGGCACCACAAAACCTGGGGCACACCAGGACCCAGGAGAAAGGAGCAATGACCCCACAGGAGACTGAGCCAGACTTGCCTGTGAGTGTCTGGGAGTCTCCGGTGGAGGCATGATCAATAGTGGTGTGCCACAGGGTCAGGGGCACTGACTACAGTAGTTGGGTGCTGGCACAAGTCCTTTTGAAGGAGGTTGCCATTACCCCTACAATAGTTGGGCCTCAGGCAAACCTACAGGGAGGGAACACAACTCCGCTCATCAGCAGGAAACTGGATTAAAGATAGACTAAGTATGGCCTTGCCCAACAGAGAAAACCCAGTTTTTCCCACAGCCAGTCCCTTCCACCAGGAAGCTTCCATAAGCCTCTTATCCTCATCCATCAGAGGGCAGACAAGACGAAAGCCACAATCACAGAAAACTGACCAACAGATCACATGGATCATAGCCTTGTCTAACTCAATGAAACTATGAGCCATTCTGTGTAGGGCTTCCCAAGATGGATGGATCACGGTGGAGACTTCTCACAAAATGTGATCCATTTAGAAGGGAATGGCAAGCCACTTAAGCATTCTTACCTTGACAACCCCATGAACAGTATGGAAAGGCAAAAAGATATGACATAGAAAGATGAACCCCCCTGGGTGGGAGGTGCACAATATGCTACTGGAGAAGAGTGGAGAAATAGCTCCAGCAGGAAGGAAGAGGCTGAGCCAAAGAGGAAACAATGATGTAACTGGTGATGGAAGTACAATCTGATGCTGTAAAGAACAATATCACACAGGAACCTGGAATGCTAGGTTCATGAATCAAGGTAAATTGCAAGTGGTCAAATAGGAGATGGCAAGAGTGAGCATCGACATTTTAGGAATCAGTGAACTAGAATGGACTAGAATGGGCGAATTTAATTCAGATGACCATTATATCTACTACTGTGGGCAAGAATCCCTTAGAAGAAATGGAGTAGCCATCATGGTCAACAAAAGACACTGAAATTCAGTACTTGGGTGCAATCTCAACAATGACAGAATGATCTCTGCTCGTTTTCAAGGCAAAAAATTCAAATTTCACAACAATCCAAGTCTATTTCCCAACCACTAATGCCAAAGAAGGTGAAGTTGAGTGGTTCTATGATGACCTACAAGACCTTCTAGAATTAACACCAAAAAAAGATGTCTTTTTCATCATAGGCGAATGGAATGCAAAAGCAGGAGGTAAAGAGATACCTGGAGTAATAGGCAAGTTTGGCCTTGGAGTGCAAAATGAAGCAGGGCAAAGGCTAACAGAAGTCTGCCAATAGATTTCACTGGTCACAGCAAACACCCTCTTCCAACAACAGAAGAGATGACTCTACACATGGACATCACCAGATGGTTAATATCAAAATCAGACTGATAATATCCTTTGCAGCTGAAGATGGAGAAGTTCTAATGGTCAGCAAAAATAAGACCAGGACCTAACCCTGGCTCAGATACAAACTCCTTATTGCAAAATTCAGGCTTATATTGAAGAGAGTAGGGAAAACCACTAGGCTATTCAGGTATGACCTAAATCAAATCCCTTACGATTATACAATGTAAGTGACAAATAGACTCAAGGGATTAGCTCTGATAGAGTGTCTGAAGAACCATGGACTGAGGTTCCTAACATTGTAAAGGAGGTGGTGATCAAAACCGTTCTCAAGAGAAATAAACTTAAAAAGGCAAAATGGCTATCTAAAGAGACTTTACAAATAGTTGAGAAAAGAAGAGAAGCAAAAGGCAAAGGAGAAAAGGAAAGATACGTGCATCTGAATGCACATAGTTCCAAAAAATAGCAAAGAGAAATAAGAAAGTCTTCCTAAGTGAACAATGCAAAGAAATAGAGGAAAACAATAGAATGGGAAAGACTAAAGATATCTTCAAGAAAATTAGAGATACCAAGGGAACATTTCATGCAAAGATGGGCACAATAAAGAACAGAAACAATATGGACCTAACAGGAGAGGAAGATATTAAGAAGAGGTGGCAGGAATACACAGAACTATACAAAAACAATGTTCAAGCTGGTTTTAGAAAAGGCAGAGGAACCAGAGATCAAATTGCCATGGATCATGGAAAAAGCAAGAGTACCATAAAATCATCTATTTCTGCTTTATTGACTATGCCAAAGCCTTTAACTGTGTGGATCACAATAAACTGTGGAAAATTCTTCAAGAGATGGGAATACCAGATCACCTGACCTGCCTCTTGAGAAACCTATATGCAGGTCAGGAAGCAACAGTTAGAACTGGACATGGAACAACAGACTGGTTCCAAATAGGAAAAGGAGTACATCAAGGCTGTGTATTGTCACCCTGCTTATTTAACTTTTATACAGAATACATCATGAGAAACGCTGGACTGGATGAAGCACAAGCTGGAATCAAGATTGGTGGGAAAAATATCAATAACCTCAGATATGCAGATGACACCACCCTTATGGCAGAAAGTGAAGAGGAGCTAAAAAGCCTCTTAATGAAAGTGAAAGAGGAGAGTGAAAAAGTTGGCTTAAAGCTCAACATTCAGAAAACGAAGATCATGGCATCTGGTACCATCACTTCATGGGAAATAGATGGGGAAACAGTGGAAACTTTACATTTTTGGGCTCCAAAATCACTGCAGATGGTGACTGCAGCCATGAAATTAAAAGACACTTGCCCCTTGGAAGAAAAACTATGACCAACCTAGACAGCATATTAAAAAGCAGAGACATCACTTTGCCAACAAAGCTCTGTACAGTCAAAGTTATGGTTTCTCCATTAGTCTTGTACAGTTTTGAGAGTTGGACCATAAAGAAGGCTGAGTGCTGAAGAATTGATGCTTTTGAACTGTGGTGTTGGAGAAGACTCTTGGGAGTCCCTTGGACAGCAAGAGATCAAATCAGTCAATCCTAAAGGAAATCAACCCTGAATATTCATTGGAAGGACTAATGCTGAAGCTGAAGCTCCAATATTTTGGCCACCTGATGTGAAGAGCCAGCTCACTGGGAAAGATACTGATTCTGGGAAAGATTGAAGGCAGGAGGAGAAGGGGACAACATAGAATGAGATGGTTGGATGGCATCACCGACACAACGGACATGAGTCTGAGCAAGCTCTGGGAGATGGTGAAGGACACAGAAGCCTGGCGTGCTGCAGTCCATGGGGTTGCAAAGAGTCGGTCATGACTCTGTGACTGAACAACAACAGAGCACCCAGTGTTCACAACAGCACTATTTACAGTAGCCAAGACATGCCACCAACATAAATGCTCATCAACAGATGAACTGAAAAACAAGATGGGATATATAAGTACAATGGAATATTACTCAGCCATAGAAAAATGAAATAATGCCATACATAACAATGTGGTTAGACTTTGAGATAGTCATATAAATGAGGTAAACCAGACAGAGAAAGACAAATATATGATACTGCTTATATGTACAATCTTATAATGATACAAATGATCTTTAAAACAGAAATAGACCCATATACATAGAAAACAAACTTACAGTTACCAAAGGGGTAAGGGGTTAGGGGTGGATAAATTAGGAAGTTGGGATTAACAGATATATACTGCTATATATAAATATATAGCCAATGAGGACCTCCTATATAATGCAGGGAACTATATTCAATATTTTGTAATAACCTACAAGGGAAAATAATCTGAAAGAGAATATATGTATTCGGTATATGTATACATATAAATCACAGTTGGTCGCATGTGAATCTTATTCTGTCATCACATTTTTCTCAGAAGTCTCAATATTTGAAAATTTTGCTTTTAAAATAATACACAGAATCCATACTCAATAGATCAAAATATCTTCATCTATCCTCTTCATCATATACCTTGTTTGATTGACAAAATCCATGCTATCTTGCTTCTGTAGACATTTTAGTTAGTGACATTTTAGCATAAAGAGTTTTCCAATAATCTTATAATCTTGGGAATACACTGTCATTTGGCATGTAAGATGTATTTTTGTCAAGGTATCAGTTCAGTTCAGTTCAGTCACTCAGTCGTGTCCGACTCTTTGTGATCCCATGAACTGCAGTACACCAGGCCTCCCTGTCCATCATCAACTCCCAGAGTTCACTCAAACTCACATCCATCAAGTCGGTGATGCCATCCGGCCATCTCATCCTCTGTCGTCCCCTTCTCCTCCTGCCCCCAATCCGTCCCAGCATCAGAGTCTTTTCCAACGAGTCAGCTCTTAGCGTGAGGTGGCCAAAGTACTGGAGTTTCAGCTTAGGCATCATTCCTTCCAAAGAACACCCAGGACTGATCTCCTTTAGAATGGACTGGTTGGATCTCCTTGCAGTCCAAGGGACTCTCTAGAGTCTTCTCCAACAGATACTAAAACCTATAATTCCCAGGCTATCCACTGCATCTTTTTTATCTTTACCAATGTCTCTCTGGAGCCCAGCATATGTTAGGAATATTTTAATTGTAATAGAATTATTAAATACTAAATAAATATTAAGTAAATATTTCTAGCAATCATATCTCCCAATGAGTGTAAAAATGAGTTTGAAAAAATAACAATAACCCACCCCTTCATTCTGCCCTTACATATCCCTGTCCCATATTGACTTGTGCCTCTAGCCCTGTGACTTAACTGGATTAATGGAAATGTGAAACAGAGAAGGAAAAAGTGCTCCTGCTTTGAGCGAGGCATGCCTTATCTTGCTGCTCCTGGGAATTCCACAACCAGCTACTCTGTGAGTGAGGCAAGCAGCATCTGGATGATGAGAAACACTACCCGAATCACCCTCATTCTTCAGCTGACACTGAATATGCTGTCAGACATGGTTTGGGACATCAGTGACCCAGTCAAGCTGCCTACTAACCAGTGATCAGCTGGAGTATCTGAATTAGAACTTTCCAGTGAGCTCACAGAATTGGACCTCCACTACCACCACCCCTCCACCAAATTAAAATTATTGATTTAAACTAGAAATGTTGGAGTGGCAGCATACTGAACAAAATTTAACTGATATACCTGGGAAATTAAAACTCTTGGGGACATTCATACTAGAAGCCTGAAAGTGATTAGAGAAGAGACATTCATAGCAATCAAAGCATTTCATATCCTTTGGAGGACTATGGATTTCTTTTTCCATATTGTGCTCATTGAGAATACAATTGCTATTTGCTTGTGTGTTTTTTGATTCAGGGTTGTTCGTAACAACAAAAATGAAGGTAAAATAAAGTAAAGAGGGAAGAAAAAATTAATAGTCTGAAGTGAGTTACATGTGTGATATCATTTACTGGTTAAATATATGAGGTTTAATCATATTGTTGTTTGTACTATTTTTTTTATGTTACTACATTCTCCCTAAATGACAAGGTTTATTTTAATGCATAAATGAAGTTGTAAACCTTTATGCCAATTTATCTAAATGCAGCTCTACTCTTTAAAAAAAAAAAAGTTAAACATATATCCCTTAAAGTAAACAAATTTTCAGAGGACATGAATATAGTGTTTTGACACTTTGAGGATTTAGTGAGTTATTTTTAGTGCCAGTCCAAATCATTCTTAATTTTCCTTTCCATCAATCTACAGAAGTTGGCTAGCACTTGTCATTTTCACCATCCCAGAAAAATAAATGAAATAAGAAATGACTGGGTAGACAAAGTCATTTCAGCCTGAGAACAAGATCAGCAGTGGCATTTCACAGTAATGATATATCAGAACATAAACTACAAGATAATTAAAGACAAATCTATATAAAATCAAAGAAAGATGGTACACTTTTCAAAAATCAATAGGTTTAAAATCATAAATACACACTGCAATCTTTAAGGAAGTATTAAATTGCCTGTACTTTCAGTCACATTCATGATGAATAGCTGCCAGTTGCTTACTCGTGTAGTAAATGATAGACTGTGAAGTTCTGAACTTTTTTCCAATACTGGAAACCAACTGTGAAATAGATACTACCAATTAGTAGTGTTGAACACATCCTAACTCCCAACTTTATGTTTCCTTAAAGTAGTGGAGACAGTGGCTAATGTCTCAGGGATGTTAGTATTACACAATATATAAAGCTTAAGGATAAAAAGGACTCTCAGAATGAACTAAAAAGAGGATTATGTTCTCTTTTTCCTTCTTTCCTTCTTTCCTTCTCTCCTTTCCCCTCCTACTGCTTCACATCCACCTTATTCTCTAACTTCTTAATTTCTGATTTTTTCTGTAAGATTTATGAATATTATTTCAATGAAAACTGAACCCTTTAATATTCAGAATTACTATGAACCTCTCTGAACCAAGTAATCTATAGGATATAAATCTGATTTGCAAATCTCTATTTAAAGTCTCATCATTTTGAAATATGTCCAAATTGTCATTTAACTCACTTTTCTAATCTGAGAAAATAAAGTACCTGGAATTGAATTTCTAAAGAGTTTGGAAGTGAAAAATAGTGCTATCTTCTAATAAGAGCAAATGACAAAAAGAAAGGAAACTGATCATCTTAAAAAAAAGGACAAGTTTTCAAGATATGTCTCTAGTTCTAGGATACAAAAGCAAATTATTTTACTTGAAAATTTTGGAAATAGGAAAAGCTTTGATCCTCCTGAGAGCCCCATTATGAGAGACCTGGGTCATCACTCTTGGTAGCAAATATCTAAGCAGTTTGATTATCACTGAGGAGCCCAGGTCTTGGTGAGACACTGTCTAGATATCACATGATTATGGTTAGAGCAACACAATAGCTCCAGCATCAGTAAGAACTGGTTCTGAACCAATGAGACCAACTTTGAGAACTGGGAACAGATGGGAAATAAAAAAAGCTATGTATATTGATGGTTCCTTCTGTGAAGAGTCCAGGGAAAGGCTGAATAATTCAGATGCTGGCACCATGAATTAGACTGCAACCTCAAAAAATATGAATTATATAAAGTAGCATTTCAAATAGTGAGTGTTTTAACAATGTTATAACAGGAATTATTAATGGTAAATATGCTGAGAAGTAGGTGGACAGTCTATGTTAATAAATTGAGCTTTAAAAGCTGAGAATTTAAATGAAAAACAAAGTATAAAGGTAGTTGATTATGTATGTAGGAACTTAAAATACATTCTAAAAACTTAAATTTTTTTTAAAAGATAACAAAAACTGAGCAGAAGAATGATACATGAGTCAATAAAATCTATTTCCAAGCATTTAAAAAGCTTCACAATAAAGAGGTAGTGAATAACAGACTGTTTTAGTGTTGAAACTTTGAACTATTACAATAAGAATAAACTTTGTGTTGAAACTTTATAACACAGAATATAAAATATATATTCATTAACAAAAGATGCTTCTTGATTTTTTACAAGTTTACAGATTTCCTGATTTTTTTCCCCCAGATGACCCTTAAATAAGTAAAAACTATGGCATTCCCTCAAGTTGTAAAACTACAGCTTGATATTTAGAACTAACTATGATACATATGGGTAGTATGTGTAAGAGAGCCCTTCTTTATATGTGTGATACTGGGTAAAAATTAAGTAGTAAAAATCATAACCATTTTCCATTGGAAATTTGTCAGTGTTTCTTAAATATCTTGCCCTTGACAGCCGGGAAATGAAAGTGTTATCAAGACTAGACAGAGAGATACAGGTATGAATTATTATTATTATTATTTGAAATTTATTTCATGTATGCCAGAGCCTATCAAACATCTAAAGGTCTATGAAATAGATCCTGATCTGTGAAAGAGCCATAACACCAATATCACTAGGGTCATATTCCATGGAAAAAAAGAAGCACTATTGATGAAAAATTAGGTATTCAATCCCTAATTTTATAAATATTTGCTTTTTTCATTTGTTTGTTTTGTTTCAATATATATGCCTTGATGAATATCTGTGTGTGTCACCTTTGCTCTTCAAGAAGTAGATCTTGGTGGCAGTGAAGTTGATTCACTTTTTTTTAAAGAACTATTTTACTGTGGACTGCTGTAGTTCAACATTTATTGATTGCTTACTCTTTGGAGTCCTGTTCTATATTAGACACTCCATCATTAGACAATTTGCACTTAAAAGAGTTCTTCCGAAGAGTTCAACCTCGTTGTGTCAAGTTTCTTGGTCAGGACTGCCCTCTCCCAGTAGCATTTTAGAAGGATGTCTTCTGTATCTTATTAAATGATACACTTGAAACAAGTCTGAATATAATTCCCTGGCAATCAAACATCTTAGGTTTCTGGAAAAGATGCTGTCTGGCCTGAACTTTTTTAAACATATGTGATGGGATTGATTCAGGGACAAGATTGGGTGATGTGCTATTGCACCCAAACACTTTAAAGTTTTTGGAAAAGCAAGGGTGTTATGAACACTACATCAGATTATATTTTGATCTAGTCCAGTGATCAGCATCTAAATATTTACTTTATTTTTTTTTTTAATATAATTGTTGCAAAATAACATGGTGCCATGGAAAGAAAACTATCCTTTTAGTAAACTCTGGGTGCTATAACACCCTCTCATTGCTCATATTCTGTAAAAGGATTCTACATCAGATTTCTGCAATCCTGAAGTTATAAAATACTACAGTACCTTGAGAGAACACCATGCATTATGCTTCCATGTAGTTCTTGTCTCCTCAGCCAGAGATTCTCATATTTTGCCTCATTCAAGAGATCGTTTAAACAGCAGATGACTTGATGAAAACTTGTGAAGATTTAATATGCAGATGCTGAAATATACTGTTACATGGCTCCTTATACACTTCTTCCATAATTCCTGTCATACTCCATATAATTCCTAAGGGATCAGTCAGAAAAATAATATGACTACGACAGTTGCTAATAAATATTTACTATTATATATGCATAACCATATGTGGTTTGAATTCCTAGCAATACCAAACACTTACATGAGCTACACGCTTTTCGTGTTAATGTCACTCTCCTTCCCCATCCTCCTGATTAATTTCTCATTGCTCCTTGTCTTGTGTTTTAAGCCCCAGATTAAATCACTTGGTGATTTCTCTTCACTCATATCCTATGATTTGTATCATTCGACTCTCATCCACTAAATTGTAAACTGTAAATATAAGTCATCCCCTAGAATGTTTATTTCACTGCCATATTACCAGCAACATTGTCTGGCATATAGTAGGTACTCAAAAAAAATTTTTTTTCAAGAAATGAATAAATGAAAGAAATCTTTAAAGTTTAACTTTTTTGGTCTACTCTTATAGAAGGGCTTCCATGCTTTTCCCCTAGTACCACCAAACTAAATTACATGCCTCTCCACAGGGCTCCCTTGTTAATACATACATTTATCTATTACTGTAAAAGCTGGGTTGCTTGTTAATATGTGTGCTTATCTCTAGACACATATCAAATTCCCTTTTATTAGGAATTGTTTTATTCATATTTCTTTTTTCAAATTTTTCATGCCTAGTAGGGAAGATGACATAATTGGGCATTCAATAATCTGTTGAATGAAGGCATGGATACATTCATTCTTAATTCTATGGGCACGTGTGTGTGCATGTGCACGTGTGCACTCATCCAGGTTCAGTTCTATTCAACCTTCTCTCAGGTTTTGTCAGGGTTAGGAGTGCATTTGCTCTCTGAGCTCTATTCTACTTTGGCTCTTTTGATCAAAAGGAACATTTTTAGATTATCAAAAGAGAGAGATTGCTCAAGTTTCTATCTTTGTTGCCGCTGTCCATTTATTTAAATGCTGTTTATTCCTTTTCAGACTGAATGCCATAAGAACATTCATTTTATCCATATTTTTTCTAGCCTCCTGCTGGAATGTAAAAATTGTCAGTGTTCTCAATGATTGGGGTGGACAAACTGTCAGTCACATCTTCCTTTAGGTGTCATTTTTACAGAGCTGCCACGAATCCACACTTAATTTGGACATTATCAAAAGAGTATCCATAATAAAATTTGCTAAGGTTTCAATATCACAGGAAACCAAGAAAGTGAATATCAAGTGAAATGTGAAGGTCAAGGCAGAAATGAATCCATCAACAGAAATTAAAATGACAATAAAGATGACCCAAAAAACAAATTCATTTGAATGCCTATAATGGCAGGCCATGGCAGTCCATGGGGTCACAAAGAGTTGGTCACAACTGAGTGACTGAGTACACACACACACACACACACACACACACACAGAGTTTATTTAAGTAGCAACAAAGGGTTAGTCAGGAATTGACCGTCAATGTTTGAGGCTAAATCGTTAGCAGACAATCCAAAAGAATCACAGAGAACAGCAACAAGGAGTGTTAAGTATTAATATTAGCCAAAAAAGGGTCTGCACTAAGATTGTTGCTTTCTGTGTTTGTTCAGGATGTTGTTCAGTTGCTTATGTTACTCTCTCATTCAAATGACAGTCATGAGTAAACAAACATGACCTTCAGGCTTGTGTATAATTATAATATAAAGCATTCAAATGTCTAATGCTTCAATAAAACTAGCAATAACTCAACAGTTGCAAAACACTGAAATTTTATGTTTGCCATGTTCATATCTTCACAAGCTGCACACACCCATGGTCTCAACCCAGATCCAGACACAAAACATTCCTGGCAAAACCCCCTGGTGGGCATGAATGGCCCATAGTGACAGGATCTGAATGCCTGAAGCCAGGAGGTTTTGCCAGGAATGTTTTGTGTTTGAATCTGGGCTGAGAACATGGGTGTGTGCAGTTTGTGAAAAAAGAGAGGGAATACTTTTTTACTAGCTTTTAATTTACTTATTTACTTATCTAATGATACCATTTTATACAGAAGGCTCAAGGTAGTCAAAATTACAAAGACACTGAAATCGGGACCAAGAGATGGAGAAAAGCAGATGCTGCAAACTCTTCCACAAGGAAGCCATCACTGACAAAAGGAGGAAGTGAGTCGGGTTGGCCTGGAAAGGCCAAGCTGCCGCTGAGGGACCACTCTCCTGCAGGCAGCAGCCCAGAGGGCATCCGTGGCCCGCAGTTACAGGATCTGATTGCCTCAAACAATGACAGAAATGCAGATTTCCTGACATAAATATCAGAAACTTTTTTTTTTTAGAAATTTCAGATGCAAATCTCTGAAGTTAGAAGTCAGGTGGTGGTTTTTCTTAGAGAGGTGGGGGTGTCTAGGAGGGGACACTTGGTGTCTTGTTTTGATTCAGTTTCAATTTCTTTGCTCTCAAGACCTTCTATTCAATATTTTCTACCTAGAATAGAAACTGGACATAACTGTTCAGATCTGCTTTACAACAATTCGGAGTTCCTCTGCTTTGGTGAAGACTTTCAAGGTGTAAAACCCAGAATGCTATTTCTCTCTCTCCCTTTAATTACAATAGCACCTAATATCTGTACTACATTTGTTACCCATTTCTTGTAGCCAATCTATTTCGTCACAATATTCCAATTTTTTGTTTTACTATTTTATGACATGGTAAATGTCCATAAAATCCATAACTCAGCTTAGCTCATCTTTCATCAAGTAAACACTATTCAGTTCAGTTCAGTTCAGTCATTCAGTCATGTCTGACTCTTTGCGACCCCATGAATTGCAGCACACAGGCCTCCCTGTCCATCGCCAACTCGTGGAGTTCACTCAGACTCGCGTCCATCGAGTCAGTGATGCCATCCAGCCATCTCATCCTCTGTTGTCCCCTTCTCCTCCTGCCCCCAATCCCTCCCAGCATCAGAGTCTTTTCCAATGAGTCAACTCTTCGCATGAGGTGGCCAAAGTACTGGAGTTTCAGCTTTAGCATCATTCCCTCCAAAGAAATCCCAGGGCTGATCTCCTTCAGAATGGACTGGTTGGATCTCCTTGCAGTCTCCAATCCCTCCCAGCATCAGAGTCTTTTTCAATGAGTCAACTCTTCGCGTGAGGTGGCCAAAGTACTGGAGTTTCAGCTTTAGCATCATTCCCTCCAAAGAAATCCCAGGGCTGATCTGCTTCAGAATGGACTGGTTGGATCTCCTTGCAGTCCAAGAGACTCTCAAGAGTCTTCTCCAACACCGCAGTTCAAAAGCATCAATTCTTCGGCACTCAGCCTTCTTCACAGTCCAACTCTCACATCCATACATGACCACAGGAAAAACCATAGCCTCGACTAGATGGACCTTTGTTGGCAAAGTAATGTCTCTGCTTTTGAATATGCTATCTAGGTTGGTCATAACTTTTCTTCCAAGGAGTAAGCATCTTTTAATTACATAGCTGCAGTCACCA
The DNA here is from genome assembly GCA_006410635.1 of Cephalophus harveyi. Classification (NCBI taxonomy): domain Eukaryota; kingdom Metazoa; phylum Chordata; class Mammalia; order Artiodactyla; family Bovidae; genus Cephalophus; species Cephalophus harveyi. Next base: position 394,740 of record SJYT01046258.1, on the reverse strand, counting down.
TCTGCAGTGATTTTGGAGCCCAAAAATATAAAGTCTGACATTGTTTCCACTGTTTCCCCCATCTATTTCCCATGAAGTGATGGGACTGGATGCCATGGTCTTCGTTTTCTGAATGTTGAGCTTTAAGCCAACTTTTTCACTCTCCACTTTCACTTTCATCAAGAGGCTTTTTAGTTCCTCTTCACTTCCAAAGTCATCTTAAATGACACAGATGTGACATTCTCGGGTACAAGGAGGCCTGGTTGGAGCTTGCTCCAGGACTTGCTAAATAATCTGGACATTTCAAGATCTGTGGAGGAAAGGAGACCAGGGAAGAAATAGTAAGATAGCTGAATAAATGAGAGTTTAAAAGAAAAATCTAGGTGATTTTTCAGAAGGAAGAAAAGCATTTGGGTGAAAGCAATCTATTTTATCGGGAAAAGTGGCCCATTAGGACAGGCTAGAGGTGAAACTGAGGGCAGAAATCCCACGGGCTGGGGACTCCTGCCAGGTGATGGAGGGGGGAGGATGGACAAGATGAGGGCCCAGACGGCAGAGACCCAGAGCCAGGATGGGCTCCACAGAGTCGTTCACATCAGCGAGAACTCCTCTTTGGCCAGAAGACGTATCTGCCTGAGGGGAGCCTGGCTGCAGACTCCCCCATGTGTTTCTTTAGCAATTTCACCTCCGGGGCCAGGGGGACCTTCCCTTCCCGCACCCGTGAGTGACGGCGCTTCCCGCAGGCGAGGGTCCCAACCCCCCATTGCCTACAGCTGGCGCTTCTTTCTGGAAGCTCCGTGCCCTGCAAATGCACTGACTCCCGGCAGCCCTGCTCTCTTGGTTCTACAGGTCTGTACGGCAGACTCAGCTCTGTGAGTGTTTCTGCAGACACTTTCATGTGATGCTGATGGCCTGTCCTGGGAGGCCCAGCCCTTTTCTGAAGCCCCCGCAAGGCTGTGCACCTGGGCCATGGGAGAAGCCCGTGGGCTCCTGTCAGACCAGGTAGCACGGGACGAGGCGAGGCAGCTGCCCCGGACAAGCCCCGGTGGTGATCTCTGGGGTCTCGCAGACAGAGTGACTGAGCAGGGGAGGTCAGCCACTGTCCACTCCTGCGGGGAAGGCGATAGGGCTGGCTGGCACAGGTCAGCCCCGGGGACCCAGGAGCTCAGCTCCATCCAGAGGCCTTTGCGAAGCAATGCCTTCTTCCCCGGAGCATAGGGCCTGTGTCTTAGATGCATGAACCACTAAGAGACCCGACGTCACTTGGGACTAGGGAGCATCCAAGGTTGAAAATGAAGGGCCCGTGACCCTGCCCATTGCCCGGGGAGCCAGGAGGCCCTGCCCTCTGCTGCTGGTCACTATGCCTCGACATGGACAGCAGGATTGGCGTCACCAGTTTCTTGAGGGTCGGGGGTAACTGACAAATCTCGGGCTGGGCAGCACTCCTGGGACAAAATCTCCAGCTTTGTGTGAAGCAAGCCGTCATCGGGGTCAGAGGAGGGGGCCCCTGTGTGAACCAAGCCTATCTTGGGGTCAGGGGAAGGGGCCCCGGTGCGAACCAGGCTGACCTCAGAGTCAGAGGCGGTGGCCTCAGTGCCTGCAGGGCTGACCTGAGCATCGCATGCGGCTGGCCTGACTTGGGAGGGGCACAGGGACCTCCCCACTTTCCAGACAAGGAAGCCGAGGCTTGGAGCTGGGAAGTAACTTGTGGTTTATACTTGAGGAGTCGGGACAGCATACAGCTCAGGGCTCCTGTGACCCGGCAACCTCTTCTCAGGGCTGCCAGCTGTGATTTTAGGGGGTGGAGGGTAGGGCTGCCCTTTCCACCCATCCCCTGGCCCTGGGGCAAATTCTCCCAACCTGACCTCTCCCCACCCCCACCGCCTCCTCTGCCTCCCTCTGCCCTCCCGCAGGCTCTCCTCGTGTGATGCCCCGGGGACCGCCCAGGCTCCAGGCAGCAGACCTGTCTCCCTCCCTCTCCGCTGCTTCTTCTCCTCTCTCTGTCTCTCTGCCCCTGTCTCTCTGGCGCGCTCTCTGTCCATCTCTGCCTCTGTCTCTCTTTCTGGCCAATCGTATTTCAAAGAGATTTGCTGCGGGGTCCCCAGGGGAGCAGGGTTGGATGGGGGAGCAGACAACGGTGCGTGGAGGAGACTCTGGAGCCACCCGTGTGGAGGGAGCCCTTGTTTATTCACAGTGCCCTTGGTTTTGGCTGAGGGGCAGGACTTCGGGGCAGACCATCGGGTGGCCCTCGCCCCCGCCCGTGGGCTCTCCAGGAGTAGGTGTGTCCTGGTTCATCAGGACACCCTGCTGGCCTCAGAGGACCTCGGGCATCCAGGAGCTGGCCGGGGGTAGGGCTGTATCATCTCTGGGCACCTGTGCCCCGTGAGGCACACCAGGAGCCTGCACGGCCACGTGTGATCAGTGGACAGAGCACGCAGGCGTCAGTCTCCCCCCAGGCCAGGGGCGAGCAGGAACGCCGGCAAGTCTGCAGCCCGCTTGGCAGAGGCAGGGTCTGGTGATTCAGGCAGGGAGGGGGGCCTTTGCTCAGAGCTGCCCCCTCCCGGGGACACACGCAGGCAGGCAGGCAGCCCCCTGGCAGCAGCGTCCCGTGTTGGCCAGGACCTGCCCCTCGCGTCCGCCCTGCTCCCCCTCCCTCGCTGACTCAGCTTCCCTGGAAAGGCTGCCTTCAGCTCCCCCGACCCCATCTGTTCTCACAGCCTCATCTGCTGGGGGCAGTCAGTTCAAGCTCAATCACGAGAAAGGCAGGACAGATGCCACAGGGGACATTTTCTTGGCAATCCCGGGAGAAAACAGGAATCTGGGCCCACTGGAAGAGCCGTGCGCGAGGGAAGAAGGCATCCACCCCCTTAGCCGAGGTGGGAGCCTGGGGTCGATCGGGGTGCTCCCAAGGCCACACCTGGCCCGGCCTCTGTGGTCCTGCTGCGGGCACTCCTGCCATATGAGCCCGAGGCTTCCCGTGGGTTTGGGGTCACACTGGCCATCGGCAAAGATGAACTGAAAGTGAATCCAAAAGGAAACCACATCAGATATGCCTGTGCAGGAGGGGAGAGGCTTCACAGCAAATCGAGACCCGTGACTGTCACCCCGCACCCCTGGCTTCTGAACATGCCCCTCGCACGTGTGTGGTCTGCGGTGGGGGTGCAAGGTCGCTCTCCATACACTCACACGCCAGGGACAAAGGGGCTTTTGTTTCTCCATCCTGCTTGGGTCTTGCTCAAGAGCCCCTGCCCCTGGGCCCGGCCTCAGTCACATGGTCCCTGAACCAGTCCAGGAGGTTGAAGTTCACGCTGCAGGCGGCAGCTCCCTCTGCCACCCCCTCCTGGTGGTGGTGCGCCTGCAGGGGGAGCACCGAGGTGGGGTGACCCGGTGCTCTGAATGAGGTCCGGGGCCTTGCCGGCTTCTGACGACGGTCCCGCCCCGGCGCGTCTCCCCGTGTATCCGCGGAAGCCCTGACTGCTGCTCACGTGCTCTGCTCTCCCCCACCGGCGGCTGCTGGCCTCGCTTGCTTTGCCCTCTGTGTCCTGGGCCTGGTTCCCTCTGCCTGCGGGAGCCAGTGACACCCTAGGGTGGCCAGGTCTGCATGCTGAGGGCTCCTGCTTACACAGTGAATGCTCAGTAATTACCTGAAATGGCCAGTTCCAGCACACAGCTGCATGCTGATGTGCTATCTGGACACTGGAGCTCTGTTAGGACAGACGTGCTCAAGGAGGCTGCAGCTGGCCCGGCCTGTGACCCCTCGACGCCGCCCGCCACGCTGTCGATGCTGAGAGGAGGCCGTGGGACCAACACCAGGGTGCTCGTGCATGGTGACCCGGCGCCGACTGGCACGGGCACCCTCATGCCAGACACATCTTGGGCGGCCCCCAGAGCCCCCTGCCACCCTGCCTCCAGCAGCCCAGGAACGTGGGCTGGGGGCAGCGTTCAGAGCTGGGTGAGGCCCAGACTTGCAGGGTACAGGGGTCTCTGGGAACCCCTCCCTTTTCACAGATGGAGGGGCTGAAGCCGAGGGAAGTTCTGGTGGAGCAGGCCTGGACCACACCCACCGAGGACTCTGCAGGCCCGGCAGCATGTAGATCTCCACAGGTGTATCATTTACGTGCCATGAAACTCACCGATCCCATGTCCACAATTTCATGATTGTGAGTGAACTCACAGATCTGTGAAACCGGAGTCACAGTCCAGTTTTGGGGCATCTCCTTCACGGCCCAGAGCCAGGCCCAGCCCCATCCACCCTGGGCCCCCCGGCATGGCACCTGGCTTGCTGTCTCCCAGCACCACTGAGTGGACGGGAGGTGACGCATCCGAAACCAGGCTGGTGGTCAGACTGGGGTCTTGGGCCAGGCCCGGTGCTGCCCAAATCAGCCGCGCCACTGCGGTCCGACTTCAATGCGGCTCTGATGGGGCCTCGGGCTTCCCTGAGGGCTCAGACGGTAGAGAATCCGCCTGCAGTGCAGGAGACCTGGGTTCCGTCCCTGGGTCAGGAAGATTCCCTGGAGGAGGGCAAGGCACCCCACTCCAGTATTCTTGCCTGGAGAATCCCATGGACAGAGGAGCTGGCGGGCTACAGTCCCTGGGGTCACGAGAGCCGGACACGCCTGAGCGAGTAAGCACAGAGCATGGGCCTCACTGAGCGCCCTTCACCGCCCCCATCAGCACAGGCTCTGTGTGAAAGCCCCCAGCCCTGCAGCGGACTCCCTGCCATGGCCGTTCCTGAGAAGGGGACACCGCCGCTCTGTGACCATGGGGCCCTCCCCTGCCCCAGCTCACCGTCACCTCATACCTGCTCCCAGCAGCGTCCAGAGTGCGGTGCTGGGACCCCAGGCGCTGGCGGCTCAGCCCTGCTGCTGCTGCCGAGAAGCCTCCCCGTGCTGAGCTGCGCCCCGAGGGCTAGCTGAGCCCGGCGCCTGGACCCCGAAGGCCCCGTCAGTGATGGCCACCACCGTGTCACTCCCGAGGGCCAGCTCTCCTCCCAGCAGATATGCGCTGCAGGACTGTGCGCCCGGCACCCTGCTCTCGGTAGCACTTTCTCAGGGTGCGTGCCAAGGAGCCTGGCTGCTTCATTCCGGGCTTGTCTTGCCCCTCGACTCCAATGAAGAGCAGGACACCTGGTCTGGACCCACCCACCAGGACCCCCAGAGCCTGAGAAACAGCTGCTAACCAGCTGAGCTGCTGGGCCCAGCATCTTCCTGGTGTCCACCAAGACCCTGCTCTCTTTGCTCATTTCAATCCTCTGTTAATAGTTTCTGGGACACCAGGCAACTTAAGTAGTGTGAAGGTGAATTTTAGGAACCGTCAGTATGAGCCCTGCCGATGGAAGAAGGCGGCGCAGAGAGGCCACGCTGGCTTCTCAAGGCCACACAGCTGGTTTGCCACCGACGGGGCTGAGGTCCAGACTCCCAGCACCGACCTCACGCTGTCCCGCAGCCTCACCCCACCCCATGCCCAGGCAAGCCCCAGGCAGCCCCAGGAGCACTGTTCCTCCCTTGGGAGAGTCTGATTCTGCAGGACTGACGGAGCCACACAGGAGCCTGGCAACAGCAGCCTCCTGTCTCTGACTGCCTCAGGCCAGGGGAGCGGCTGGGATCCAGGCGGCCTGGCCTGCTGTCGTACCCTAGCCCCCCACCCCGGCTCCCAGGAATGGCCGTCTTTGAACCGGGCCTGCTGGCGGGGTAATCGCTTCCAGAAGGCTGGATGTTTGGTTGCCGGCTGGACGTAGGCCTGCACTGTGCCTTGCCATCAATGGAATACGTTTCCCATGTTGAGGGGAGGAAGGGCCTTCCTTCTGAAGTTAAGAGGAGGCAGAAAGTTGCGTTTGTGATGGTCTCTGAGATAAGCTGGAAAGTGCCCAGGGCAGAGAGCAAGAGGCCTGGATTAGGGGCCACCCAGCCTTGGTCCCAGCCCTCCGCCAAGCATGGCAGGGCCCTGGGGCCCGAGGTGGTAGGGGCCTGGGGTCGTGGGGCTGGGTGGTGCACAATCGTCCGTGCAGGCGCTGGGCCCCGGGGTTTCCCAGAGCTGGCCAGCTGAGCCTTTGCAGCTGCCATGGGCACAGGGTGAGTCTTCTGCGTTATGTTTGGGTAGGAGGGGGCTCAAGACAGGTCCAGCCAGGTCTGACCCGGCATGGCCGGCCCTCCTGGAGGACCACAGTCCTCGCCCTGGATGCAGAGTCTAGGTTTAGCTAGATGTGTATAAGAGACAGGGCGAGGGGGGGAGGGGGCCGCGCTCAGGAAGGCTGTAATAACGCAGCGGGAAGTCACACGCTCGGCCCTCCCCAAACACAAAAGCAGGCATCCGTTTCCTGTGGGGCTGCTGGATTCTGCCAAGCGGCACAACATATCACAAACACCGCCACCAACGGGAAGAGAAAGGAAAATTATAGCGTGGGGCACGGCGACCTTTGTGCCAGGAAACATGCTGTCTGGATGGGAGGTGGGACTCGGGGCTCATCACGCCCCCGCCAGCCGGAAGCCGGAGGCCCCGCAGCAGCCTCACCCCTGCGGGTGGCCCTGGCAGAGCCCCTCAGAGCCGCCCACTTGAAGCAGAGGGGATGGGAGCCAGGAGCGGGGCCAGGGTGACACACAGTGCCCGCAGGACCCCGGGGGAGCATCGGGGTGAAGGGTGAGCAGAGAGGCATCTCCCAGCTCTGACTGCGGACGCCTGCCTGCCTCTCCCCTCCCCCAGCAGAGTTCACATCTTCCCAGGCCCCCACCCTGAACGGGGACAGCAGATGTTCTAGCCCAGCTGGAGGTGGCCGCGGCCACCCCGCCCGGCGAAGGTCCTGCTGGAGCCGCGGTGAGCGCTCCCGGAAGCACTCCGAGTGCTTGCTCGTGACTGGTGTGCCGCTTGGCAGAACTCAGCAGCCCTGCAGGAGGCGGATGCCTGCTTCTGTGTTTGGGGAGGGCCGAGCGTGAGATGCCCGCTGCATCATTACAGCCTTCCCGAGCGCGGTGCCCTCGGCTGCTGCTCCCTGCCTGCCGCTCACTGCCTGTCCTGACGCTGACCCCTGGGGTCACAGCAGTTCCAGCCTCGGCCCAGGAGGGCTCGCCAGGCAAGACGGTCCTGAGAAATTCCTTCAGGACGCTTGGTCTCCACTTCTGTCAAGGAGACCTTAAGAACCAGAGACGGGACTTCCCTGCGAGCCAGGGGTTAAGCCTCTGCTTCCACTACAGGGGAGGGGGCTCCATCCCTGGCTGGGGAACCAAGGTCCCACCTGCCAAGCAGCAGAGCCCACAGAATAAGTAAACCAGCAAGCACTGTTTTTTTTAAAAAAAGATTTATGTATCTTCAACAAACGAAGAAAAGCGCAGGCTTCTCGACTGAACCTAAAGAATAACTAAATGGACAAATGTGTCTAGACCAAGTTAAGATTAGCAAATAAATCTTCAAACTTCGATTATTGATTTGATGTCAAAGGGATCATCCCTTTTAAAAAGAGTCAGAGAAGAGTTTAAACATCTGCCACAGGGAAGGGAGGAGCTGGAGGCCTGTCCCCTCTCCTCCCGGGCGGCAGGGCAGGTGTTTCTCTCTGGCACCGGGAGCCCCCTTGTGCAGCGCTGTCTGCTCATCTTGGGTACCAGTGACTAGGAGAAGCCGTTCAGGTTTCCAGGGGAGTCACAGGCTTCTGCCTCCCCGTGGGTGGGCACACCCACCTTGACCTGCACGTGGATGTGACTTCTTGCTTCGTGCCTCTCCAGGGTCCCTGGTGGGCAGGGAGAGTGGGCGGAGGGAGGTGAGTCCATCCAGGAATCCTCAAGTTAAGACTCTCGTGGGGGATCCAGTCAGACAGGATAGATGCTTGAAACAGGCCCTGGCTCCCAGAGAAAGTTCTGGGCTGAGAGCTGACACTTGGGAGGGCTCTGGGTCCATCAGACGTTCCTAAAAATGCAGCAAGAGGAGACCCGGGAGCGGCTTGGGTGACAAGGCCGCTTATACGCCCAGGTCTCAGAGGCAGGGGTGCAGGGCCCCGAGGGGACCGCCGGGGGTCAGGAGGGGCAGGAGGGTAGAGTGGGACAGCGCCCCTAAGCCCTGGCTCTTCTTGGCGTTTCTGCAGGAAACACGAGGCAGGGAGGGATGCCAGCCTCAGATGGACTAGGGCGGACACCCCCGCAGGATTCGGGACACAGAGTGGCCCCCGGGTGCTCGGCACCAGGCCCTTCAGCGATACAGGCAGAGGACCACCGCCCCCCAGGGTGCCCGGCAGAGAGAGGACATGTGGGTCTGGGTGGGTGGTCTGCTGGACGAGGCACCAGCCTGCCTGGGCCCTGAGCTGTTGGGACAGTCTGGCTGGCCCTGGGAAGGGGAGTCTCCCAGCCCAAAAGGTTTTAAGAGGTCAAAACAGTACAGTGCACAGAAAATCAGAGACAGAAAGAGGAGAGGAGTTTAAACATCTGCCACAGGGAAGGGAGGAGCTGGAGGCCTGTCCCCTCTCCTCCCGGGCAGCAGGGCAGGTGTTTCTCTCTGGCACAGGGAGCCCCCTTGTGCCAGGAGAGAGGCGCTGAGGCTTGGGGCGGGGGGCGCTGGGATGAGGAGGGAGGGAGTTTAGCCGCTGGTAGGGGGCTCCGTGTCCCCACAGACACGTCATGTCCCCAAGACACGTCACATCCCCACAAACATGTCACAGCCCCACAGACGCGTCCCAGCCCAACAGACGCGCCCCAGGTTGGGTGACCTGGAGGAGGCTCTGGAGCTCGGAACGAAGCCCTAACTTGTGAGCACTCTCGGCCCAGGGGTGTCGGGGCGGTTAACTCACCCATGTGACCTTGACTTCCTTGTGTGTGAGGCAAGTGGGTTCAACAAGGTTTTCTCCGCAAGGCCTCTGACCCCCATAACAAAAGACACAAAAGGACCGCAAACGGAGGTGGATTCTCTCAGAGCAACAGGTCTGAGCCAGGATGCCGCAGGGTCGGTGCCTCCGGGAGGCCAGAGAGACACCGCCCCCCCCGCCCCCGGTACTCCAGGGGGTGCCCCTACCCTTGGCGTTCTGCGGCGTGTGGCTGCCACACCCCCATCTAGGCCTCCGTGGTGGCATCACCATCTCTGGTCTCTCAGTTCAGTTCCGTTCAGTCGCTCAGTCATGTCCGACTCTTTGCGACCCCATGAATCGCAGCACACCAGGCCTCCCTGTCCATCACCAACTCCCGGAGTTCACTCAGACTCAGGTCTATCGAGCCAGTGATGCCATTCAGCCATCTCATCCTCTGTCGTCCCCTTCTCCTCCTGACCCCAATCCCTCCCAGCATCAGAGTCTTTTCCAATGAGTCAACTCTTCGCAACTCTCTGGTTTCTAGACCCTCCTGCCTGTCTCCCCTGACCCGTGTCTCCCTGTAAACAGGAGGACACCTGAGGCAGACCTAGACCCTCCTGGCTGTTGTCTCTGACCCGTGTCTCCCTGTAAACAGGAGGAGACCCGCAGAGGCTCACAGGAGATCATGGTGAGGGACAGTGGCCAGGTGCCCAACCAGCCTTATCACACGGAGTACATGGACAGACTCCCTCACCTCTGAACTCAAGAATCGCAGGCCCATCTCGGATTGGGTACCATGTTAACAAACCCAGAAAGCCAGGTTCCCGAGGATGGTCACATGTGTCCTTTAGCTGCCTTCCCAGGACACGCAGAGGTCCAGTTCCCAGTCCATAAAGGGTGCCCAGACAGAGTCGTCAGTGTGACATAGGAAAGGGGTGGGTTTTTAGACTTCCAGCATCAGCCTCATTAATTCTCCAAGAATGCTCCGAAGGCCTGTAGCCCTGGGGAAAGGACTGCGAGTATTTCTGTGGCAGCTCCATCCTCTGAGTCTCAATGCTGCACGCCCTCCCCTGCGCCGTCTCTCACAGACCACAGCGCCTTCATGATGGAAGGGCTTGCTTTTCTTGCACCTTGGTTGCCCAGTTTGAGCTTGGCTCCATTTGAATGTCTTCATGAGAACATGAAAGATGAGGCTGCGTCATCAAGCCAGGGTGGACAGAGAGGCTCCGTGGAGTGGCTGGGTCCTGGTCTCACCCTTGTCAATCAGCTCTGAAACCCCCAGGCTTCCTGGGAGTCCTTTCAGAGCGCTCAGCAGCCAATGGGGAGTGGGCATGCTGCGCCTCTGCCGCTGATGGGACCTTTGTCCCGCTGTGACCACTCCTCAATTCAACTTCACATCTTCAAAATTCAGACTTAGCACAATTGCTGTGAGATCCAACTGCATGAGATTTCATCAGTGCCCGTGCCTGTTACCCTCTTGGGGGGCAGTGATCACTCAGCTCACCTGAGACTGCCACAGCGTTGCTAACTGGCCATATCCCAAAGCAGAGTGGTTTTGGTGATAAAACAAAATAAACATTAAAAAGTCAAGGAAGCAAACAAACAAAAGGTGCTCCCAGGACAGAGCAGGGACGAGAGCGTGGCCCTGAGCACCTGTAGACTTGCCCCCCGCGTCCCCCGCCCCCTGCCCGCAGCTCCCTTTTGTTTCACACTCTGGCCTCCATCACCCCCAGAGATGAATGGTAGCTTCTTCGGGACTTCCCTCCCAGGCCCTCTGTGGTCTCTGCTTCCCTCAGGCCGAGTCCTCTCCATCTTCTGGATCTTTTCCTTTGCATAGCGGGCTTTCTGAAATACATGAGCAGACAATCCAGGACAAGGGACATTTGGAAGACTGGAGCAGAGGATGTGCCAGCTAGGGGCAGGGGTCTGGCCAGTTGATGCCAGGCTATGGGTGGTGGGGACCGTGGGTGTGGGGACACCAAGAGCCGCACGAGCTATGCGGACTCCAGTTGAGTCAGTAAATACTAAATGCCAGGTTCTGTGCCCTAAACACTTCATTCCTTCACAGGAAGAAAGCTGTCCCTCTCTTGGCTTGGGGAGATGAAAACCTGCCTGATAGGAGTTCTGAGTCCTGGGTTGGGGGCGGGTCTGGGGATGTGGATCGCTGGCCGTGGAAGAGCAAGACCCCTTCGCTCAGCCCACCTCTCTCCGCTCCAGGCTTGGAGTGTTCTAGAAGCAGTGGCCCCGCCCTGCCCTGCCCTCCCGGCTGTCACCCGCTGGCACCTGCTTTATTCCTATGAGCTCGTTTCCCTCCCTGTGCTGGTGCTGGAGTGGGGGCAGGGGAGCAGGATGCCTGGGGGCGGGCTGGCTTGGTCCAGCGTGCCCACGCCTTCCTCCTGGGCCCAGCTGTGATTGGGAGCATCCAGGGGAGCATTTTAGGATTCTCACTCAGGTGGAAGAAGTCTGCCCTGCCCCCTGGAGGAGGTAGGAGCCTGTCTCACCCTTGGGCCGGCTGGTGCAGCCCTGCAGGGCCACCTGGGCTGGGCTCCTCTCAGGGGCTGAGACCCCTACACGGGGCATGGGGCGTGCTCTCCACCCTTGCCAAGACTGGGATTCCAATCCAACCAAGGCCTGGCAATGGGGGTCAGCCCTGGGCCTCACTGTCCTCGTGTAAGTGGAGGGTAGAGACGCGGTGTAGCGCTGGCTCCCGGCAGTCTCCAGGCCAGCGCTTGCTGATTGACCGAGCGAGCGAAGCTCTGGTGCGTGGAGCTGAGTTAGAAGGAGTGTGACGGGGCGCCTGTTGCTTCCGCAGCTGGTTTAAACAGGTTACCTTCGGAACCTGGGAGGCGGCCCAGCAGACACCCTGGAGCTGGCTGTTACCCTGGATAGTCAGTGGGCTGGGAAAGAGGAGACTGTTTGGGGTCATAAACACGAGCTTGATGGGCTTTAAATGAGCCTTGGGGATCACAGGGAAGAAATGGGGGCCAGGGCCAGAGCCGCCAGGAGGAACCCTCAGGGCCCAGTGCCTGCGTGCCTGCCGCTGTCCCGGGGCCCTGCACAGATCACCCCTCCTCGCTCTGCCCTAGGAGGGGAACTCCGGCCACTGGCTTCTGGCCGGGAACCGAAGCCCAAGAGGAGAGGGCGCTGTTCCAGGGGCCAGGGCAGAGGGGCAGAGCCGGATGTGGATGCAGGCCTCTGAACCAAGCCCAAGCTCCCAGCCACTGGACTGAGTGATTGGCGGGACTCTGCTCCAGCCAGGGCCCCTCCCACCCTCTGGGGAACAGGTGTTCAGAGCAGCCCCTTCCAGCTCCACGGCCCCAGGGAGGCCCTCGAGGGCACTCAGCGCGGGAGCCTGGGTGGGGCTCTGAGGCCCGATCCCGGGCAGCAGTGCAGCTTCACCCACCCGCCGCGCAGCCTGCCAAGACCCTCCGGCTCCGGCCCTGCAGTGCATCCTCCATTCACCCACAGCCCAAATCAGCCGCGCCACTGCGGTCCGACTTCAATGCGGCTCTGATGGGGCCTCGGGCTTCCCTGAGGGCTCAGACGGTAGAGAATCCGCCTGCAGTGCAGGAGACCTGGGTTCCGTCCCTGGGTCAGGAAGATTCCCTGGAGGAGGGCAAGGCACCCCACTCCAGTATTCTTGCCTGGAGAATCCCATGGACAGAGGAGCTGGCGGGCTACAGTCCCTGGGGTCACGAGAGCCGGACACGCCTGAGCGAGTAAGCACAGAGCATGGGCCTCACTGAGCGCCCTTCACCGCCCCCATCAGCACAGGCTCTGTGTGAAAGCCCCCAGCCCTGCAGCGGACTCCCTGCCATGGCCGTTCCTGAGAAGGGGACACCGCCGCTCTGTGACCATGGGGCCCTCCCCTGCCCCAGCTCACCGTCACCTCATACCTGCTCCCAGCAGCGTCCAGAGTGCGGTGCTGGGACCCCAGGCGCTGGCGGCTCAGCCCTGCTGCTGCTGCCGAGAAGCCTCCCCGTGCTGAGCTGCGCCCCGAGGGCCAGCTGAGCCCGGCGCCTGGACCCCGAAGGCCCCGTCAGTGATGGCCACCACCGTGTCACTCCCGAGGGCCAGCTCTCCTCCCAGCAGATATGCGCTGCAGGACTGTGCGCCCGGCACCCTGCTCTCGGTAGCACTTTCTCAGGGTGCGTGCCAAGGAGCCTGGCTGCTTCATTCCGGGCTTGTCTTGCCCCTCGACTCCAATGAAGAGCAGGACACCTGGTCTGGACCCACCCACCAGGACCCCCAGAGCCTGAGAAACAGCTGCTAACCAGCTGAGCTGCTGGGCCCAGCATCTTCCTGGTGTCCACCAAGACCCTGCTCTCTTTGCTCATTTCAATCCTCTGTTAATAGTTTCTGGGACACCAGGCAACTTAAGTAGTGTGAAGGTGAATTTTAGGAACCGTCAGTATGAGCCCTGCCGATGGAAGAAGGCGGCGCAGAGAGGCCACGCTGGCTTCTCAAGGCCACACAGCTGGTTTGCCACCGACGGGGCTGAGGTCCAGACTCCCAGCACCGACCTCACGCTGTCCCGCAGCCTCACCCCACCCCATGCCCAGGCAAGCCCCAGGCAGCCCCAGGAGCACTGTTCCTCCCTTGGGAGAGTCTGATTCTGCAGGACTGACGGAGCCACACAGGAGCCTGGCAACAGCAGCCTCCTGTCTCTGACTGCCTCAGGCCAGGGGAGCGGCTGGGATCCAGGCGGCCTGGCCTGCTGTCGTACCCTAGCCCCCCACCCCGGCTCCCAGGAATGGCCGTCTTTGAACCGGGCCTGCTGGCGGGGTAATCGCTTCCAGAAGGCTGGATGTTTGGTTGCCGGCTGGACGTAGGCCTGCACTGTGCCTTGCCATCAATGGAATACGTTTCCCATGTTGAGGGGAGGAAGGGCCTTCCTTCTGAAGTTAAGAGGAGGCAGAAAGTTGCGTTTGTGATGGTCTCTGAGATAAGCTGGAAAGTGCCCAGGGCAGAGAGCAAGAGGCCTGGATTGGGGGCCACCCAGCCTTGGTCCCAGTCCTCCGCCAAGCATGGCAGGGCCCTGGGGCCCGAGGTGGTAGGGGCCTGGGGTCGTGGGGCTGGGTGGTGCACAATCGTCCGTGCAGGCGCTGGGCCCCGGGGTTTCCCAGAGCTGGCCAGCTGAGCCTTTGCAGCTGCCATGGGCACAGGGTGAGTCTTCTGCGTTATGTTTGGGTAGGAGGGGGCTCAAGACAGGTCCAGCCAGGTCTGACCCGGCATGGCCGGCCCTCCTGGAGGACCACAGTCCTCGCCCTGGATGCAGAGTCTAGGTTTAGCTGGTACAGCTGGGCGAAGGCCCCCAGGAGGCTCCTTACTGGAAAGATGATGCTTCCCTTGGACAGTGACCTTGGCTGGCCTGCAGACGCCCCTTTCTTGGGGCCCTTGCCCTGCACCCTCACAGGCTTTCGGCCAGGTCCGCAGGAGAGGCAGACAAACTGGCCAGCCCAGCCCTCAGCTGCAGCCCCAGCAGCCCTGCTGTCTGGCCGCGCAGCCTCTTTCTCTCTCTGGTCCTGAGGCTGCAGGAGACCGAGGCAGAATCTACAGAGCACTGCCTCCGGGAGGAGGGCATTGTTTGGATGTAAATACGATCCTCTTGGTCTCATCTCTCGCCGAGAAGAGCAGGGACATCTACCGTGGGGGTTCCTCCCGGGACTAGGGGGAGGCCCAGATCCGCTACCTGAGCTGGACACGGGGCCCAGGGGAGCGTGGCACAAGGCAGAGTGTGGAACCTGGGGGCGCGGGTGAACCCGGGTTGAATGCACGCGGGCAGTCCAGCCAAGGCTCTGGTACGAAAGGGCCGGGGTCACGCCCCGGAGTGAGGCGGCAGGTGGAACCAGGGTGGTGAGCACTCTGGTGAGAACAGGAGGAGAACCGTCGGTGTTCACGAAGACTGGCGTTTCCCAGCACATGCTTCTACATCTTGATCACACGCCGGAAATAACTCACTTGCCAAAATTTGAGTCATTCTTCACTTTCTTACATGTTGCTCCAATCCATCAACACATTAAAATGGTTGTGCCTTCAAAATACACTCAGGATCCTCCTGGGCGAGGTGGAGCCGTGAATCAAGGATCTGTTAAGTGGCGGAACTGGCCGTGAGCTTCACACGCGAGTTCTCGTGGGCGCCAGCTGAAGCAGGCGCGGTGACTGGTCGGCCTCCGAGCGTCGGGGACGCCGAGGCCCGGGAGGGACCCCTGCTGCTCAGAGAGGAGCAGGACCCCATCCAGATCTCCCGCGGGGTCAGGCGGGCAGCGGCGGGGCCAGCCCCCGGGGACTGTGGCGGCCGGCAGGAAGGACAGGGAGGGCGGGCTCGGCAGGACTCTGCTGGTGGAGTTCTTGCTTCAGCAGGGGACTCGATCCCACAGGTCCCCTGCCTCTGAAACCCCGCAGGACCTTCCCAGGCCTGCTGGGGACAGACCCCGTGTCCCTGCCTCTTGTTTGCAGAGAAGCTGTAAGCCTTCCCGAGTTCCAAAGAGCAAGTTGAATCAGAGAAGTGAGGAAATGCAGGAACAAGGCAAGCAGTCAAGCAAGACATAGATGTGAGCTTTGTTGCTCAGTCGCGTCTGACTCTGTGGCCCCGTGGACTGTAGCCAGCCAGGCTCCTCTGTCCATGGGGGCTCTCCAGGCAAGAATACTGGAGTGGGTAGCCTATCCCTTCTCCAGCGGATCTTCCCGACCCAGGTATTGAACTGGGGTCTCCTGCATCGCAGGAGGTTTCTTCACCAACTGAGCTACCAGGGAAGCCCACTGTCACCTAAGAGTGGCCCTAAAACCAACGACAGTCGTCTTTACAAGAAAAGAGAAGGATTTGGATATACAGACAAAGAGCACACACCGAGAAAAAATCTGGGTGAAGACAGAAGCGGAGATTGGAGTGATGCGTCTACAGGGCAAGACCCACCAACTGTCACAGGCTGCCCCGGAAGCTGAAAGAGGCCTGAAATGAACTCATCTTCGGAACCTACAGAGGGAACCAAGCCTGCTGACACCTTGACTTTGGCCGTCTGGCCTCCAGAATGGGAGAGAGTGGACGTCTGCTGCTGTAAGCCTCTCCACGTACACACCGCCGGCACCCTAGAGAACCAGCGCGTACGCAGCGTGACGAGGGCCGAGGGGTCTGCTGCGGAAGCAGTGCTTAAAGACTCAGGCTTCCGTCGCTTTGCCATTTTTGAGAAAACTTCAACAATGCATTTATCATTTACTAATTTTATAAAAGTGCGGTGAATCGTTTCAGTACAGCAAGCTTCTAAAGGTACAGACTTTGTGAAAAACTCTGCGTCCTGATTTTCCTCAATAAAGACAAGCGTGTAACTGCATATAGCATTCATTGACGAGCACCACTAGCCAGGGGCCGCGGTGATAGTCCTGAATTCATGAAAAACCGCGAGGCACAAAGCTGCTGAAAGGGTTTTAGCAGCTACTTTGAAAGGTGAGTTGTAACTCATATAAAACCGTGAGCCAAAGTCACAGGTGGTTACAGCAGACACAGGTGGGTTGACGTACACGCTGTGGAGCATGGCTTTTCATTTAGATCAACGATCTTTTCCTAAATTAATTTTGCTCATTTTTATTCCTAAGCTTCCTCATGCATGTGGAAATTTCCTGTGTGAGTTCCATTAGCAGAAGAGCTCACAAACAGTTAAAAGATGCCGGCTTTCAATTCTCTAATCAGTGTCATCAGATGCTCTGAACAGAAAACCAACTCACCGAATTCTAGGAGAAGATTCCATTTTTTAAGAATTTAATTTATGGACTCAAAGTAAAGCCTTGGGAAATTCATCCATTTGAAAGGGACACATCTGATAATATTGTTAGTGTAATTTAGTCAAAAATGGCGACATTAAAATAAAGTGAGGGCTTCCCTGCTGGTCCAATGATGAAGAATCCACCTCCTGCAACATAGGGACGCAAGTTCAGCCCCTGGTCCGGGAAGATCCCACATACTTTGGGGAAACTACTGAGCTGTGCTCTAGAGGCCCGTGAGCCGCAGCCACCGAAACCCGCGCACGGAGCCCGTGCTCCACAACCCGAGAGGCCACGGGAGTGAGGCCGGTGCGCCGCGGCTGGAGGGCAGTCCCTGCCTGCTGCAGCGAGAGAGCCCATGCATAGCAGCAGACACCCAGCACGGTCAAAGATGACAGCTAACCAATTCACAAAATAAAGTCAGTCTTGTTGTAGTGACAATACAGAGCTTGTTGGTAAAATGATGTTCTTGTTAAACGGAAGAGCTTAAGGATAGAAAGTGGGGATTGCTTAGGGTGCAAACATAACTCACGATTTTTCCCAACACCCTGACCATCTAGGGCCTCCCTGGTAGGTCAGCTGGTAAAGAATTTGTCTGAAATGCGAGAGACTCTGGTTCGATTCCTGGGTCAGGAAGATACCCTGGGGAAGGGAAAGGCTACCTACTCCAGTATTCTTGCCTAGAAAACACCATGGACAGAGGAGCCTGGTGGGCTATAGTCCATGGGGTCGTAAAAAGTCAGACACAAGTGAGTGACTTTCACTTTTCGTGGCAGTCTACCAAACTAACTGAAGCTACAGCCCCCACACTTCGCAGCGTTATGAAGCATGTATTTATTTACACACACACACACACACACAGCTGGGATAACTGAAGTATAGTATTTTTGTGATTAAGCTAATGTTGGAAACAAATGTTGGCAAATATAACGGCAGTAAATTTTTTTTCTCATTGTTATCTATTATGAATTTAATTTTAGTAATATCTGAGTTCTGCAGGACCTAAATGTCCTATAATGATATTACTGATCCTTTCTTTTTTTCCAGATATCTTTATCAACAGTATGAATTGAATGAAGTGTCCAAGAACTTTGACTCTTGAAGATTTTGACAGGTATAATTATTCAAAATAAAAAGCATTAAAAATGAGCTAAAGAAAAAGAGAGTTTAGTTTCAATCATGAAACTAAATAGTAAATAAATCAAAATTAATAAATACTAGCTACTATTGCTTGAGTACCTCTGCCAATAATAATTATAAAAGTTAAAAGTGAAAGTGAAGTTTGCTCAGTTGTGTCCAACTCTTTGTGACCCCATGGACTATACAGTCCATGGAATTCTCCGGGCCAGAATACTGGACTGGGTAGCCTTTCCCTTCTCCATGGGATCTTCCCAACCTAGGGATCGAACTGAGGTCTCCTGCATTGCAGGTGGATTCTTTACCAACTGAGCTACCAGGGAATCCCAAAAAACTGGTTTATAACTGATCATGTCAAGGTCCTGAGGATAAACCAAATAAGGAAGAAATGAGAAGGGATATAATCCCTGAAAAATAGGAAAGTACCCAGAAAATTAAATCCGGGAAAATAATTCTCCTCTAAATTTCTTTTTACTCAGAAGACAAAAATTAAACTCACTGGTGATTCAGATAGAGTTAGCAGAGAAACGTTTTAAAATTACTACAGTTAATATGTCAAATAGTGGGGAAAAATACACAAAATGGAAGATAGAATGTTTCATTGAGAATTGAAATCTATAAAGAAAGTCAAACAGACATTGTAGAACTGAAAATATAATATCTAAACCAGATGTTCATTCAGTGGATTTAAAAATATACTGACACTGCAGAAGACAGAGGCAGAAAATATAAAGATAAGTTAATAGAAAATACCCAAGATGAAAAAGAGAAATAAAAAAAGTAAAGAAAAGAACTAGAGAGACATGGAATCACAGTAAAGGGTCTAATAGACATCAAATGACAATAGAATATTTTTAAATTAAGCTGGTGGGGGTGGGAAGAGGAGATCCTGCCAACCTAAAAATCTGTATGTAGAAACCTTTCAAAATGAAAGCATAAATAATGACATTTTCAAAAAACAGAAGCAAGAAGAATTCATTGCTAGCAGACCCACACTTCAAAAAAATAGTAAAAGAAGTTCATAAATGGAAGGAAAACAGTGCCAGCTTGAAACTGAAACAACAAAAGCACTCAAGACAAATGTGTGTAAACATCAGAGAATATTAATTGTCTGAAACAGCAATGGCTTCTATGTCAGTATTAAAAACAGGCAAAAATTAGCATCATGAATAGGAGGAGGTAAATGGAATTATATTCCTGTCTGTCTTCCTTTGTCAGTTATGGTATCAAGAAGCAGACACCAAAACTAAGCTATACTTGCAAAAGATGTACTGGGGTGCCCCTGAGAAGGAAGAGGAGCGAGGCGGCAGTAGGTGAGTGGACCCTCAGCCCCGATGCTGGTTTCACCCTTGTGGAAGGAGAGAGGGGAGGAGGAAGGCTTGGCAGGAAGAGAGAGGGACTGTTTGTTGTGCGGCTCTGAGAAAACCTTGGCCAGTCCCAGGCAGGCCACTGGGGAGCCCCTGGCAAAGATTACCTGTTGAAGGAATCCTTGGGCAGGAATAAGCTGGCTTTGCACTCCCTCCAAGTGCCATCACTGCCAGAGAACAACGGGGAGGAGACCACGGCCTTGGCTGGAGGCTACGAGGGATCAGAAAGAGCTACCCCCAACTCCTTTCCCTGCAGCAACATCTCTTGAACCCACACAAACATGGCTTTAAAAGCAGTAAAAATTCTACTTTATGGTAGACTGTAATCAATCAAGGATACATACTGTAATCTCTAGACAACTATAAAATAGAAGTATAAAAATATATACCTAAATATTCAGCAAAATTGAATAATAAAAAGCACTTGATTAACAATATCTTCAAAAACATAATGTAAAGGAACAAATGGGCAAAACAGATGGGAAAAAAATAATAAGATTAACAATAATTGCCTCAGTTATTACAGACAGATGGTTTAGTTGCTCAGTCATGTCCAACTCTTTGAGACCCCATGGACTGCAGCACACCAGGCTTCCCTGTCCATCAGCAACTCCTGGAGCTTGCTCAAACTTATCCATTGAGTTGGTGATGCCATCCAACCATCTCATCTTCTGTTGTCCCCTACTCCTCCTGCCTTCAATCTTTCCCAGCATCAGGGTCTTTTCCAGTGAGTCAATTCTTTGCATCCAGTGGCCAAAGTATTGGAGCTTCAGCATCAGTCCTTCCAATGAATATTCAGGACTGATTTCCTTTAGGATTCACTGGTTGGATCTCCTTGCAGTCCAAGGGACTCTCAAGAGTC
Source organism: Cephalophus harveyi (assembly GCA_006410635.1). NCBI lineage: Eukaryota > Metazoa > Chordata > Mammalia > Artiodactyla > Bovidae > Cephalophus > Cephalophus harveyi. The sequence continues at coordinate 374,876 of SJYT01046258.1, read as the reverse complement.
TTCTCCAACACCACAGTTCAAAAGAATCAATTCTTTGGTGCTCAGCTTTCTTTATGGTCCAACTCTCACATCTATACATGACTCCTGGGAAAAACCATAGTTTTGACTAGATCCTTTAAATGTAAATGGATCAAAGTCAAAGAAAGACATGAAGATGTTATAATTAACAAGAGCACCAACTATTTACAAGATTTAATTTTGAAATTTCATGGTATGGTTTGGCATATCTCAATTATGAAAACAAAACCTTTAGAGATAATATTTTAAGCTGGATAATTTTACTCTATACTGAAACAGAATTCAATTGAGAAGTCTTAAAATTTTTTAGGATCTAAATATGGTGAAACATTCAAATGAATCTTAAGTACAATTTATTTAACAAGTTTCATTTTATAAATATATTTGCCAAAGAAAAGTACTCTGAAAGAAGAAATAAAAAAAGTACCTGAGAAAATATTTAGCCTGAAATATTTACACATTTATTTATGAAAAAAACAAAATTAAGATTTTCTTTCATTTAAAAGACTTATTCTGAGGTTACTGATAGCTACTTGTTAATTCTCAACAGAGAAATAACATCCTATGATCAGTAGCAAAGAGTCAGTTGAAGTGTGTCTGCAATTGCAAATTTATTAATGACAAAACAGAATTTGGAAGAAGATTTCAGTTTTATGAAGAGACAAAAGAGATAAATTTCATGGAAAAAGAATTGGTTAAGCAATGGGTTAAAGTGAATATATTTCAAGAAGAATGAGCTTATAATATTATTTTAGTGTTCTGATAATCAGAAGTTTATTTTATTTTGCTTTAATGAATATAGGTGCATGTTATTTTTAACAAGAATTTTATTTTTTAAATTTATTTACTAGTAAAACTGTTTTATGTATCCAGCAATTAAAAATGGTATGGACCTAACAGAAGCAGAAGATATTAAGAAAAGGTGGCAAGAATACACAGAAGAACTATACAAAAATGATCTTCATGACCCAGATAACCATGATGGTGTGGTTAGCTCACTCACCCAGAGCCAGAATCCTTCGCATCCTGGAATGAGAAGTCAAGTGGGCCTTAGGAAGCATCACTACGAACAAAGCTAGTGGAGGTGATGGAATTCCAGTTGAGCTATTTCAAATCCTAAAAGATGATGCTGTGCAAGTGCTGCACTCAATTCGCCAGAAAAACTGGAAAACTCACCAGTGGCCACAGGACTGGAAAAGGTCAGTTTTCATTCCAATCACAAATAAAGGCAATGCCAGAGAAACATTCAAACTACCGCACAATTGAACTCTTCTCACATGCTAGCAAAGTAATGCTTAAAATTCTCCGAGCCAGGCTTCAACAGTATGTGAACCATGAACTTCCAGATGTTCAAGCTGGATTTAGAAAAGACAGAGGAACCAGAAATCAAATTGCCAACATCTGTTGGATCATCAAAAAAGCAAGAGAGTTCCAGAAAAACATCCACTTCTGCTTTATTGACTATGCCAAAGCCTTTAACTTTATAGATCACAACAAACTACGGAAAAGTTTTAAAGAGATGGGAATACCAGACCACCTGACCTGCCTCCTGAGAAATCTGTATGTAGGTCAAGAAGAAATGGTTAGAATTGGACATGGAACAATAGACTGGTTCCAAATCAGTAAAGGAGTATGTCAAGGCTGTATACTGTCACCCTGCTTATTTAACTTACATGCAGAGTACATCATGAGAAACACTGGGCTGGAAGAAGCACAAGCTGGAATCAAGATTGCCAGGAGAAATATCAATAACCTCAGATATGCAGATGACACCACCCTTATGGCAGAAAGTGAAGAGGAACTAAAAAGCCTCTTGATGAAAGTGAAAGAGGAGAGTGAAAAAGTTGGCTTAAAGTGCAACATTCAGAAAAC
>SJYT01046258.1:288446-372240 GCA_006410635.1 Cephalophus harveyi | reverse complement strand
CAACAAAAGTCTGTCTAGTCAAAACTATGTTTTTTTCCAGTAGTCATGTATGGATGTGAGAGTTGGACCATAAATAAGGCTGAGTGCCGGAGAATTTATGCTTTCGAACTGTGGTGTTGGAGAAGACTCTTGAGAGTCCCTTGGACAGCAAGTAGATCCAACCAGTCAATCCTAAGGGAAATCAGTCCTGAATATTCATTGGAAAGATTGATGCTGAAGCTGAAACTCCAATACTCTGGCTACCTGATGTGAAGAACTGACTCACTTGAAAAGACCTTGATGCTGGGAGAGATTGAAGGCAAGAGGAGAAAGGGACGACAGAGGATGTGATGTTGGATGGCATTGCTGACTCAATGGACATGCCTTTGAATAGACTCTGGGAGTTGCTGATGGACAGGGAAGCCTGATGTGCTGTAGCCCATGGAGTTGCAAAGAGTCGGAGACGACTGAGCGAGTGAACTGAACTACACTGAATTCAATGCAATTATTTTCTTGGTCCATATGTAAATTTCAAGAAATTCATATTTTCATCATTTTTATTATTCCCATTATTCTCAGTACTATTCTTCTTTGATGGTATCCTTTAAAACCCAGCAGTAAAAATTGGAGTGATAGCAGGTGACTTTGGATGAGCCAGTGTGTGTCACCATGATAAGGGCATGATGGCATATTATTCATTAGAATGGAGAGAGTTAGAAATGAAATTGGGAGTGACTGTGGTGTGTCTGCCCTAGGCACATTGGTAAGTTGGAAGGCATTACCCTCAGGAAGACTTTAGGCTGCAGAGTCCACCTAGTCCAGCCCCAAGACCATTTTCTCAATTGGAACAGTCAGCAGAGAAAGGCGAGGTGACAAGGTGTCACAGAGGCTGTCCTGTTGGTATTCAGAAAGCATTGTGCTGATGAATATGACCTTGTTTATGAGCCAGATCAGACACTTCCTTGTTACTGAAAGCCAAGAGCAAAAGGCAAGTTAACAGTAAAGGTATACATTATCAAGCATCAAGATGCCGAAGGTCAAACTTCATCTTACCGCTAGCAAGCTCCTCTGTTATTTGAAAAGGTTACTCATCCCACTTGGAATTTCAAGTGGTAGTTGATTGGGTTTAGAGCTTTTCCTATCTTTATCCTTTGAAAACTGTCTAGACGCCAATGCTAAGACTGGCTGCCAATGCCCAATAACTCAGATCTCCAGATCCAGCAAACAGTAAACTACTAAGATACTTGTAGTTAAATCCTGACTTTCTAATTAAAGTGATGGATAGAGCATTTAGGATAAACAATCTATGCCCCCCTTCTAACAAACATCTTAAGCAGAGTGAAAAGGAAAAAATAACTTAACCTTTAAGGTATTAACTTAACCTTTCTCATGAGTACACTAGCTTGTATTTATTCTAGATTAGCAGAACTATTGTCAAAAATAGGCTCAAGAAATAAGCTAATAAGCTGATACAGTATAAGAATGAACACACATACAATATGTTGTTTTCGTTCAGTCCCTAAGTTGTGTCTGACTGTTTGCAACCCCATGGACTGCAGCACGCCACGCCTCCCTGTCCTTCACTATCTCCTGGAGCGTGCTCAAACTCACATCCATCGAGTCGGGATGCCATCCAACCATCTCATCCTCTGTTGGCCCTTTTCCTCCTGCCCTCAATCTTTCCCAGCATCAGGGTCTTTTCCAGTGAGTCAACTCTTCACATCAGGTGGCTAAATTATTGTAGCTTCAGCTTCAGTATCATTGCTTCCAATGAATATTTAGGGCTAATTTCCTTTAAGTTTGACTGGTTTTATCTCCTTGCTCTCCAAGGGCCTCTCAAGAGTCGTCTCCAGCGCCACAGTTTGAAAGCATCAGTTCTTCAGCACTCTGCCTTCCTATGGTCCAGCTCTCACATCCGTATGTGACCACTGGGAAAACCACAGCTTTAACTATAGGGACCTTTGTTGGAAAAGTGAGGTCTCCATTTTTTAATATGCTGTTTAGGTTGGTCATAGCTTTTCTTCCAAGGAGCAAGCATCACTATAGTTAAAATAGATAACCAACACAGACCTCCTGTACATCACAGGGAACTCTGCTCAATATGCTATGATACACTAAATGGGAAAACACTCTGAAAAGAATAGATATATGTATATGTATGAACATCTGCGTCCAATGTGGGAGACCAGGGTTTGATCCCTGGGTCAGGAAGATCCGCTGGAGAAGGAAATGGTAACCGGCTCTAGTATTCTTCCTGGAGGACAGAGGAGCCTGGTAGGCTACAGTCCATGGGGTCCCAGAGAGTCAGACACGACTGAGCGACTTCAATTTCACTTTCCCTTTCACTTTCATAGCTGAACCAGTGTGCTTTACACGTGGAACTAACCCAATATTGCAAATCAACTACAGTCCAGTATAAAATAAAATTTTAAACAATAAAATACAGATTAAAAGGTCAAAAAAGTGAATATATTAGCAAAAGCCAAGGGCTGCATGATTAAATTATTTTAGCTTCCCTGTTTCAATTTTCATTCTGTAACAGCGCTGTGTTTGTGAATTAGTCAGACTGCAGGTTTGGACGCCCCTCCTGCCGTGGATGTTAGCCGCACAGCCTGGCTCCACATGCGGATGTTGGGGGTGGGGTGGGGAGAGGGTCAGTGTTCCCAGGTGAATCTTGGAAACCTCAGGGCCATGAGGTGCACCCCACCCCCATCCCGCCCGCCACCATCTCCAAGTCTGCAGAGTCACACCGCTGCTGAGGGCCGCTTTTCCTACAGTCTGAGCTCAGTCTCAGCTACACTGTTAGGGCCTGGTTCCCAGGGCGCTCATCCACTCCCAGGAAGGCGTTCCAGGAATTCTGGGGGCAGGCTGGAGGTCCATCTGGTAGAAGTGGACGCCCCACTCGGAGGAGCTGAGTGTTCTGCTCAAGTGGTCTGGAGACAGATGACCTCCAGGGACTCGGGACTCACTCCCAGGCCCTGCTGGCCGAGTTTCCAGGCTAAGAGGTTACAAATGGACGTCTCCTTCCATGCATACACCATCTCAAGGATGGACCGTCAGGGAGCAGCACCATCCTAGAGCAGGCGCTAAAAGGTGTGTGCCCTGAGCCGCTCCCTTCTCTGCGTCTCAGTGTCCTTGCTGGTAAAACAAGGGGGCTGGGTCAGAGCCCCACATTCCCCTTTGTGAACTCCAGAACCCTGGGCAAGGTTAAACCATATACATACGTGTTGAAAATAATTTTCATTTTTCTAAAATTGAAAGGTATAATCAAAGCGTAGTCTTTTCAAGAAGTATACCTCAGTTATCCTGTTCCTGGTTGGAATTCCAATAGCACTCCATTACATAAATATTATATAACACCCCTCTCTACAAAAAACCAGAGACGCCAGGCGGGTGAAGAACAGAACAATTACAGAGAACAGTGAGAGGTATTACCCACCATCAGCCACTTAATTCCGAGGATTAGGAGCCGAGCACAATGCCACACAGTAAGTGAACATCACCTAATTAAAGCCTCCTTTATAAACGGCGCCGTTAGCGTTGCTGCGGCCACCGATCGCGGGAGCGTGTCATTATGCAGCATTGTTATGGCCCTAAGACGCTTCTCTGGGACATGACTCAGAGTTCATAAAGCCAGCAAGGACCCGCGCTCCCGATTCCAGCCAATTTTCAGAGCGCTGTGAAAAATACAGTTATGCCAGGGTGTGCTTTCCACTCCAGAGCGGTTGCTGCCATTTTGTTGACAGGAGTGGAATAGATGGGCAGAGGGAGCTCGTGCAGGAAGAGACGGGGGATGTGGCTGAGGAATGAGGTGGGAATCAGAGTTGGCCAGGCCGCCGGCTCCTTGCCTGCAGGGCTGGGGTGCCTTGGCAAGAGTGGGGGCCACGGCCCCGACTCCTCTGCGAGCCCACCTGGCTCCTGGAGCAGGGCCATCCCCCAAACAAGAGGCCAGACCTGTCCTACAGGGGCCTCCGGGCTGCGCAGCAGTGCTGAATAGAAGGAAGAGAGTCACCTACTTCCTCCACCCCCCACCCCGTTTCCCAGCCAGGGCATGGGGGGAGGCGTGGTCACAGGCAACACAGAGCAGGGAGTGGGGCCTCACTGCTGGGACACTCCTCTGCACCCCCATGCTGCCTGCCCCAGGGTGGAGACCCCCGGAGCAGACAGCCTCTCCGCCCCTCCTTTCTGTGGGGAGAGGGGCTGGCCTGAAAGTGAGTCTGGCGCAGGGACCAGGTGTGTGGGCTCAGCCCAGCCCTGAAGCCCCCTCTCCTTTGCAGGAGCCAAGCCCCCTGCTGCCAGCCCGGCCCGACCACACCAGCTCCGGGCCAGGCCCCCTCAGAGTGACACCTCTGTGTTTCCACCTGAGACGGGAAGCCGGTCTGCCTAGGCGCAACAGGGTGAGGTGGTGGTGGTTTAGTCCCTAGGTTGTGCCCGACTCTTGCGACCCTAGGGACTGCAGCCCGCCAGGCTCCTCTGTCCATGGGATTCTCCAGGCAAGAACACTGGAGTGGGTTGCCATGCTCTCCTCCAGGGGATCTTCCCCAGCGATCGAACCTGGGTTTCCAGCTCTGCAGGCAGGATTTCCCTGCATTGTAGGCAGAATCTGTACTGACTGAGCTGCAAGCGAAGATAGCTAGCTGCAGGGTCAGTGGGTCAGTGAAAACTGATGAGCCATACCGGGCTAGGGAATCTGCTAAGTCCATCAGTCAGGCTCACCCGAGGAACTGGGCCAAGGAAACACACGTGGACCCGAGGCCAGGCGCTGAGGGATAGTGACTGGCCAGATGTGGGGTCCAAGGAGGCTGAGCTCTGTGCCTGGGGCTCACCCGCTGGGACCTGGCAGTTAGATGGCCAGAGGGACGATGTTCTGCCCAGGACTCTAGCTCAGCTGAGAGGAGTCACAGGTTGAGGTGGCGGGTGGGGGTCTGTGGCTGCCCCCCCCACCCTGCCCTTCCCTACACGGGCGCTGTGAGTGCCTCCCCCACCCATCTGTCAGCTAGCATCCTGGCCAGGCCTTGCTGCACCAGCCAAGGCCTGAAGTCGCACCCCTCAGAGCAGGCTGTGACGGGACGACACCAGCTTCTCCGGTGTGTGTGCTCAGCTGCTCAGTCGTGTCTGACTCTTTGCGACCCCGTGGACTGCAGCCCGCCGAGCTCCTCTGTCCATGGGATTCTCCAGATAAGAACACTGGAGTGGGTTGCCATTTTCTTCCCCCGGGAATCTTCCCCACCCAGGAATCAAACCCGTGTCTCCTGTGTCTCCTGCATTGGCACGTGGATTCTTTACCATTGTGCCATCTGGGAAGCCCTTCTCTCTGGATTGTGGTTTAATCACACGTTTCCTGGAATCTCTGCAGTTACATATCCATCACTCCAAAGCACGTTTCCAAGACAAACCATTCAACATCACAGTAATCCAAGTCTGTGCCCCAAACAGTAATGCCAAAGAAGCTAAAGTTGAATGGTTCTATGAAGACCTATAAGACTTTCTAGAACTAACACCAAGAAAAGATATCCTTTTCATCATAGGGGACCAGAATGCAAAAGTAGGAAGTCAAGAGATACCTGGAGTAACAGGCAAAGTTGGCTCTGGAGTACAAAATGAAGCAGGGCAAAAGCTAATAGAGTTTTGCCAAGAGAACACATTGGTCATAGCAAACACCCTCTTCCAACAAAGTGAAAGAAGACTCTATACCTGGACATCACCAGATGGTCATCACTGAAATCAGATTGATTATATTCCTTGCATCAAAGATGGAGAAGGTCTATACAGTCAGCAAAAACAAGACCAGGAGCTGACTGTGGCTCATATCACAAACTCCTTATTGCCAAATTCAGACTTAAATTGAAGAAAGCAGGGAAAACCATTAGGCCGTTCAGGTACGACCTAAATCAAATCCCTTTCGATTATACAGTGAAAGTGACAAATAGAGTCCAGGGATTAGATCTGATAGACAGAGTGCCTGAAGAACTATGGATGGAGGATCATGAGATTGTACCGGAGGCAGGGGTCAAGACCATCCCCAAAAAACCAGAAAGAGAAATGCAAAAAGGCAAAATGCTTGTCTGAGGAGGGCTTGTAAATATCTGAGAAAAGAAGAGAAGAGAAAGGCAAAGGGGAAAAGGAAAGATATACCCATTTGAATGCAGAGTTCCAAAGAATAGCAAGGAGAGATAAGAAAGTCTTCCTCAGTGATCAATGCAAAGAAATAGAGGGTAAGAATAGAATGGGAAAGACTAGAGATCTCTTCAAGAAAATTAGAGATACCAAGGGAATATTTTATGCAAAAATGGGCCCAACAAAGGGCAGAAACAGTATGGACCTAACAGAAGCAGAAGAGATTAAGAAAAGGTGGCAAGAATACACAGGAGAAAGATCTTAATGACCTGGACAACCACGATGGTGCACTCACCTAGAGCCAGACATCCTGGAGTCCAAAGTCAAATAGGCCTTACGAAGCATCACTGTGAACAAAGCTAGTGGAGGTGATGGAATTCTGGCTGAGCTCTCTCAAATATCCTAAAATAAGATGCTGTGAAAGTGCTGCACTCAGTATGCCAGCAAATTAGAAGAACTCAGGAGTGGCCACAGGACTGGAAAAGGTTTGTTTTCATTCCAGTCCCAAAGGAAGGCAATGCCTAAGAATGTAAAATAGAGAGCCAGTGCGAGTTTCTCACCTTGCTTAATTTTATCTAAAGTAAGTCAGTATTTTCAATATAATGCAAAGGGCTGAGATGCTTGGGCTCCGTTTACTTCGTACTTTCTCGGTGTGTAACTCTGCACCCGTTTAGCCCTTTTAATAGGGTGTGGTCGTCACTGTTCTGAACAGTCAGCATTCACCCTGGCTGCCCCTGCCTTGCTCTTTGCTGCTGCTCCTCCCTTCACTTCCGTGCTTCACTGGGATCGTTCTTCCACTGGCATGATCCCCTTTCACATTGCCCTTAGTTCATGGTTTCATTTTTAACTTCAGACTTTTTACTGTGTATTGGGGCCCAGCCGATTAACAATGCTGTGATAGTCTCAGATGAAATAGTGCAGGAGCTCAGCCGTATGTATACATGTATCCACTCTCCCCCAAACCCACCTCCCATGCAGGCCGGCACAGAACATTGAGCAGAATTCCACGCGTTATACGGTATGTCCTTGTTGGTTATCCAAATTAAATACAGCAATGTGAACATGACTTTCCCACAGTCCCTAAGTATCCTTTCCCCCTGGCAACCCTAAGTGTTGATTGCAAGTTTTCTCAGACTGTATTTGAAAATGCCTCTGTGTTACCTTTACTTTCAGAGGGTATTTTCACTGGGCATAGAATTCTAAGTTGGCAATTCTTTTCTTTTCTTGGAAGACGTCGTTCAATTGCCTTCTGACTTCTGTGATTTTGTTGAGAGGGCAGCTGTCAGGTTACCTCTTTGAAAAGAATGTGCATCCCCCACCACCCACTCTAGTATCTTTTTTTTTTCCCCTAAATGTTTTTAAATTGTGGTGAAAGACATATAACATAGAATTTACCATTTCTAAGTGTAGCGGGAAGTGGTATTAAGTACATCCACATTGTTCTGTGAGCCTTACCATCCATCTCGAGAACTCTCTTCATCCTGCAGAACTGAAGCTCTGTATTTACTGAACAATAACTCCCCCTTCTCCTCCCCCGGCTGTTATTCTATTTCCCTTCTCTGTGATTTTGTCAACTCCAAGTGCCTCATATAAGTGGAATCACATAGTATTTGTGACTGGCTTATTTCATTTAATGGAATGTCCTCAAGCCTGTGAGAATTTCCTTCCTTTTAAAAGCTGACCAACATGCCATTATATTTACAGACTGCATTTTGTTTATCCGCTCACATGTAGATGGACCCCTACTCCAGTATTCTTGCCTGGAGAATTCCATGGACAGAGGAACCACTATGTATGCTTAGCTGTGAATTTTTCTTTTTTTAAATTCTACTTGTGGTTCATAATATTTCTTGGTTCTATGGGACTGATGCTTTTAGTGTTTGGGGGCTTGCTCAGCCAGTGCATCTTCAAAGCTGTTCTGTCCTCTCCTCTGGGGTCGACTATATATATATCAGACTTTTTTTCACCATCTCACATGCTTCTTTTATGTTCTTTTTCTGCATTTATTATCCTTTTGCCTCTTAATGTGTCTTTCTGGGTGCTTTCATTTTGCAGATAGTTTTCACTTTCATCTCAGATTCAAAGGATTTGTTAACAAAATAAGCCCACTCATCATATAAAAATAAATATTATCAATATTTATTAGAGAATTATCTAGCTTTCTTTCAGTATACTAACATTAAAAGAAAAAAGAAATAGAAACAGCAGAGGATACGTCACCAAATCAGGTTTTGACCAACATCCAGGCTTAAACAGCACCGGGAAGCCCCACGGTACAGCACCTGCTGCTGCTAAGCTGCTTCAGTCGTGTCCGACTCTGTGTGCTGGACAGACACACAGAGCCGTGTCCCACCAGGCTCCCCCGTCCCTGGGATTCTCCAGGCAAGAATACTGGAGTGGGCCATTTCCTTCTCCAATGGCATGAAAGTGAAAAGTGAAAGTGAAGTCGCTCAGTCATGTCCGACTCCTAGCGACCCCATGGACTGCAGCCCACCTGGCTCCTCCATCCATGGGATTTTCCAGGCAAGAGTACTGGAGTGGGTTGCCATTGCCTTCTCTGGCACAGCACATGAGGAGTCCCAGTTGGGAAAAGGTCCCAGGCAGCTCATCCACTCCATGGATGAGACTTCAAACATCCTGCTTATAATTCCAGGATGCAAACTGATATCATTGTCGTCAGTCTGTGAGCAATTGCAGCTCTGGTTTCATGTTAATGCAATTCGTTTTGGCTTATGAAACATGGAATGCTGTTAAGCCCAGGCTTGGTTAATCAGACTTCCTTCAGGAGCTCAACAATCTCAGGATCGTCCTCTCTCTTATCTATGGTGCAAGAGTGAGTCTTGCACTCTTAGCCGGAAGTCAAGGCATTCACAGTCAGGGCGGTGTCCAGGTACATTAGAAGCAAAGTCCAAGATCTTCTCTGTTTTGTCTCTGAAGCTTAAACAAGACTATCTACTTAATTTCCTGAACAATTTTCTACTGGCCCATCTTCCAGTTCACTCATCTCTTTTATTGTCTCTGATTTGCTATTAAATCCATCTATGGAGAAGGAAATGGCAACCCACTCCAGTACTCTCGCTTGGAGAATCCCAGGGATGGGGGAGCCTGGTGGGCTGCTGTCTCTGGGGTCACACAGAATCGGACACGACTGAAGAGACTTAGCAGCAGCAGCATGACTTCCTACACTTGCTATTTTACCTCCCAGCTCTAGTACTTCCATTATAGACTTTTTCATAGTTCATAGTTCTGCATCAAAATTTTCCATGTAATTGACTATTTATTTAAATACATTGACCAGTGGTGTTACAGTCTATAACAGCTCCTGCATCTATATCTTCTCTAATTCTCTTTCCAACGTTTGTTTTTCTTGCCTGGATTTTGGTCATTTAGTATTGTCTCTGGTATGTCTGGTAATTTTTGATTGAATATTTGACAGTAAGTATAAAATGTTTCAGGCTTCCCTTTTGGCTCAGATAGTAAATAATCCATGTGCAATGCAGAAGACCCAGATCCAATCCCTGGGTCAGGAAGGTCCTCTGGAGAAGAGAATGGAAACCTACTCCAGTATTCTTGCTGTGAGAATTCCAGGGACAGAGGAGCCTTGCAGGCTACAGTCCATGGAATTGCAAAGAATCTGATGCAACTGAGTGACTTTCACTCACTCATAAAATATTTCAGGCATAGTTTAAGATTCTGGATTACATTATCTTCCCTCAAGGAAATCTTCTTGGCTTCTGGTGGTTCATTAACAAGGAAGGAAGTTTGCCTCCAGCACTTTAAGTTGGGCTGAGTGGATCTGTGGGAAGACATGCCTGGTGGACTTTGGCTGATGCTGGGGTTCCTACCAGGCCCTTCCTCTCTGGGAGGCACTTTTCTCTGTTTGCCGTCCTCAGCTCTTTGGGTTTCTGATGCTTCAGACTCTCAGCTAGGGTCTTCTGCCCAGTTTTCTAGTCTTTGGCGCCAATGCTGGTGAATAACTTAGAGGAGGAAGAAGAAGCAAATGCTGGACTCATTTCTGTGAGTTTTCCTTCCCTCTAGGATCTTGACCTCTCAATTACTCTTTGCCTTGGCAGCTCTTCAGTACCTTTAAATTGATTTTAAAAATGCATTTTATCTAGATTTTTTGAAATGGTTCTCAATGGCACTGGTGAATGTGGTTCACTGTTACAAGAAGTAGACATTTCCCTTTTGACATTTTAATGCCTATTTTGGCACAGGTGGGTGATGAAAATGAATGTCATCCTTTCTTCTTATCTTCACAAGCAAGTAGATTATTAGACCACCAATGACAAATGTCTATTGAGCCTATTTGCAAGGTACCAGAGGCAGAGGAAATACCTCTTTTCCGGGCTTTTCCCAGGGAGCTTTCAGAGCATTAGGAAGAGGGGCAGATGCTTTGTGACCATTTAAAGACAGCTTTGCCTTACATCATCTTGTTAGGGAACAGTAACTCTAAGTGATCGCCCCTTTAAAGGGCTGCGGCCAATCCCTAGCACACAGCCAGTGCTCCGTCAGTGCTCCTTGCTATTGCCGACTTCTGCAAGCACCTTCCTGCTCTCCTTAGAGCTTTGCATTCCTGTTTCCCACCTTCAAAAGCTCTTATAAGAAGTTGGCATAAACTAGGAGTTTGGGATTAACAGATACACACTGCTGCTGCTAAGTCACTTCAGTCGTGTCCGACTCTGTGTGACCCCATAGACGGCAGCCCACCAGGCTCCCGCATCCCTGGGATTCTCCAGGCAAGAACACTGGAGTGGGTTGCCATTTATTTCCTTCTCTAATGCATGAAAGTGAGAAGGGAAAGTGAAGTCGCTCAGTCGTGTCTGCCTCTTAGTGACCTCGTGGACTGCAGCCTACCAGGCTCCTCCGCCCATGGGATTTTCCAGGCAATATTACTAGAGTGGGCTGCCATTGCCTTCTCTGAGATACACACTGCTGCTGCTGCTGCTAAGTCGCTTCAGTTGCGTCCAACTCTGTGCAACCCCATAGACGGCAGCCCACTAGGCTCCCCTGTCCCTGGGATTCTCCAGGCAAGAATACTAGAGTGGGTTGCCATTTCCTTCTCCGAGATACACACTACTATACCTAAAATAGATCAACAACAAGGACCTGGATACATGTATATGTGTGGCTGAGTCCCTTTGCTGTCCATCTGAAGATATCACAACCTTGTCAATAAGCTATACGCCAATAGGGAACTATATTCAATATCTTGTAGTAACCTACAACAGAAAAGAATCTAATAAAGATACATATATATACACATAATTGTTGCTATTGTTTAGTAGCTAAGTCATGTTTGACTCTGCAACCCCTTGAACGGTAGGGGGGTTCCGCCAGGCTCCTCTGCCCATGGGATTTCCCAGGCAAGAATATTGGAGTGGGTTGCCATTTCCTTCTCCAGGGGACCTTCCCGGCCCAGTAGTTGAACCCGCGCCTCCTACACTGGCAGGTGGCTTCTTTACCACTGGGCCACCTGGGAAGCCTATGCATATGTATATGTAAATCTATACATATATATGGGTCCACAGACATATATACACACATACGTATGAATCACTTTGCTGTACACTAGAAGCTAACAAAAATTGTAAATAAATTATATTCAGTAAAAAATATTTATAAAAATTGAGAATTGCGTGTGTATCAACCATTCCTTCAGACAACCACAGGATGAAATGTGAGTTGTAACCAAAAACCAAGAACAAGCAAAGTGTCCACATCCTGATTTTCTCTTCTCTTCTCCTCCCACTTTGAAAAGTTGGAAGAAACTGCATTTATCAAAAACCCAGGAGAGTTACCCTGGACCCAGGATTTCTTTCTTTGCTTTCCTCCTCCCCTTGAAACATAGCAATGAATACACAAAACAAACTGTTTTTCTTACAGATAAACTGTCAAAGACTACAGGATGAAAGGGAAAGCTACAGATTGAAAGAGACTTTATAAACATCAGTCAACCCACTGTGTTCACCTTATTTGGATTCTTATTCAAACAAAATATTAAAAGATTAAATTGATGTTAATGAGACAATCAAAAATGTGAGCACTGACTTGGTATTTGATGGTATTAAGAAAATTTTAACATAACCAGAAAACCATTATCATGCCTAAGTATATGAGTCCTTATCTCTTAGAAATACACGTGAAGATGGTACAGAAGAGATTTTATGATGTGTTGATTGGCTTCTAAAAAATATGGAGGAAGAGGGGAATAGGAGGGAGGATAGATTTTAAAAAGAGAAAAAGACGGCCCGAGGGAGCAGGCTTGAGGGCTCCAAAAGGTCAGAACTGCACCCAGGGTTGCCGAGCATTTCTAAGACCTGTCTTTTTGGATCAGCACTGCTCTGCCTTATCTCTTCTCATTTCCTTCTTTAAATTCTGTATAAGCCATTAGCTTCTGTACTAATCCCCACGGTGAGCAGTAGGTTTGGTAATATCGTCGCAGGTAATCAAAGTCCTCATTTCATTTATCTCTTTTCCCATTAAGGGACCAAGTCTCCCATCTCCACAGGTTCCCAGTCCCCCAGAGCCACGGGAGAGACAATAGCAATTTGAGGCAGGATCTGAGTCCCCAGATGGTCACTAAGAGCCAGCCACTGGGGATACTAAGCCAGGCACTGAAGCGGGCAGAGCGGCCCTCATCGCTGTGACGGGGAGGTGGGGGCAAAGCATAAGCTCCATGTCTGGGGCTGGAATTCCCACTGAAAAGCTGGCCCCATATGGGAGGATCCTAACCCTAGCACCCCAACCTTGCCCTTGCTTGTTGGAGACAGAACAGCCATCCTGGGTCCCAGCAGCAGCACTTTGGGTGTCCACCCGCCACACGAGCCTGGGGAATCTTTCAGCCTGCCTGAGCAGCAGAATCCTCATTTAGAAAATGAAGCTAGCATTCTTCCCCTGCCTTCCTCCTTAAAGGGAATCAAGGTCAAAGGAGTTAAATCATAGGAAAGAGTTTAGGGAACTTCAGCGCACAGCATTATAAGAAGGGGAGGGACCATTACGAGAACCTAGAAGCCCTGGGTCAGTACAAATTGCCTGAGAAGCATGGCTTGATTCCAGCTGTTTAGGTAAAAGAAATCAATAGTAGCTGAAGACAGAAGCTTTTTGGTGCTGGAGTCTTTAGAAGACAGGACTTGGGAAGAGCAAACCACTTATCCAAAGCCATCCCAGGCGTCCCTACCTCATCTCTGTTGCCCCCCCAAACAGTGACATCACAAGCAGGGTTCACTGGCTGATCCCTCCCTGCGCTTTCTCTAGCCTGGTGACAGCATCTCAGTCCCGGTGGCCTGTCCCCTGCCATGAGCTCAACTTTAGTCAGGCTCCGCTAAGAGGAGATGGGACAAAACGCACCCCGCAGCCCACCCTGGCAGGCACAGCACCTCTGTAATGCAAGAGGCTCCTCCTGGTTGGCACCTTGGCTCTGCTCAGTTCAGTTCATTTCAGTTCAGCCACTCAGTTGTGTCTGACTCTTTGCAACCCCATGGACTGCAGCACGCCAGGCCTCCCTGTCCATCACCAACTCCCAGAATTTGCTTAAACTCATGTCCATTGAGTCGATGTTGCCATCCAACCATCTCATCCTCTGTCATCCCCTTTTCCTCCCGCTTTCAATCTTTCCCAGAATCAGGGTCTTTTCCAATGAGTCCGTTCTTCCCATCAGGTGGCCAAAGTATTGGAGTTTCAGCTTCAGCATCAGTTGTTCCAATGAATATTCAGGACTGATCTCCTTTAGGATTGTCTGGTTGGATCTCCTTGCAGTCCAAGGGACTCTCAAGAGTCTTCTCCAACACCACAGTTCAAAAGTATCAATTCTTTGATGCTCAGTTCAGTTCAGTTCAGTCACTCAGTCATGTCTGACTCTTTACTACCCCATGAATTGCAGCACACTAGGCCTCCCTATCCATCACCAACTCCCGGAATTCACTCAGACTCACATCCATCGAGTCAGTGATGCCATCCAGCCATCTCATCCTCGGTCGTCCCCTTCTCCTCCTGTCCCCAATCCCTCCCGGCATCAGAGCCTTTTCCAATGAGTCAACTCTTTGCATGAGGTGGCCAAAGTACTGGAGTTTCAGCTTTAGCATCATTCCTTCCAAAGAACACGCAGGGCTGATCTCCTTCAGAATGGACTGGTTGGATCTCCTTGCAGTCCAAGGGACTCTCAAGACTCTTCTCCAACACCACAGTTCAAAAGCATCAGTTCTTTGGTGCTCAGCTTTCTTCACAGAAAGCTAGCATCAACTCTCACATCCATACATGACCACAGGAAAAACCATAGCCTTGACTAGACGGACCTTTGCTGACAAAGTAATGTCTCTGCTTTTCAATATGCTATCTAGGTTGGTCATAACTTTCCTTCCAAGGAGCAAGTATCTTTGAAATTCATGGCTGCAGTCACCATCTGCAGTAATTTTGCAGCCCAGGAAAATAAAATGTTTCTGTTTCCACTTTTCCTCCATCTGTTTGCCATGAAGTGATGGGACTGGATGTTATAATCTTAATTTTTTGAATGTCGAGTTTTAAGACAGCTTTTTCACTCTCCTCCTTCATCCTCCTCAAAAGGCTCTTTAGTTCCTCTGCTTTCTGCCATTAAAGTGGTATCATCTGCATATCTGAGACTGTTGATATTTCTCCCAGCAATCTTGATTCCAGCTTGTGAGTGTTCTGGCCTGGCATTTTGCATCATGTACTCTGCATATAAGTTAAATAAGCAGCGTGACAGTATACAGGCTTGATGTATGGTATACAGGCTCCTTTCCCAATTTTGAACCAGTCTATTGTTCCATGTCCAGTTCTCACTGTTGCTTCTTGTCCTGCATACAGATTTCTCAGGAGGCAGGTCAGGTGGTCTGGTATTCTTATCTCTTGAGGAATTTTCCATAGTTTGTTGTTCTTCTAATTTCATGGCTGCAGTCACCATCTGCAGTGATTTTGGAGCCCCCCAAAATAAAGTCTGACACTGTTTCCACTGTTTCCCCATCTATTTCCCATGAAGTGATGGGACCAGATGCCATGATCTTCATTTTCTGAATGTGGAGCTTTAAGCCAACCTTTTCACTCTCCTCTTTCACTTTCATCAAGAGGCTCTTTAGTTCTTCTTCACTTTTTGCCATGGGTGGTGTCATCTGCATATCTGATGTTATTGATATTTCTCCCGGCAATCTTGATCCCAGCTGGTGCTTTATCCAGCCCAGCATTTCACATGATATATTCTGCATATAAATTAAATAAGCAGGGTGACAGTCTACAGCCTTGACTTACTCCTTTCCCAATCTGGAACCAGTCTGTTGTTCCATGTCCAGTTCTAACTGTTGCTTCTTGACCTGCATACAGATTTCTCAGGAGGCAGGTCAGGTGGTCTGGTATTCCCATCTCTTTAAGAATTGGCTCTATAGTTGACTCAAAGCCAGAGAGACGCTGATCATGCTGGGGCAGTAAAATCCGCCAACAGTCTCCACCCCGCTCACCCTCTTTGTGAAGAGGATCCATAAGAACGAAGCGTGGGGTTGTCTGCTGGCTGACTCCACATCCAAATGCAGGGGGCCCGGGCGAGACCCTGGCCAGGGAACTCCACCCCACAGTTAGGAGTTCACACGCTGCAACTGAAGGTCCCCTTCTCAAAGAACCTGCACGCCACAGCTAAGACCGGCATGCTCAAACAAATAATAAATAAGACAGATACATTAAAGAAGGAATGCAGCACGGAGTCAGGCAGCTGCCCGCCGCCCAGCACCATCCCCCAGCGGAACACTCACGTGGAAGCCCTGAGCCGGGAATGCTGGGCCACTCAAGGGGTTTCTGACACCCTCAGCGGCAACCACAGAGGTTCAATAGCAAAGCGCATGGAGAAAAGGGACGGGGGCAGTCTTCCCCCTACCTGTGCTTCCTGCGTGAGAGGGGCAGGCTCTGGGGTGGGGTGAGACCCTCGGGGCCTGCCACACTCTGCTGGAAGGCATGAGGGCTGCTCCCCAGGCCATGCCCACCGTCTCGTGTCTACACCCACACCAGGAGGGCTCTCTGCTCCGCCTCTGGGCTGGTTGGGTGGAGATGCCTCCGCAGAGTGGGCCACTGGCGGGAGGAGGGACCCGAGCCCAGAAGCAGTCTGGGGCTCCTAGGACTTTGTTCAGTCTTTCTGGAAAAAATACTTTACACCCTCCAGTTAGCTGGAAGCAAGCTCCAGTTTCCTGTGAGAGAGCTGAGGGGTGGGGGTGCGGGTCTGCCTGTCTGGACTGAGGGTGGGGTCTGTCTGTCTGTCTGGACTGAGGGGCGGGGGTCTGTCTGTCTGTCTGGACTGAGGAGTGAGGTGTGGTCCTGCCCGGGCCAGGCTGGCCACTGTGTCTGCTCCAGACACCGGTCTTCCAGTGGGGCAGGTGATCACCTTCCACAGACAGGCTGCACCAGGGGGTTCCCAGGGCACAGCGAGAGGGACAGGGAGCCCAGCCCACATTCCATTTAAGGACCCTCTAGATGGACAAAGGATTCTGCAGTCTCCGCAGTGAGGACACGACCTCAAGATGCAGGGAAACCCACCATGTACCCACGTACATACACGCCTGGGTGTGTGCGTGTGTGCATGTGTGTGTGAATATAGAGTCCTGAGTCACGGCTCACAGCAGGAGGAAGGCAATTTTTAGACAGCATCTGCTCTGTGCTCCTAGTAAATTCACAGGACTCTAGAAAGAGACGAGGAGGGAGATGGTGAAGTGACAGACTAAGATGAAAATGGCCCAGGCTGAGAGGCAGGGCCCCCAGGCATCAGGCAGGAGCCCAGGCTGCGCCAGCAGGGGAGGCGGGGGGGCTAGAGTCACCACAGGGACCCAGGGACAGTGTAGGGACACAGGGACAGTGGAGCGAGAGGAGAGGAAAGGCGCCAGACGGACAGGATGGTGTCAGGAAGGACGAGACGGCGACCCTGGGGCAGTCACTCCCCGAGCTGGCGGGACGAGACGATGGAGTGGGACCCTGGAGTGAGGACCCCAGGAGTGAGGAGCCTGGAGTGAGGATCCGGGAGTGAGGACAGGCGTCGGACAGACAGGCTGGTGTCAGGAAGGACAAGGCGGCGACCCTGGGGCAGTCACTCCCCGAGCTGGCGGGACGAGACGATGGCACCCGGCAGGGTCAGTGCCACCGCCCTGAACCCACACGTCCCGAGCCTGGCCTCCTGTAAAGGTCACACCAAGTCTGTGGACAAATCGTGACCTTATGCGAATGCCTCTGCATATCTCGCACTCTCGTCTGCGTTTGAAAATATAGAAACGTGCCCTGGAGAGTGGACAGACATGCTTCAGTGATGCGGCCAAGAGCTGAGCAGGTGAGGGCAGCATCCGGTCTCTGCCGAGGAGGCACGCTGGCGTGGAGACACTGACGCTGCGCCGTCACCCAGCCCGGCCCTTCCCTCCTGACCCGTGTGAAGTGTTCTGATCATTAGAAATGGTAGAGAATCAGAGAGCTTTACAGCCAGGCCCCATCCCCCACACCAGCACAGCATCCTGGACCCCCTCTTCAGGCCTCTCCACCCTGAGTCAGACCCACCTCGTGCACGCTGGCCGGCTGTGCCTGTCCTGGTCCTCACGCATCTCCACTGCCTGGTGGGCTCCTTCTCTTCCTCCACTGCCCCCTCCAAGGACACCGCTTCTGAGAAGCCCTTCCTGGTGTCGGCCAGGCCTCCCCTACTTGTGCCGTGCTCCCACCGTGGGTTGAGCTTGGGAGTCATCAACACATGGCAGTCTGTAGCGGCTTCCCGGGGCCTGACACTGACTATCCTCACTCAGCTTCTGAACGTCTTCCCTGAGTTCCACGGTGTAAACTTGCAGGCCAGCATCCTCCCCGGGACTGAGCCACATGCACGCAGGGCGTCCGCACACCCTCCTTTGCTCACTGCCGCCACAGCCCCGGGAGGTGCAGAGCAGACTCCCAGCATTTCAGCTCTTCATGGGGTCAGGAGGGACGGATGGGGTGACCCCAGACTCCAGCTGACCAGTCCCCACCTTGGGGTCAGCCCTCTCCAAGAGCACCTTGGCCGTGACTCCCTTGGAGCCCACCACCCTGCTGAAGAAGTGCCGGGGTCCAGCCCCGGTGGATCCAGGGTAATTTGAAGGGGAGATGGAATCTGCATCCTAGGAAAAAGCTATTTAATTAGAAATATAAAGAGAGATTAGAAAAGAATAGTGTAGTAGGAAAATTAGTGGAGAAAAAGAGGCTGAATAACTTGGTTCACGTGGAATACCAATAAAACTCCAAGACAAGGAGTTTGCACCACCTATGTAGGCCACCAGCGCCCACTTGAATAGCGGAGGGTGCCCCGCCTTGGGCTCCCTCTCGCGTGGGTCTTAGAAGCCAGGGCAAAACTAGCAGGCTTGGCGAGTATCCACGCTCCAGATGGGAATTCAGCCAGAAGGGGAAAGAATGAATGACACGGGGGAATCAGTCTTTCCAGAAACTGATCCGTTTTCTTTATTTTCAGGTTTGTTTATATACTTTTTGTTATACATAGGGATGAATACAGAGTCACGCGGGGTCAGCAGACCTGACCTTTATCAGAATCAGGTGCTTCATATAAAAGTATACAAAGGTCTTAGGGGTTTTACATCATCTTATGACCATGAGGCCTGCTGATGGCCCTTTCTGATAACGGTCAGTCAACCAGAAAACTTATTTTTTCCAGGGGTGATTTTTTTCTTAAACTAGGCGCCACCCTCCGAAGTCACCAGATAAAGTTGCATTCCTATAGGGTGAGGGTGCAGGGGATTATAATCAAGAAAAGGAATTTAGTTAGCCTAAGGTTTAACATGATTAATATCAAAGGTTAATACTTATTTCTCCCATATGCTAGTTATATTCATTATAAGGGCAGGGAATATGGAGATTTAGCAGCAAATATTGGCTCAACAAATGAAAAACCCTTCACCAGTATAATTTCTAATCAACCTACTATTCTATACTAATAATTTTCTAACTTCTCAAAAGAATCTGTTTTTAGAAAGTTTAAAACATCTTGTGCCTCTCACAGTTGGAAGGCTGTAAATAATCACATGTGGCCAGACGAACCTGTTCAGGCAGGCTAGAGAAACTTCAGAGGAGTTTGTAAGTTGAAACACTCTTGTCACGCCCAGGAATTTTTATTGACTGGAGCTGCAAGTTAACTCCTTCTCCGAGAGAGGTGGTGGGGGACAGAGGTAAGTCAGAGGTGTAGGTGAGCGCATAAAACAGTAAAGTAGGCAGACTCTGGTTTTGGGGGTAGATGCTCCGGAACAGGGGGGTCTCCTGAGGCTCAATCCCACCTTTGCATAATGCCGAGCCTCCTTCCTCATGACCTTTGCCACGAGCGGGGTTCCTCATGCTCGCTCCCGGCAGAGAAGGCCACCAGCATCTCTGACGTGATGGAGGGAAAGGGGACAGATGGCCTGTCCTCCGGAGGGAAGGGAACAAGTTAAAGACAGCTGAGGACATGTGTCACCAGAGAGGGACAGAGGTAGGCACCAATGAGAGCAGGCTCACCAGGAGACAAGCACTGCTGGGAGCCTGTCAGCGTGCAGTCGGCCGGCTCTGGTCGGTGTGGAGGAGACCCTGGGGGTGTCGGCTACCTGGAGTGCTGGGAGGTGAAGGTAGCTTGTGCAGGTGACAGGTGTGTTGTGATAGATTTGCCATGGCCTGTGAAAGCCAGACCGCCTTGAGCCATAGGCCACACTCGTGGGTGCCTCCCTGTCCCCAAGCCAGTGCTGAAGGGGTCCCAGGGCCGCACCCGGAGCCTGCAGCTCTAGGTGATCCTTGGAGTCCATCTGTCTGCAACTCTGTGCTCAAAAGTTCATCTGCTCAGACAGCAGGGGGGCTGCATTCATGAGGGAAACCGAGGCTCAGCTGGAGGGAACTGCTGTCCGGAGACCCACAGTCAGGACAACAGGTGACCCTGGGCGCTGCTTCTGACCGGTCTGCACAGCTGGGCTGCCCCAGCCCCCTCTCTGAGCCTGGTTTCGCCCCCTGTGAAACACAGGGGCTGCCTTCCAGCATCTCCAGTAGACGATGCTCATCTCTGCTCAGTCCTGATTGTAAGATGAAGGAGCTCAGGTCCCTGTTTGGCTGGGTCTTGTGGGAAGGTGGTGGCAACACGGGACCCAAGATGGGCTGCCCGGGCCTTTTCTCCAAGCACTTGAGCTCTGTGAGGACACCAGGGTGGGGGCCACCGGCACGGAATTCCTGCTGGTCTGACTGCTTGAGGTTGAGAGGAGGGCGGGGGGCTGCAGGGCCCCAGAGCGCCACAGCCCGGTATTCCATCACCGCTCCGACCTTCTGCATAATGAGCGGGCGGCAGTCTTGCCAAGAAGCCACCTCTCCTGCTGCCCCTCACTCCCAGCACCCGCCCAGGGGAGCCCATCTCTGAAGCCCCTCACTTCTGCCCAGAGTGCCCAGGGGCCAGGGAGCGGCCTTTGACTGCAAAGGGGCTTGGGGATGGCCTGAGGAGTGGGTGGGCCCAGAGCTGAACTCTGCCCTCTAGACTCTCAGGGTAATGTCCGAAGGGTCCCCTGGGCACTTCTCCACCTTGGGGTCTTCATCAGAGTTCCGGAGAGAAGATGACTCCAAACCACATTCCAGGGAGGTTGAGAAAGAGGTTCAGGCCTCAGTCCCTCAAGGGGAGGCTGAAATGAACCCAGCTGGTATCACAAGCCATCAGGATACCAGGGGCGGAAATGAACCCGGCAGGCGTCACAGGCCATCAGGATGCCAGGGCAGACCCACATCCCTCCTCAGAGGCCACGTTCCATGACCGAGACAGTCGATCCCTCAAGGGTCGTGTTCAGGGGTCAGAGCGGACTCAGACACTTGGCGAGGCCGTGTGAGGCACTCTCTAGCCTGCGGGCCAGGACTGAGCCAGTGGGGTGTGGTGGGGTGCACCAGGCCGGGGCCCCAGAAGGCAGGTGGGCTGGAGGGCACAGACCGTGGCTCCCACCCAACCAGGCCTAACAAGTGGCCTGCACGCCTGAACAGGGGCGGGATGCCCTGACTGTG
Source organism: Cephalophus harveyi (assembly GCA_006410635.1). Taxonomy (NCBI): domain Eukaryota; kingdom Metazoa; phylum Chordata; class Mammalia; order Artiodactyla; family Bovidae; genus Cephalophus; species Cephalophus harveyi. The sequence goes on along the minus strand of SJYT01046258.1, from coordinate 351,141 downwards.
CTCACATGAGTCACCCACCCGGTGCTTGTAGAGTCAGCAGAGAAGAAGCAGGGGAAGCCGTGCTAATTCCTCGGCGTCACAGTGGATGAAAGGAGCTCAGGCCTCTGCCCGGGAGGGTCCAGCTGCAGGCCAGGCCACCCCAGATGGCAGCCCCCACGCTGGGCCCCCTGGAGGCACTGCTGGTCTCTGAAGGCCCAGCACGGCTGCGAGAGCCGGAGCCTGGGGAGCGGACAGGAAGGATGGCCACTAGGCTGGGATGGGCGGCCCACGGAGCGCCCAGGGTCCTCCGCGGTGTGACGGGTGCTCTGGACCTCTTCAAACACACCGTCCAGAGCAGGAATGCTCAGCCTACCAGGCACAGCTCTGCACTTATCTTTGAAACTTTATTCTTTGTTTCTATAGAAATGATACAGACTCAAAGTAGAAACAAACAATCCAGAAACAGAGAAAGGAGAGCTTCTTCAAGCTCAGCCGCCTGGACACAACCGTGGCTGAACTTGGCTCAGTGTCCTTCTGCCTATAAAAGCAGAACAAGAAACGAAGCCCTGCCAAGGCCAAGCCCGGAGCAAATCACGGAGAGGGCATCGTGTGCGGAAAGTTTGGAAGAGGGCCAGACCTCCTTCTTTCCAAATGCACCCAAGGGAGATGACCCTGCAGAGTGAGAGGAATTAACTCATTTATACGAACTCAAGCTTACAGTTATGCTCAAACCAGGTCACAGCAAGCACGCTGCTCTGAAATTGGCTTTTTTCTATCAACAACGTGCTATAGAAATAGTTTAGTATCAACAAATAGCCATGTATGTCATTTTTTTTAACTTCTGTGTGATATTCCAACGTATTTACCTTAACTGACGTAATCAAGTTCCATTGAAGACCCACTGACAGCTCTTATTGCTCCGTTTTTTCTATTTTACTTAAAAAAAAAAAATAAGTAATATTGTAAGGGCATCTTTGGGCTTCACTGGTGGCTCATCTGGTAAAAAACCCACCTGCAAGGCAGGAGAGAGCCCAGTTCGCTTCCTGGGTCAGGAAGATCCCCTGGAGAAGGGATAGGCTACCCACTCCACTATGCATGGGCTTCCCTGGTGGCTCAGACAGTAAAGAATCTGCCTGTGATGCGGGAGACCTGGCTTCGATCCCTGGGTTGGGAAGAGCCCCTGGAGAAGGGAAAGGCTACCCACTCCAGTACTCTTGTCTGGAGCATTGCATGGACAGAGGAGCCTGGTGGGCTCCAGTCCGTGGGGTCGCAGCGAGTCGGGCACGGCTGAGCGGCTAAGCACAGGGCATCGAACAAGGGCATCTTCACTGTCCTTTTCACCCTGTGTCATTATTTACTTTACAACAAACAATGACTCAAAAGGCAGAGACATCTGTTTCATGATACCTATTTCCAAACTGTCTTCTAGATCATTCTCTTTCTAAAAAAAATTAAAAAACCTTTGTATTTTGTATTGGGGTATAGCCAATTAACAGTGTGGTGATAATTTCAGGTGAACAGTGAAGGGACTCAGCCATACATATTTAGATCATTCTGATTTAAGATTCCTACTAGATACGCAGGAATCTTCTCACCAGCATGGAGACTGTTTCCAGTCCACTTTCTGAATCCCAGTAGGGACTTTTTCTGGATCTTATCGCTGAGCTTAGCCCTGTGCCATCTTTTTTCTTCTGTTTTGTGTGTGGCTGTGCTCCCCTTTCTGTTCTCGGGGTGACTTGATTTCTAATTTATTCCTAAAAACCCTTATATATATATGGACTTGTTGGCCAGACATACAAAAAATATGGTCCCAAAATGTTGACCTTGAAGGAGGTGTTTCTCATCCATCTGTTTTACACTTTCCTGTGGTCACATTTATCAGTATTTCCCATCATGGTTTCTAGAGTTGGAACATCCAAAAAAAAAAAAAGACCTTTTCAATGAGGCTCCATTCTAGAACATTCACAATCTGGTTTTCGCTGTATAATTTTCTGATGGCTCTGGATGTATTTAGTTTTAAAGACATTGGACTCAAACTGCCCTCTTTCTCCACCTGCTGAACCATTTCTGCCAAGCATTTTATTGAAAACTAAAAGCAATCTCTCTCCTGGCCCGAAACCCGGCGTTCCATCCGCCCAGCCCTGCACCGCCCACACCTGGACTCAGTGACAGGGCTTTTAGTTACAGTTTCATTCCCGACAGGCTTGATCCTGTGACATGGCTCTATTTGAGAATTTTTCTTACTATTTTCTTTTTTCATTTTTGGTGAGGAATCTTTGATATTTATAAGGAGAATCATCTTACTTGATAACAGAGACATGAGTACAGGAATAAATCATGAGGGCACGGGGTCCCCTGTGATCTTTTTCTACTTCCTGCAACTGGCCCTGAGGCATCATCATAAGGCCACAGTTCAGTTCATTTCAGTCACTCAGTCATGTCCGACTCTTTGCAACCCCATGGACTGCAGCACGCCAGGCCTCCGTGTCCAGCACCAACTCCCAGAGCTTACTCAAACTCAGGTCCATTGAGTCTGTGATGCCATCCAGCCATCTCATCCTCTGTCATCCCCTTCTCCTCCTGCCCTCAATCTTTCCCAGAATCAGGGTCTTTTCCAGTGAGTCAGCTCTTCGCATCAGGTGGCCAAAGTATTGGAGCTTCAGCTTTAGCATCAGTCCTCCCAATGAATAGTCAGGACTGATTTCCTTTAGGATTGACTGGTTGGATCTCCATGCAGTCCAAGGGACTCTCAAGAGTCTTCTCCAACACCACCATTCAAAAGCATCCATTCTCGGGCACTCAGCTTTCTTTATAGTCTAACTCTCAGGAATCCTGGAATCAGATGACTCCGGAGACACTCCAAGGGCCCTGTCTGCTCTGCACTCATAAGTGGAAACATTTGAAGCAGATATTCACTGGGTGACTTTGTGTTTGTCTTTTTGTTGTAAGTCATCTTCCTTCCTTGGACAGCAAAGAGATCCAACCAGTCCATCCTAAAGGAAATCAGTCCTGAATATTCATTGGAAGGACTGATGCTGAAGCTCTAATACTTTGGCCGCCTGATGTGAAGGGTTGACTCATTGGAAAAGATCCTGATGCTGGGAAAGATTGAATGCAGGAGAAGAAGGGGACGACAGAGGACGAGATGGTTGGATGGCATCACCGACTCGATGGACATGGACGTGGGCAAACTCTGGGAAGTGGTGAGGGACAGGGAGGCCTGGTGTGCTGCGATCCATGGGATCACAGAGAGTCAGACATGGCTTGATGACTAAACAACAGCAATAATCTTCCTTTTTGGTTAATCTAATCCCTCTCCACTCCAGACTCATCTGATGTCCTTGAGTCTGGGGCCTTGTGTCCCAGCCCTAGGTCTATATGTCCAGGTGTCGGGTCTGCACAGAGTCTCCAAAGGTGGCCCCATCCCCTCCCCTCCCTGGAGTCTGGGCCTCGCTTGGCTGGTGGGGTGGGGGGAGGGACTGAGCAGTCCCCACTGTGGTCTGCCCTCCTCCCCGGGGCTCACGTCTGTCACCTCTCTCCACTCTCCACCATTCCGTGAGCTAGCATCTCTGCAGAAGGTTTACTCCATGCCAGGGGCACCTGCTTGTCAGGGTCTCCCATCTGGCACTTGGTTCAGTTACCTACTGCTGTGTACCCAACAACCCAGCACTTGGACAGCAACGTGTCATGAGGTTCTCTGACCATCCAAGGGTCACCTGGGCTCAGGCGGGAAGTCCTCGCCTGGAGTAGCTCGTGGGGTCAGGCAGAGGGCAGATGAGAGACCTGAAGGTGCCTGGGTCAGAAGTCCCAGAAGGCTGTGCCATCACGCGGCCGCCCCCTTAGCCACCGTGTCTGGAACAAGAACAGTCTGGGGGTCTCTCTCACGCATCTGGAGATTACCTGAAGGGGCAGGCTTCACAGGGGGTTACAGGGTGCCCGAGGTGCCCGGGATCCAAGTACCATGGCGTGGGGGCGCTGACTGAAGGCACGTCCTACCTCCTCTGCAGGAAAAGGGCACTGGCGGCTACTTCGGGCCTGGTGCAGCCTTGGAGGGTGGAAAAGTGCTGCGGAGAAATCACCCAGCATGGGGCTCCTCAACAACCCAAGTGAGTACGAACACTTGAAACACACTTAATTTCCCTTAGAAATAACAGTCAATTATGCTTCTTGTACCTGAGTGTCAAGAGCAATGAATACCTCTAGCCATTTTAAGTTTCCATAAGCCGCAGAGACTGTTAAAAATACTGGGTGGATAGATGGGGGGGTTGGAAGGGTAGATGGATAGATGGATGGATGGATAAATGGATGGGTGGAGGAATGGATGGATGGATGAGGTAGGTGGATGGATGGGTGGGATAGATGGATAGATGGGTGGGATAGATGGATGGATGGATAGATGGATGGATGGATAGATGGATGGATAGGTGGGATAGATGGATGGATGGATGCAGGGAGGGAGGGAGGAAGGGATGGGCAGATGTTAAATGGACATTTAGGAGCATGACATCTCTCTGAAGATGAGTTTTCTGATCTTAAAAATTCGAATGTGGTCTGTTCACTGACTTGTGATGTCAATGTGATGTCGTGATGTTTGGAAGAAAATAGTTTCAACAGCTACTCACTTCTTTCCTTTGCACTTCAGTGATGCTTTGTCATGTAGAACTGTCTCTTTTTTCACAATGTGTGCTCTCGAATCAACCCTGGCACTTCCTGAGCAGTGCAGACCAGCCTTGTGGGCCAGAGTCGGTCTCCTTGGCCCACCTGCAGCTCCATGCACAGGGCGGCGTGAGTCTGGTGAGGCCCAGTGGCCTTGAGACAGGTCAAGCGCGAGTTCAGTCCTTCTCTCTGCAGCTAGCTCTGCAGTTTGGGTCTTCGTCCAGACGATTGGCCTTTGAAAGTAAGCTGATTTAACTGGGACACAGTCAGGAATGTGCAGCTCGGTGCCCTGCCAGCTGCCTGTGGGAAATGGACAAAAACACATTCCACGCGGGAGAGCGTGTCCCTTGTGGAGTATCAGGTCACTCTGCAGCCGCATCCCCTGTGATTGTGTAAAACAGGTGAGCAGAGCAGACATGCTTAAACACAAACAGGCCAAACGAACATAAGGGTTTAGTAGGATTCTCGCTCATTAGGTGTCAACCTGGGCTGCTCGAGGATACATCAGCCACGGGAGCCGTGAAGCCGCCTCCACTTTCCGGGATCTGGAGCGGAGCTTGTCAGACTCTAGGGTGCTCAGGTCCCTAGGGCCTATAAGAGTGGAGATCCTGTTTCAGGGGACCAGGGCCAGGCCTGCGCGTCTGCATCCCTAACAAGCTCCAGCTGAGGCTGATGCTGCCTGTTTATGAGCCACACGGGGAGAGCAGGGTCCACACATGGAGAGCAGGGTTGCGAGCCCAGGTGGAAGGGGGCTCTTCTGAGATGGCCTGGGGGATGGCAGGAGCCCACCTGGTCCTGACGCAGCTGGCACCTGCTCCTTTGCCCCCACCGCGTGCCCCTCTGTGTCAGACTCTGCCCCCTTCTCTTCCCCTGTCACACGGTTTCATCCCACTCACGGCTCAGCTGAGATGTCCCATCACTGGAGGAGTCCCTGGGGTGCTGGCCACATTTGCAGCCCCTGGGACACCGGGGAGTCAGGGACACCAGGTTGTGACCCAGCCCTGGCCCTGCTGCATAAGCACAGACTGTCACTGGGCCCGAGTTTCGCGCTTGAGCACCCGGAGCCAGGCAGTAGCTAACGCTGTAGGAACAGATGTTCTTTAGAAACTAGTGCAAGGGGGAGAAGAGGCTGCAGAATAGGCCTGGACCCAAATCAGAATGCAGTGTGGGCACGAGGGAACCACAGTCGAGAAACGGGTGAGGGCCAGTGGACGGACAATTATAAGAGCAAACGTCGGGGTGAAGGGGCTCTGGCTAAAGCAACCCAACAGGCTTCTTGCTGAAGGCGGGCCTGGGAGGTCAGACATCCCCTGGGGTGGTGGCGGGGGAGGTGAGGACCCCAAACAGACATAGAAGGTGATTAGACATGGATGGTGGGTTTTTTGGTGAAACTGACCCAGCAGGGTTCCTACTAAATATGGATGTTACAGGGAAATGCACGCGTGGGCCCAGGAGAAGGTCTGGGATCCTGACTGACGTCTGCTCGAGTTAAGAACCTCTGCACCACGTGAGACAGCCAACCTCCTGCACAGAAAGCCCTGGAAAGCTTTATGCAAATTCAAACGAAGTGAAAGTCGCTCAGTCGTGCCCTACTGCTTGTGATCCCATGGACTATACAGTCCATGGAATTCTCCAGGCCAGAACACTGGAGTGGGTAGCCTTTCCCTTCTCCAGGGGATCTTCCCAACCCAGGGATTGAACCCAGGTCTCCCGCACTGGAGGCAGATTCTTTACCAGCTGAGCCACAAGGGAAGCCCATTGCAAATTCAAGAGACTGTGAATAATTTTGAGGTCTCTGTCAGAGGGCTCCCCCTCCTTTAGATGCTCGTGGGCGATTGCAGGCTCCGCGGGGGAAGGGCCCCGCCAGTGCCCCTGGGCCCTGCCCTGTGCGGCTGAGGACAGGACCTTCCCAGAGGACAAGGGGCCTTCACTTTTCTCACCACCCCAGGTCCCTGGGGCCCAGTCAGCACCCCAGAACCAGGCTGCCCTCGCCGGTTCTCCCTGCCGTCCTGGTGGCGGTTCCAGGTTTCCCCGCGCCTGCCGGGGCAGCCAGGCTCGTAGCCCGCGCCGCGGCCACAGGGCCCCGCACGCTCGCCGCGGGCCTCCGGGCGGACGCAGGCTCAGCCCTTGACGAGCCACACAGGCTGCGGGGACCCGCGAACCAGCCGGGGCCTCTGCCGGGAGCTCAGCCCTGAGTCGCACTGGCATCTCAGGGGCTAGGGAGGCGACGCGAGGGGGTTCTGCTGCTAGGAAAACGTCGAGTGCTTCCGGATTTGGAGAAGCACAGGCTTCTCAGATCTGCCGGCAGAGACCCCATCCCCTGGTCAGAAGGGACTCTGCACGGGTTTTCCCCTCTGGACAGGAGGGAGTTTCCGCTCCACAGCAGGCGTCCTCCCCACCCCTGCTTCTCCGGCTCCAGATCAGAACGGTCTGGACTCGGCTCCGTGCCTGGACCACCCAGCTCGTGGGGTCACAGGCATCCTCTGGGGGTGTCACCTGGCCTCCAGGCCTTCTCTGCCGGTGGGGACAGGACGGAGCTGAGTGGGGCTGGCCGTGGTCGGCTGACTGGTGTGCGGTGGGCGAGTCGACGGTCCTCCCTGCGCCCACCGCCCTCTAGAACGGAGAGGCCGGAGCAGGCGGGGTCAGAGCCCGTTTACCGCTGACTTTACGCTCTGCGCACAGACCTGCCTCTGACACCTCTGTGCTTCCATGTGCCGAGTGCATTGGTTTGAACGTGTTTCAACGCTACAGAGAGTGTGCGATGTAATGTGTACGACTGCGCAGGGTCGTTTGCTCCAACCCCTAACTTTGTGCTTTTACAGGGGCCTCAGGGGACTTGTATTTGCTGGGTTCATTCTCTATGCATTTCTTTAAATCACAGAAGCAATTTCCAAATGTCATTGGCTTGAAAGGACTTCTCCGTGGTGCTTTAGGGAAACAGAAGAGAGAGATGGAGAAGTCCTCCTTACCCTTCTGATAAAGGCAGTAATCCCATCATGGGCCCCACCCTCGTGAGCTCATTTACGAGCTCACCCCCCCACATAGCACTTCCTAACACCAACACTCTGGGGGCTAGGACCTCAACATGTGAATTTAGGGATGAGACAAACATTCAGTCTAAGGGTGGTGTTAACAGAAAAAGATATTCTTTTATGATGAACTGTTTCTGTACTGTTGTTATCAGCTTCCTTGTCTGGAGCAATTACAAATATTCATAAAAGTCACTTCTAGAAATGACACTGAAAGCAGGAACAAGTTCCATTCCACGTACACACACACCCCCGCCACATGCGCACAGCCTGCTGTGAAATTCCAAAATGTGGTACATACAAACATGTGTGTTACCACGCTTGTTCTAGGCTCACCCTCATGCATGACCACGCACTCCCCAGAATGAGACAGAAGACTGGGCGACAGCGGAGATTTTCCTGCTGGAAAGTCAGCGTCAATGTCTCAGCGCTGTTTCTGCGTCTCTAAGTCAGCCTCGCGACGTGTCCACACCCACCTCTCTTCTCCCTCGGACGCCACCCCTTGCTGGTCCAAACCTGAGATCACCATTTTCCCTGCAAACAGATTCTTTCTCACTGCCAGGCCTTCGCTTCCTTGGCCGATGGCCCCACCCTGCAAGGCTCCCGCGGGGCGTCCAGGGCTCCTGCTCCCCACCCACCCCCAGCACCCCACCAAATGTGAAGATGTGTATAAGAGACAGGATAGCCGCTTTGAACAGTTGAATTCATGGTCGTGGGAGCCGCGCCCATACTGAGAGATGGCAGGTTGGTCTGGGCTCGGGAATGCGAGGCTGCCCGAGGAGGAGAGCNGATGCTCACCTGCTCCCACCCCTAGAATCCGCCCCTCCCCAGCCCAGTCAGGGCTCCTGCAAACACCAGGCCCAGATGCCGGGGCTCCTTCCTTTCCCATCCATCCACCCTCCTCCCTCCAGCTGCAAGGGGGAGTTTCTGAAAGAGGAATCTGTGCTGGACTGTGGCTCCCATGCCCTCAGGATCTCAGCTGTGTTCCCTGACATGCAAGCTCCTGGTGACCTGGGTTTGCCTCCCTCTCCACCACCTTGCTCTTCATGGCCCTGACGTTCACCCATTCATCAGACGCTCAGGATCTCTAAAGTGTTGAGTGAAGAAATGAATGGAGGAATGAATGAAGAGAGCCCTGAGGGCCTCAGCCTCCCAGCATGTCCTCCCATGTCCCCAGCCTGGGACGCTGTCCCTCTTCCCTGCACGGCTGAGTGTAACCAAGGACCTGGCTTGTGCCTGGCTGGATTTCAGAGCTGTGATGGGCCAGGGGCTGCTGCTGCTGCTGGGCCCCTCCCGCACCCTTTCAGAGGACAGGGTCTGCAGAGGGCTGTCCCACCTGCCACCAGCTAGGCTTGAAGACCCCCGAGTCGTCTTAGCTGGGGCCTCACATAGAGTGGAGCAGAGACAAGTCACCTCCATCCTGCTGGGTCCTGCCTAGATTGCTCACCCATATGAGCTGCTGGAGATGATGAAACGACTGCTCCTTTAAGCTGCTCCATCCCAGGTGGTTGGTTATTTGGCGAGTGGCAGCTGACACAGCCGTTAGCATCGCAAGCCCTGCCCAGGGCCGGGCAGTGCCCTCAGGGCCCTGTGCCCAGGGACTCTTCAGTCGTCACCACTTCCATGCGGGAGGGGCTGCTGCCCACCCAGTCATGGGCGAGGAGACATGTGCAGAGGCTCCGGGGCGCTGCCCAGGGCTCTGCAGCCCGCGAGGGCAGAGTGAGTGTGATAGTTTTCCTAATGCATCTGAAGAGCTTCAGACTCTGAAACCAACAGATCTTGCCTCGATCGGATGTCATGGGGTCATTCAGGTGACCTGCAGCGTCCTTCTCTCTCCTGTTAGCTGAGGGCGGAGGAGATCCCTCATAGGAGGCAGGGTGACCAGCTCCCATCAGCTGCTGGAGGAACCTCTGTGCTTTCAGGGAGACAGGTGTCCAGACCTGCAGAGCATCCTCCTCACCTGGGAATCACTCCACCCATCACTCTGTGATCTCTAGCACATGCCATCCGCTCTCTGAGCCTCAGTTTCCCTAACTGTAAAATGGGGGGGGAGGGAATGACAGGCTTATCTCATAGGGCGCTGATAAGGATTAAGCCGGAGGGCGCACAGCAGGAGCCCAACAGGTGTCGGCTCCCACCACTGCTGCATCTTCATTACAAAATTCTTTCTTTTCCTTGGCAGCAGAGAATGAGCAGGTTGGAATCCTGGCTTTGTGTGACCTTGAGTGAGTTTCTTAGGCTGCCTGGGTCCCATGTCTTCCTGTGCAAAATGGAGGTTCTGTCTGGGTCCAACTCATGATTGCCAGGAAGGTTAAAGAAGGAATTAAGACAGAGAAAATGCTTAGAGGGGTGCCCGCCACGTGGTGAGTGCTTTGCAGGTGTTGGGTTACCACTTTTTAATTGTCAGCGTCATTATCATTTATCAGCTGGGGAGGATTACATTTTTTGAGATTTTTTTTTTTTTTCCCATGGAATAAGGCAGGGAACTGGGGCTGAACCCCCCACGTAGTGGCTCTTTGAGGGATCTGCACGAGAGAGCTCAGGAGAAAGGGGCGGTCTGTCGGCTTGAGTGCAGCACCCTGCCCAGGGGGTCCTCCCTTGGGGAGCGGGGGTGAGGGCACCCGGCTGCAGCCCCACCCTGGGGCCAGCTCCGCAGTCACCTCTATCTCGGCGTAGCTGCCCCCAGCCTCAACGTGTTCCCCGTCCGCCACGGTGTACTTCACCAGCTTCCCAGCCGAAGGGGATCTCAGGACTGTGGGGTCATTCTCCTTCTCAAACACGCACGTCTTGTTGCCAATGGTGATTCGGTAACTGGAGAGAGAAGGAGGTGGTGAGATGTGTATAAGAGACAGCCCTTCACCTGGAGCTCTGTACACACCATTCACCTACTTGCTCCAGAGACCCTGGGATCCAGGCTCCATTGGAGGAGGACATGCCTGACCTGCCCCCAGCATCACCAGCTCCCAGACCAGAGCCGAGCACATACTTTATGTGAGCGAATTACTCCCCACTCTCAGGGAGCAGAGAGTATCCTCCGCGAGTGGAGGATTGCACACGTACCCCTCTGCAGGATCGCAGCACCGGGGCCGCTGAGGGGGCCATGAGGGCCTGAGGTCCATGACTCGATGTGAGTAGGCCGCTGCCCCTGCCAGGCCCCGCTGGAGGGAGGAGCCGGGGGCCGGGCCCAGCCGGGCTCCCGGAGGAGAGTCTGGAAGGATGGAGCAGAGACAGGTATGGGGTGACGGGGACTTCTCTGCGGGCACCACCCCGGCCAGGACCAGCAGGTGTCATCATGCAGGATGGTTAACGGGAACAAGCAGTGGATGAATCAGCCGAGGACACGGCCTTGCCCACTGTCCTCGGGTCCTGGAGCGCCCACTGGGGTGAGGACATCCCTCCTTTAAGATGGGATCCTTGGCCTGGAGCATTTTTTAAATTTATTCATTTAACTGGAGGATAATCACTTTACCATATTGTGACTTTTTGCCATATATCATCATGAATCAGCCATAAGCACACGTGTCCCCTCCATCCTGAACCCTGCTCCTACCTCCCTCCCCACCCGACCCTGCCAGGTGGGCACAGAGCACCAGCTTTGGGTGTCCTGCGTCAAACATCAAACTTGCACCGGCTGTCTGTGTTACATTGTTCGGCATTGCCTTTCTTTGGGATTGGAATGAAAACTGACCTTTTCCAGTCCTGTGGCCACTGCTGAGTTTTCCTAATTTGCTAGCATATTAGGTCCAGCACTTTCACAGCATCATCTTTCAGGATTTGAAATAGCTCAACTGGAATTCCATCATCTCCACTAGCTTTGTTCGCAGTGATTCTTCTTAAGGCCCACTTGATTTCTCACTACAGTATGTCTGGCTCTAGGTAAGCTGGATTTAGAAAAGGCAGAGGAACTAGAGATCAAACCAGCCAACATCTGTTGGATCATAAAAAAAAAGAATGTTCCAGAAAAACAGCTACTTCTGCTTTATTGACTATGCTAAAGCCTTTAACTGTATGGATCACAACAAACTGTGGAAAATTCTTAAAGAGATGGGAATATCAGACTACCTGACCTGCCTCTTGAGAAACCTATATGTAGGTCAGGAAGCAACAATTAGAACTGGACGTGAAACAATAGACTGGTTCCAAATCAGGAAAGGAGTACCTCAAGGCTAGATATTGTCATCCTGTTTATTTAACTTATATACGGAGTATACATCACGTAGAATGCCAGGCTGGATGACGCACAAGCTGGAATCAAGACTGCCAGAGAAATACCTATAACCTCATACATGCAGATGACACCACCCTTATGGCAGAAAGTGAAAAACTAAAGAGCTTCTTGATGAAAGTGAAAGAGGAGAGTGAAGAAGCAGACTTAAAGCTCAACATTCAAAAAACTAAGATCATGGCATTTGGTCCCATCACTTCATGACAAATAGATGGGGAAACAATGGAAACAGTGACTGACTTTATTTTCTTGGGCTCCAAAATCACTGCAGATGGTGACTGCAGCCATGAAATTGAAAGATGCTTTCTCCATGGAAGAAAAGCTATGACCAACTTAGACAGCATATTAAAAAGCAGAGACATTACTTTGCCAACAAGGGTCCATCTAGTCAAAGCTATGATTTTTCCAGTAGTCGTGTATAGATGCAAGAGTTGGACTATAAAGAAAGCTGAATGCCAAAGAATTGATGCTTTTGAACTGTGTTGTTGGAGAAGACTCTTGAGAGTCCCTTGGACTGCAAGGAGATCCAGCTAGTCAATCCTAAAGATCAGTCCTGAATATTCACTGGGTTAATGCTGATGTTGAAGCTCCAATACTTTGGCCACTTGATGCAAAGAACTGACTCATTAGAAAAGACCCTGATGCTGGGAAAGATTGAAGACAGGAGGAGAAGGGGATGACAGAGGGTGAGATGGATGGATGGCATCACTGACTCAATGGACATGAGTTTGAACAAACTCCCAGAATTGGTGATGGACAGGGAAGCCTGGTGTGCTGTAGTCCATGGGCTCACAAAGAGCAACTGGGCAACTGAACTGAACAGGTCTGTTTTATATATGGTTTTATATATGCATATATTTCAATGCTAGTCTCTCAAATCATCCCACCTCCTTCTCCCACTGTGTCCACAAATCTGTTTTTTACATCTGTGTCTCCTTTGCTGCCTTGCACATAGGCCCGGAGCATTTACGCAGCCAGGCAGGCAGGGACAGTGGGCCTCCTGGTTGAGCAGAAGTCCTGCCTGCCCCCCCCCCCCCACAGCTCAGGAGTGAGCAGCACCCCACTTAGAGGTTCAGACACAGACTGGGACCTCGTGTTACCTCCTTCTCCAGGGTCAGCCTGGCTGGACACCCTGTTGCCTGTTCCCCAGCATTTCTGCAGCTGCCTCGTCTTCGGGACCTCTCCGGGCAGCAGGTGGCAGTGAGGTGGGCCCAGGTCAGAGGCGCCAGGCCCAGTGGGGAGAGGCTCACACTTTTGTCCGGCAACCAGGACAGACACCTGTCCTCCCCGTGTGTCACCGAAACATCACTGCACAGCAGTGTGGTCCCGGAAGCCACGATCACAGTCCTGCCAGTTTCTCCTCCTTCCGTCGCGACCCCGGAGTCCCGCTGCTCCATGGGGGCTCACAGATGGCTCACCTCACACTTTCCAAACCCTATCTGCGGAAGGGGCCGTGTCCGTTTTAAGAGCTTGAAGGACGCTGTGTCCAAATTAATCCCCTTCCACGGGAACTGTAAGAGCTTAAATCCTTGCAGCAGAAAGAGAGCATTTGGCAAACCAGTGCTAAAATTCTGAAAACAAACTTATTAGTTAATGCAGCCTGTCACCATGACAACCAAACAGCCTAGAAACAAACCATTAGCACACGGATTTATTACTGTGGAAGGTTGAGCTAATGCCGTTCCAGAGGTGTATTATTTTCCACTTTCAGTTATAATAAAAAAACTAATTTAAAATCTTGCATGAGAGCTCAGTCTGTCAGAGACCTCCGTCCACAAAAGCAAAGCCCCCAGAGCACGCGGATGCGTGTCTGCACCTCCCCGCCCCTACTGTCTCAGGTGAGCGAGGGGCGCAGGTGTGTCCTCCGCGGGTGGCCGCCCTCCTTGGCCAGAGTGACGCAGCAGGGGTCAGTAGGGTCAGTCCTAGGCCAGGGGCCCCAGCCAGGGCTCGGGCTTCCTGTATGACTTGCCCTCAGCAACGTGTTAGAAGGGCCTTCCCAAGTTCACCCCAGGAGACACCGACGGGACCCAGTCCGGTTTGCAGCTCATGAAGCAGTCACTATGCGACCGGAGGTGGGATGCCGCTCCTGAACCCTCCCCCACCTTGTTTTGGAACTCTGATTTCTTTCCAGAAGAGGAGCCCCACCCTAAGGGGTGTGGCCAGGGGTCACGGTGTCCCCTTTCCCTTTGGGTGCTGTGACCTTCCCCATGACCTTCCCCCCACTCCCCTGTCGCCCCCCAGAAAGCCCCTCCTTCACGCCGCCCTTCCCTTGACCCAACAGTGTCCAGTCCAGCCAGGGTCCTGACCGGGGCCTGAGTGCACCACGTCCCTCTGGGGCCGCAGCCCCTCAGCAAGTGGCCCAAGTGCAGGGGAGGGCTTCCAGGGGCGGATCTGTAGACTGCGACTCTGCGGGCAAGGAAAGGGCCAGGAGATACGAGGCTGACTTGGAGACGTCTCGGATGGGGCCAAGGGGACGTTCAGAGAGCACCGGGATGCCTGGTGTCGCAACCATGGACAGGACCGCGGGGGCCAAGGGCGGCAAGAGTCGGGGCCAGGAGAGACGTTGCTGGCTGAGGTCCGTCTGTACTGACCTGGGCCCGTCACCACTCTGGTTAACGTCAGCCTTGACTGAGAAGGTGGCAAACAGGGACAAGAGCGTGCCGTGCTCAGGAGGGGTCAGTGTCTTCACCAGCCTGCGTCTGACAGCGGGCCTGTGAAGTACGGGTACTGACAGCAGGAGCTAGCAGGAGGGTTATGCCAGGTTCTACCGGGAGTATTCCTAAAGGGCCTGTTCACCTGCCCACCAGGTATCAGGGTCAGGACTGTCGCTACTCCCGATGCACGGATGCCCGGTCTCTGGGCTGAGTGTTTGCCTCCAACTGTGGTGCCCAAGCCCCAGCCGAGTGGAGAGCCCCCAGGGCTCAAGCCGATGGCAGCGGACCCGTGTCGCCGCCTGCCTCCCAGGAGCGTATTGGGCAGGCCTGGAGCTCTGGGGGCCGATGGACAGTCAGGGCCTGGAGCACACCAGGGAGGGCTGAAGCAGCTGGCACTGAGGGGCCAGCCCCTGCTGCCTCCAACCCCAAGCTCAGCGCTAAGCCCCATCCCACTGGGCACCCCCATCTGCAGCCTGACATGATGGCGTCCGCCTCAAGGGCAGCGGGGACAGCTGCCCATCCCCAGACCTTCCCCAGCAGCAGCCACGGTGGTGGGAGGGGCTGGCCGCTGAGTTCATACGCATCACCCCCTCCTCCTCCTCCAAGCTGGACGGGGCGGTCACCTGAGGGCACTGCTGGGCCAGGTGCCCAGCTTCAGAGCTTGGCCAGAGGGAAGGTGGACGCACGGAGCCCGGGGCCTATGCTCAGGCGGGAGCAGGCGGGACCCAGGGTGCCTGCATGACAGACGTCTTTCTGGCCCCGGCCTGGGAATGCAGACGTGAGGAAGAGTCTGGAACAGAGCTTCCCTCCTGGACAAGGAGGTGTCTGACCTGAGGGGAAAATCTGGGATCCTGGGCTGAAGCTGGGAAACGGTGGGGCCGGCAGGAGGTTAGAGGGTTTAGACCAAAGAGGCAGGAAGGCCACATCCAGATGGGAGACACCGAGAGAAGGAGAAGGAGCATCCTTAGAAGAGGCAGGTCCTGAAGAGGGGAGGAGGGAGGTCAGAGGTCAGACAGGACCTAGGGATGGTGGGGAGGGGCAGGTGTCCAGATCTCCAGAGCCTGGAGG
The DNA here is from genome assembly GCA_006410635.1 of Cephalophus harveyi. NCBI lineage: Eukaryota > Metazoa > Chordata > Mammalia > Artiodactyla > Bovidae > Cephalophus > Cephalophus harveyi. The sequence goes on along the minus strand of SJYT01046258.1, from coordinate 335,530 downwards.
TCACAGGGTCAGAGGAGCCTTGGGGGGTGGGGTGGGGCACAGCCCCCTGCAAGGACATGAACGCGACAGAAATGAGGTGATAAGCAGTGGAGATGGTCTGTAAAGAGCTGGGGGCGTTGGGCGGTGGATCCAGGACATGGGAGGGATTGATCTCCGCGCTGCGGAGGGCTGCAGGGAGGTTTCCAGTGGGCTGCAGGCCAGTGGGCAGGGTCTCCCCTGAGCTGTCCTCTCAGAGGAGTGTAGCGCCAGGGCCTCTGCGGAGAGGGCAGGAAGCTGAGGCAAGAGTCCCTGAACAGAGAGGGGGATCTTTTCTCCTGAGGGGCAGGAGAGAGACAGACAGAGACTCCTGTGCAGCCCTGGGCGGCAGCCGGGCCTGGAGCGCCTGCTCACTGGGCACCGAGGGGTGGTGTCTGCATTTCATCCAGCTGTGGTCAGCATCCTGAGAGATGAGTGGGCAGGGGAAGGGGCGTGGGGTCCGGGTACTAGTGGCCCGGCAGTGGCAAAGCGGCTACTGTGAATGAAAACGTTCCTGCCGAGTCAGGACACAAAGGAGGCTGCGTCCATCAAGCCATCACACAACAGCCGCCCGCAGAGGCGCACCCGCGAGGACTCAGGATGAGAAAGCAAGGACACTCAGCTGACCCCAGAGAGCTGAGTGCACGGCAGAGGAACGGCTGCAGTGAGCCCAGACCCGGCATCTTCCCATCCACAGAGAACCACTTAATTCTTCAACTTGAGACGTCTGTGCCACGCTCAGTCACTCGGTCACGTCCGATTCTCTATGACTCTTTGTGGACGCACGTCTCCTGCATGGCAGGCAGATTGTTTGCCATCTGAGCCAACCGGGAGGTTCCCAATAGCAGGCTCTGTAGGCCGTATGTCTTGCATAGCTGCAGATCCTCTACTCGGCCATGGAATTCTCCAGGCAAGAATTCCATCAGCTTCCTGATGGCCCCAGTGGCAAAGAGTCTGCCTGCAATGGGCGAGACCTGGGTTTGATTCTTGGGTTGGGAAGATCCTGGGTTGGGAAGATCCCCTGAAAAAGGAAATGGCAACCCACTCCAATATTCTTGCCTGGAAAATCCCATGGATGGAGAAGCCTGGTGGGCTACAGTTCATGGGGTCTCAAAGAGTCAGACACAACTGAGCAACTGATACACACACACTCTACTCGGCCATGGAATTCTCCAGGCAAGAATACTGGAGTGGGTCGCCATCCCTTCTCCAGGGGATCTTCCTGACCCAGGGATTGAACCCAGGTCTCCTACACTGCAGACAGATTCTTTACCGTCTCAGCCACCAGGGAAGCTCACGACATCTAGTTTTCTTTAATTAACAGTAACCCTTTGATGTCCCAACTACCTGGCCTTGGTTGCAAAAACTCCTATATATCCTGCCCCGCTCCCCTCTCCCACCATGCCTTGTCTCTTTGGAGGTGTCCCTCAGAGTCGCCTGAGATGCTGTGTCCCGCACTTAAGGCCTCAGGTTTGCCCGCCAAATAGAACACAACTCTCGGCTTCTGTGCTGGGCATTTCCTCTCAGCTGACAGTCCAGAGGGAGTACTGCTTGGTCCTCCACTTGCAATGAGCAAAGCGCCTTCACTTGACTCTGGGGAGGAAGCAGTCAGGGGGCACCAGTGGACGGGGGAGCTGTGGGTGCCACTGGATGAAAATAGCAAAGGCCTGAGGCCACAAGAGACATTGGGAGATGGATGAACACGACCCCGTCATTTTTCATTTTATTGCCAAGCCTTTTTTCCCATCACCTTTCTTGTAGGAGCAACACCCAGCTTCTCTAGGGTAATTCCTTCCCTTGCTCTCCATCCCACTTGCCTCTGCAAGGACCAAAAGGTTCTTGTAGACTGTGCCACTTTCATCTGGGTTCATTCTGACCTTTTGGCAAACACTTTGTTCTGTCAAAGACAGAGGCTCATTCATCGTTCATGAAAGAACTGAATAAGACATAAAATTCAGTTGTGAACAAGAGCAATTATCCAAGGGTAATTACATGCCACTTTTTTCAGTACTAGCTAAAAAAAAAGCATTGGATTTCCCCCCCGAGTCAAATGTATTATCATTGGTAGAAATAACATAAAATAAAGTCAACAAAAATTGAAATTTCATGCAATAAAAATTGTTATAGATAAAAATTGAACAACAAAAAAGTCATTGTTAACATCGGAAACTATGAAACTGAACCAGGGAAAATGAGAGCTGGTAGAAATAATTAACAGAAAATGAAACTGACATTATGTAAAAATACACATGTTAAATTCGTTGATTCAGATTGACAGAAGAATAAAAAAATTCTTAAAATTTTGATCTGTGCAAATTACCCAAGAAATTTGGCTTTGTGGAAGTAATAGCCACACAACAATACGGATTAGCAGAAGATACAATTGTTGAAATTAGAGATCATTAAAAAACAAAGCCCTAAAAAGCCCCACAAGAATGGATGAATCAAATTGTCACTGAAAAATGAAAATGGAAACAGTCTGGTTAACTGCTCTGTGTAGAAACTGATCCAAGAAGTAAACCGACTTAATGGGATCAGCTTCAGAAAATGCTTCCCTGGCAGACCTCCAGAGCTGCTGGTACAATTCTGATGAAGACGATGGTGCATGGACATGGAGTCAGAAACACTCTCAGGATGAAAACGTCTACTGGTCAAAATGGTGAAGCCAGACAGCTTAACAGGACAGACCCTCAGTGACGTGCCAGGCTACCCCTCGGCACTGGTGGGCTTGGTCCTGCCACGCCTGCAGGCGTGACTGGTCCAGTGACCACGTGAGAGCCAAGCACAGCCGGTCAGAGCCCTTTGATGAGATTTAACACTTGACCTCCACCAGAAGGAAAGTCTCTTTCTTTATTCTGGGTCACAAGCCAGAGGAATCCAGACTTGGGCTCCAGTGGCCACCGTGGCAGCCAGGTGGAGACACGCTTGAAGAACAAAGTCAGTCCAAACTGAGACAGAGGAGGGGAGGGGACAGCAGAGGGGGCCTCAAAAGAACAGACCACCTCCCCCGAGCCCACGAGTCCAGCTGTGCTTGCGGCCTCCCGTTCCTGTTCTGGGCAAGCCAGCCACTGAAGTTGGGTTTCTGTGACTTGTGACCCAAAGGGTCTGAGCAGTACAGGAGTTGACCTCCGGATCAGGTCACAGGGCAGGTGTCAGAGGGTGAAGATGCAGGAGGCAGGAGGCTGTGGTAGAGACCATGGGTACAGATCCAAGTCTCGGTGTGATGCCAACACACAGCTGAAGGTCATGAGCATGTCTGCTCGAGTAATGGTGAAGGTCAATAATCGTGAGAAAGCTGCGGGGTTGGAGCGAGGATGGTGAATGCATGACTCACGGAGGCCTCAGCATCGTCTAGAACGGTGTCTGTATTTGGTGGAGGCATGATAAACTCGCTTCCATGGTCCCCGGAGGTCGGGGGAGGGACTGGTCAGGAGCTCTGCAGGTGGCAATGGGGAAGGGTCAAGGGCGGCATCCTTGGATATCATGTGGAAACCAAGGAGGGCCACTCACGGGTCTGATTGGCAGAGTTCTGAGACGGTCACTTCACCTACTAGGTTACCGTGGGCTGCATTGTGTTCCCGTTAAGATTCACTGTGTGTGTGTGTGTGTGTGTGTGTATGTTCTCAGTCATGTCCAACTCTTTTTGACCCCATAGACTGTAGTCCACCAGGCTCCTCTGACCATGAAATTTCCCAGGCAAGAATACAGGAGCAGGAAGGGGACATATGTGTACCTATGGCTGATCCATGTGGATGTTTGCCAGAAACCAACACAATACTCGGAGAGGGCAATGGCACCCCACTCCAGTACTCTTGCCTCGAAAATCCCACGGATGGAGGAGCCTGGTGGGCTGCAGTCCATGGGGTCGCTAAGTCGGACATGACTGAGTGACTTCACTTTCACCTTTTGCTTTCATGCATTGGAGAAGGAAATGGCAACCCACTCCAGTGTTCTTGCCTGGAGAATCCCAGGGACGAGGGAGCCTGGTGGGCTGCCATCTATGGGGTCACACAGAGTCGGACACGACTGAAGTGACTTAGCAATAGCAATAGCAACACAATACTATAAAGCAATTATCCTTCAATTAAAAATAAATAAATTTTAATAAAAGAAAAAAAAAATACTGGAGCATGTTGCCATTTCCTTCTCCAGGGGATCTTCCCAGGGATCAAACCCTTGACTCTTGCATCTCCTGCATTGGCAGGTGGGTTCTTTACCCCTAGCACCACCAGGGAAGATCCTCAAAATTCACATTTTGAACTTCTGATCCCCCAGGACTTTAGCAGTGACCTGATTTGGGAACAGGGTCATTGTTGATGTTATTAGCTAGGATAAGAGTAGTGTCGGAGAAGGCAATGGCATCCCACTCCAGTACTCTTGCCTGGAAACTCCCATGGACAGAGGAGCCTGGTAGGCTGCAGTCCATGGGGTCTCTGAGTCAGACACGACTGAGCGACTTCACTTTCACTTTTCACTTTCATGCATTGGAGAAGGAAATGGCAACCCACTCCTGTGTTCTTGCCTGGAGAATCCCAGGGATGGCGGAGCCCAATGGGCTGCCGTCAATGGGGTCGCACAGAGTCGGACACGACTGAAGTGACTTAGCAAGAGTAGTGTGGATTAGTTACGCTAGAGTGGTGTGGTCCTGAATCCAACATGACTGGTATTCTCATAAAAAGGGGAAGTTGGGGCCCCAATGGGCCTCCAGAGAGAGTCCTGAGTGAAGATGGAGACGGAGGTCCACATGCCAAGGACCACACAGCTCATCAGCAAACTCAGAAACAGGAGGGATGCCTGGAACAGTTCTCCCCAGAGCTCAGAAGGAGCCTCACTCTTGGACTTCCGGCCTGCAGATGGTGAGGGAACGTGCTCAGGGGAGGTAGGCATCCGCTGGGGCCCTTGCTACGTCAGCCCTGGGAAACTAGAGCAAAAATATCCCTCCACGGGGAGTCCTCCCGTCAGAAGGAGTGTGACGTCCAGATGGGCGTGTGTGTGCGGCGGGGGGAGCGGGGGGGAGGGCTGGCTCCTATGAGTCTCACGCTGGAAGCACGCTGACGTCACGAACACACGTGGACAGACAAGTGCCCCTTGGGTGAGCGTGTCGGCCCCTGACTCGGGTTCCCGGGGGGCGAAGCAGAGGTGGCCGCTGAGCGGGGGCTGCCCACCGGGCGGGGGCGGCCATCTGGGGAGGGAGCCCGAGTCCTCCCGGGGAAAGGGGATGGAGGAGGGATGGGGGGACAGAGGCGCTGGGGACGCGGGGGAGCCCCGGCCTGCCTGGGCAGGACCCCCGCCGGTGGGTTCACGCCCGCTCGCCTCTCTCAGGGGCCGCTCCGGGAGGCCACTGTCACCGCCCCAGCCCGAGACGGGCCTCAGAGCCGCGCGGCCTGCCCACCTCGCACGCCCCGACTCACAGGGCAGACCCGGACCTCCGCCCGCTTCGGTCTGGGAAGCCCCAGCTCCTGCCTTCTCCCCACGTGGTCCCTCACCCCGCAGCCTGAGGAGCCCCAGGGCAGGGCTTCGGCCCCTCAGCTCCGATGGGCTCTGTGGGTTCAGACGAACCTCCCAGGGCTCTGGAATGGTCCCTTCCCGTGTAAAACAGAGAGCTGGGATTCTGGAGGCCCCTTCTGTACAGTGATCACCGTGTCACCATACCGTGTCACCATTCCCCGTCTCCCTGCAACGGGTTCCCCTCCAGCCGGGGTGCCCCTCCCGGGGTCCACTGTCCCCCACTGACTTAGGCCGGCAAGGGTGCGACTGACTGACGGCAGGCAGCGGGTCCAGGCAAGGACAGGGCCATGCTGGGGGCCCGAGCTGGTTCTGCGCCCTCCTCTCCCCTCCCAAATGCGCAAGCCCAGCCTGGCGCACACCCCGGGTGCTCGAGTGCCCTCAGGCTCTGTGTGCCCAGCCCAGACTCTCCAGGAGGCCTGGCCCTTTGTCCTCACCCTCCGCCCCCCGGGGAAGCCAGACCAGGAAGGAAAAGTGCACAGACCAGCCGCGCTCAAGGACGCCGTGTGCTTTGTTTTCTCTCTGAGCCCAGGCATACTTCATTTCTGGCAGGATTGCCCAGATAATTCATCACTTGAGACAATTTTCATTTTCATTTAATGGGAAACCAAAGGTGTCCCCAGGTCACCGGCCCTAACGTTGGACTAACGTCATGGGAGGTGAAACAGGAGGGAGGGGGGCTGCGTCGGTTACTTTGCTGTGATTGGTGGATGACTAGCCCTTCTTCTTCATACAAAAACTCTTTCTTTCATGCCAGAGAAAGCCCAGTAATGAGGAATGTGTTCTTTTAGGGAAAAGCGGTGCATTTGCGAGCATGGGGCTGCTTCCCTGAAAGCCTGGGACCTGACCCGAGAGGCTGTCATCCCCCCCCCCAAGCCCCTTCCTGGCAGCCGCAGGCCCCACTGTTTGCTGCTCTGCCTTCAGCTGCTTTTCAGAAGTAATTGCCATCTGTCCGCAGGCAGGTTGCTGCGCGGCCCGGTCTAGGGACACGAGCCACTGTTGCGGCGCTGTGGGCAGGAGCCTGCTGCGGGGACAGCCCCCAGCCCTGCCTGTCCTGCCCTCAGGCCAATCTGCAGGGAGGGTCTGGGGGAGTGGGGGGAATGGGGGGGCCTCGATTCATCAGGAGTTGGCAGTGCAATGGGCACACCGAGGGCTGATGGAACCTTAGGGTGCATGCCTTAGGGCGAGTTATATGGAAGTGCTCTGGAGGTCTTGGTGGACAGTGACAACTGGCTTTCTGCCATCCCCTGGCTATGGGACCGTGCTTGCTAGCAGAGTCTGGACTACAGTATCTAATAGACCAGCTCATAAAAAGGAAGTCACGGTGGGGGTGGCTCCAGGAGTGGGCACGGAGGTGGTCCTTCACTCCAGATGGTCACTCAGGGACCCAGGCAAGGAGGGGCTGCCATCTGGAACATGAGGCTTCCAAGAGAACCCTGGTATCTCTCTCCCAGGAGGGAAGCAGCACAGGTGGGATCTTCCCGGGACAGGTCTGGAGGAAACCCAAATGGCTCCCCGCATTCCACTGGCCAGAACTTGAATCACAGTATTTCCTATAAGCCCTGCACGCTGGGAAGTATAGTCTCTAACAAGGTGGGATGCTGGGAAGTGTAGTCCATATTGGCAGGGGATGCTGGGAAACGTAGTCCAGCTGTGAGTTGGGGTGGCGAGTCTGTGGTCATGGCTTCCCAGAACACCTAGGATGGGGCAGCAGAGGAGGTCCCGGAGGCTCTGCCCTGTGAGGCCCAAGTGAGAGAGCTGAGGACACTCATCCAGGAGAAGGAAACTCAAGTGCGTTTGCATCCATGTAGCTGCAAGTATGAAACAAATGGACTCTGTACGTGAGAACACAAAGGGAAGTGTAGACAGGACAAAATGCATGGCGAGCTATTCTGAGTCCTAGGAACAGCTGCTCGGTGAAGAGGGGTCTCGCTGCGTGGACGGAGCCCCAGGACTCAGAGAGCCGAGGGCCAAAACTGCAAAGCGGGGCTCTTCCCACGTTAACTGCTGCTTAAAAAGATCTTCTGCACGTCCCTCTTTCCTCTCCTCCATCCATCCTGTTTCATCCTTTGCTCTGCAAACCCCTGCTCCTCGATCTCGGAGCAGCAGGTGGGGGCCTGGCCTGCAGAGCCGGGTTTATCCAGCTGTGTCTCCACTTGGGCGAGCCCTCATCTACTGGACTCCTAGTTCCTTCCCAGAACATAAAAAATAATAATAATTGAGGAAGGGCAGGTTACTGAAGGCCTCCGACTGACCTTCAGAACAGACAAGCAATACCACAGAGCTGTATCTGCAAACCACTGTGAGCTTCCAAACAAGGCTGCCTGACATGCTCAATCCTGTCCGACTCTTTGCGACTCCATGGACTGCACCCGCCAGGCTCCTCCATCCATGGGATCTTCCAGGCAAGAATACAAGAGTGGGTTGCTATGGCCTCCTCCAGGGGACCTTCCCAACCCAAGGATCAAACCCAGGTCTCCTGCACTGGCAGGCGGTCTTTGCCGCTGAGCCACCGGGAAGTGGCCCGCGTGTTATTGTTGCCAAATATTTCCCCACGGTGTTCACAGCCGTGACCTGGGCAGGCAGGCGACCTGAGGCACCAGTGGGCACACGGGTGGAGGGCAGGCCGAGGGCAGGCCTGGCTGCATCCTCCTCTCGACAGAGAAGGAGCCTGGAACGGCCAGCAAAGCCTTCTGCTCCCACAGGACCTGGCAGCCCCTCTCCTGCTGGGCAGTGGAACTTGGCTCTAAATGGGGTGGTATTCAGACCACATCTTTAAGACCGGATAAGGTGCCCCTGAACTCCGCCCGGACCGCCACGCAGCAAAGGTGGCCTGTTGACAAAAGGATCCAGCGGGGGTGGGGGTGGGGGCAAGGCCCCCCATCTCCTCGGGAGTCGAGCTCCCCGGCAGCGCCCCCTGCTCCTGGGGCTCAGCCGCATCTTAGTCTCAGAGACCAGGTGGCCGCAGGGCGTCCCCACCAGGTGTGCGGGCCTAAGGATCCGACACAACAGGGGGTGCAGAGCTCAGCCCCCCACCCAGGAGGAGGGCCCCGGCGCCTCAGGCACTCGCGGGGACATTAAGCATACGGCTCCTTCAGGGGCACTTTCACCCACAGCTGTGCAGGCCACGCCTAACTTTCCCCACCCACTTCCAGGAACTGTGCTCCTGGGGTAAGTGTACCTTTAATGTGCTGCTGCTGTTTAGTTGTTCAGTCGTGTCCAACTCTTCGCAAACCCCATGGACTGTAGCCAGGCTCCTCTGCCCATGGGATTCTCCAGGCAAGAGTACTGGAGGGGGTTGCTGTTCCCTCCTCCAGGATCTCTTCCCAGCCCAGGGATCGACCCCATATCTCCTGCTTGGCAGGCGCATTCTTTCCCGCTGAGCCACCAGGGAAGCCCTGTACCTTTCAGTATTAGTTCCCAAATGCCCTACTCCTGCAGAAAAAAACACAGAAGCCGCCTCTGAAGACCCCGAACAAATCCTGGAGCCTGCTTGCCTGCAGACGGGCCAGAGAAATGAGCAGGTCTCACGTACACGCCCTCCCCGGGCAGCAGAGCGGGCCCACCTGGCAGGGCCCGGCCCCGCACTGACCGCCCAGCACGCGCTGAGTTCCGGGGAGCTGGGCACCTGTCCGCAGGCGGCGGAGGTCCGGGGAAGAGGCCCTGCATCGGAGCAGCTGGGGGCCCCCTGCCGGCCCCTCCTGTGTCCACCGGCAACATGAGCTGGCCTATTCTAGGTTGTTTATCTCCTGGCACAGAACACGCATTCCTGAGCGTGTGTTTAAATCCATAGAGTCCAAAGGACAACCAGAACTGTTTACCCACAGCTGGGCCTCCTTAAACCATTGTCTGACGCAGCCCCCTTTTCCAAGCCATTTCCTATTTTCCTGCTGATACCAGGAAAACTTGACATTTTTCCGAAGGCTGTGAGCGCCCAGAATGGCAGACAGCTGGCCTGAAGCTGGAGACGCAGTTAGAGGATCAATGGCCCACAGGAAACGGACGATTAGGCTCCTCAGATCAGCTGCTGCTGCTGATAAAGGACCCCTCCCTGCTGCACACCCTCACCCACCGCTGGGCAACGGCCACCGACCATCAGGGCAAGGAGGGTAGAGGATCGCACCCCAGCCAGGCCTGGCCGCCTGGCCTGACCCTTCCCCACCAGCCCCTTCGGAGAGACCCGGGGGGCCCCTGTGCCGGGGGGCGCGGCTGAGCACAGGGGTCCCCGTGATCCTGTTATATGATGACAAGGCAGGGCCCGCTGCGGGAGGTGCCACAGCTCTGCGTGCCCCTGGTGAGGCGGTGCGGCCGCTACGTGCCGTTACGTGTACTGCTCCGCATGGCAGATGCCTTCTGAAACCTTAAGGACCCTGGGTGTAATGCCCTTTCACATGCAGATGCACCTTTACCCAGAGCAGAAGTGACAGTTCAAAGTCACATTTGTTCATTCAGCAAACATCTCTTGAGCACCAACTATATGCCAGGCACCGGAATGAGAGGCTGATCAGTCAGGGTTGGGGGAGCCTCAGTGGGGAAGGCAGAGGGTGCTCACCGTTTTACTGACTGAAGGGCAAGAAGCAGGAATAGGCGGACAGGGCGCCTGCGCCAGAGGGGGGCTCCTCCCACCTCGCTCCTCCCACCCCGCTCCTCCCGCCTCACTCCTCCCACCCCCGGCTCCTCCCGCCTGACCCCTCGGCTCTGCGCCCCCAGGCTCCAGGTTAACCAGTCCAGACTGGGCCCAGGAATCTGTATTTTAAGGAGAACTCCGGGGAATTCTCTCCAAAGAGGTTTGGGAAGTACATCAGTGCTGGGTTCCTGGTGCCCCCAGAGATCACCTGCCCCACAGAGACCCCATTAAAATGGGCGCTCCCAGGCATGGGGTCTCTGAAAGCACCCAGAGGGCCTGGTAAGCACCGCGGCCGCTGGGTGGGAGGCTCCACTCGACAGACTGGAGGCAGTGTGGTGTTCACGTCTCCACACATTGCTGCCTGCACACACGGAGGAACCACGGGTGTTCAGGAGGGGTCTAGACGAAGACCAGGCCCTCCCGCCCGGCTGGCATCAGACTGTGTTTCATGACCCACGCCTAGCGGGCTGGTTTCAGCTCCCAGGCGCCCCTGCAGACGAGCCATCGGACACACTTGGGCTTCTTTGCAAGCACGTCACACCCAATGGCACGAGAGCATCACAGAGAACATACTGCCTCTGAATTTTACTAAGAGCTGTAAAAAAAAAAAAAAAAAAAAAAGGCAGGAAATAATGAATTAAAGCGAAGCCAAGACAATAAACTTTAGCTGTGGATCAGAAAACCTCCCTGAGACAGCCACTGAGGGTGCAGAGCGCCAGGCCCAGGGCTGCGTCCTCCGCAGGCGGAACGGCCCCTAGTCCGGCCCCTGGCGAGCTCAGGCCAGTCAGTGAGGACAGGGGCACAGGCGGGCAGCGGCTGCCTGGAGGGGGGCTCTGGGGGGCCTGGGTCTGCCCAGGGGGTGAGACGCACAGTCTTCACCTGCAGGGCCTCGGAGCCGCCGTGTTACGCTTTTCACTGACACTGAGAGTCCCACAGTGTGAAAGACTGGGGGGTCAGCCCCGTCTGTGTCTGTGGTGTTTGGATGTTGTGCTTTGTTCTGATTCTTTTCAAACCATGTTGTCACGTGTAGCAATCCTAGTACAATGTGTGAGAGCGTCTCCAGGCTGGAGAGCTCGGAGCTGAATTGGAAGTAAACTGCCAGCTTTGAAGACAACGCCAGGCCACTCCTAGAGGAGCTGAAGTAGTTGTTCAGGCGCTCGGTCGTGTCTGACTCCGCAACCCCATGAGCTGCAGCACACCAAGGTTCCCTGTCCTTCACCATCTCCCAGAGTTTGCTCAAATTCCTGTCCATTGAGTCGGTGATGCTATCCAGTCATCTCATCCTCTGCCCTTCTCCTCCTGCCCTCAATCTTTCCCAGCAGCAGGGTCTTTTCCAATGAGCTTTGGTCTTTTCCTGACACTGTTTGCATCAGGTAGCCAAAATATTGGAGCTTCAGCGACAGTTCTTCCAAAGAATATTCAGTGTTGATTTCCTTTAGGATTGACTGGTTTGATCTCTTTGCTGTCCAAGGGACTTTCAAGAGTCTTCAACGGCACAGTTCAGAAGCATTACTTTTTCATCACTTAGCCTTCTTTCTTCACATGAGGTGGCCAAAGTACTGGAGTTTCAAGTCAGACACGGCTGAGTGGCTGAACTGAACTGAGCCTTCTTTCTGGTCCAGCTCTCACATCCACACATCATTTTGCCATAAAGTCTCTCTTTGAATGAGGGTTCCCACATGTCAATAGCAGAACATACTCTTTGCTCTACAGAAATAGTTTCGGAACTCCTTTCTTCTTCACATTTAAGTTTTTAATAAATATATCTGGAATCCATCTGTGTGTATGGTGTGAGGCAGGAATGTAATCTTTCCTGCAAAGTAGCCACTTTTCCAAGTTATCTGGTGAATGGCCATCTGCCCTCCCTGGACCTGTTAAGCTCTGGTTCACAATATAAATGGCCTCTTTCCAGGTCTTCCTCCTGGTCCTGTGTGCACGACCCCCACACTGGTGTAAGTATGGGATGCTGTGCCTTAACAGCTGCTGGGACAGAAAACAAACAAATAAATAAAAACCAAAAAAATCCTTCGCTTTTCCAATTTAAAACTGCTTGCAGTTTATACTTCCATATGAATTTTAGAATTGCTTTGTCAAGTTCCCTGAAAAGTCTTTTTTTCCTGTTACATCTGTGGGGTTTCAAGTAGATTTGCTTTGATTTTACAAGTTAATCGGGGGGTGAACGAGTATGTTTAGAACAGAGTCTGCCCACCATCTGACGTGGCATCATCTTCGATTTTTTCAGGTCCTTATATCTGTCAGCAAAGTTTTATGACTTTCCCGGAAAGCTATTCTTAGGCCTGTTTCTAAGGACACATTTCTGCAGGGGTTTCAAACACGCCCTGTGCTTCCACCCTGATCTCTAGTTGGCTTCTGCTGGGCACAGACAGGCTGGGCTCTGCAGAAATTGCGTGACCCCTGTGCTTCGGATCGCTGATTGAGTCCCTGCTGTCAAACCATCAGCCCAAATGCTTTTGAAAAATAAAATCTGATTGAGAGCCCCACTAACAGAACTGATGAAAACGTTGAGTGGGTCTTTGATGTGTTTGACGCACTCCCGGTTTGGCTGAAGAACAGGAGGGCTGGCCAGCGAGGCTGCCGCCAGCTCTGGGTCAGCGCCTGGAGCCTGGCCCCCGGCCCTGTCACCAGGGGTCCACCTGGAGGGAACCCGGGGCCTCTGCCCTCCTGGCCCCCTGGGCGATCACACAGGTGAGTCAGGGGAGTGGACTGGGGCCACCCCAGGCCCTCTGACCTCCAGGCACACCTTCCCTGGGGCGGAGGTTGGGGGGCGGTGGTTGGCGGCAGAACCCACCGATCAAGGACATTTTGGCCAGAGCATTTTTCTCTTTCCTTTTTAGTTCTCAGAGTCAGTGTGGTCTGTCTCTGATTTCCACCTGGACACTTCTTGGTCTAAATATTATGTCAGATTTAGATTCATAACTAGCTGCCCGTCTCATCTTATTTCTCCTGGCAGACAGCTTTCATGGCAGGTTTCCCTTCTGACTTTTAGATAATTCCACCTTAATCCAAGATGGCCCGTCCCCTGTTCTTGACACAACTCTGGGGGGTCATGGGGACCTTCAGGGTCACAGCCATATGGGATCAGGGTCCACCCCAATGGCCCATCTGAGCTTGAACCTCTGCAAAGACCCTGCTCCTCAGTGAGGTCACCTTCACAGGCCCTGGGGTTAGGACCCAGCCTTTCTCGGGGAAGCCAATCCACCGCTTGGGGATCTGTAGGGGCAACAGCTCAGCTGCAGGGCTGTGTGTCCCGGGGATCCCCGAGACATGCCGTCCAAGGCTCGAGGGCAGGGGTGCAGGTGAGTCTCTCGGGGGGTTGTTCATCCCCCGGCCAGGCTGGGGACTCGGGCTCTGTCTGCTGGGAGGTGAGTGACCGGACGCTGGCCTGGGATTCCGGAGTGCCCACACTACGGTTTCAGGGACCCAGCAGCCGCTGGACGGCCCTTACCCTGGCGGCCAGATTTCCTGCCTCTGTGAAGCCCGAGTGTGTGTGGACCTGAGGCCCTTTGGTTGATTCCGTTCTCCTTGTTTGTGACCCTGCGGTTTAAGGGGAATAAACGGAAATAAAACCTGACTTGGTCCTGCGCTCAGACGTCATCGTTAGCGTAACAGGAGATGCCAGTTCAGTCCAGTGACCCACTGGACAGTGAGGCCTGGGAGTCTCACTGTCAGGCCTCGGGGGCGGGGGCGGGCATTCAGGGCAGGAGGTTGAGTCAAGCATACCACATCCCCCCCAGCGGAACCACCTGGAGGGGGCGGCTATCACCCCCAGGGGACACAACCCCCAGGGGGACACCACCTCCAGGGGTCATCACCTCCAGAAGCTGTCACCTCTAGGGACGTTCCTGGGGGTGGTGCCCCCCGACAGAGCCCACACACTTCATTCTGCAGCATTTGGGGAAATGCCCTTTATCACCAAGCATCAGTCACTTCCTCAAGCCCCACGTTTTTCTTAAAGTGGACCTTGACTTCTGATAAAACTGCGCAGCGTGGTTGCCCTGGACCCCTCACAGGCCTCGGAAGGTTCTCAGCTCTCTGCGGGTAAGACCACGTGCTGTGAAGCGGGGCGGCGGGAAGGAGGTGGGGACCTCTCCGCCCCCTTCTCCAGGGGGGCCCTGCTGCCCAGCGCCACCATGTGCAGCCTCTCCCTGTCGACTGTTTGCTCTCTGCACCCCTGCTCCCCATTCCCTTCCCTGCCTTGCAGGTCCCGCCTCCCGATCTCAGCTGACGAGCACATGGAGCCGGCCAGGTCTCAGCACCAGCAGCGGGAGGTGAGGGCGCCCTGGTCTGCTTCTCTCTGTCACTGACTCCTGATGGTGGAGACGCCTGGACGTGGGGCCTGCCCAGGTGCCGCATGGTGCGGAGACAATCGAGGAGGGATGTAGTGAGCCCGTCCTTCCACCTCCTCCACCTGGGCTCGCAGGCACCTCAGATCCTCTGCAGGGAGGAGGGGGTTTTCTGCACCCGCATCCAGACGTCCCACTGGAACCTGCCTGAAGCCCCAATGGGAGCAAGGACATCCTGAACACACCGAGTGCTCCATCACATGTGGGAAGGGCCAGGAGGGCGGGCAGCGAGGCTTTGACTTTTCGAGATGAGATCATCAGCAAAGAAATCACCCCAAAAGGAGGATGGCTGGCTTGCCGAGAGGTCTGCGTGCAGACAGCTCTCTTCCTCCCAGCAGGTCCCAACCCCACGTGGTCCTCCTGCTGAGAGATCGCCTACTAGGTCAGGAGGCGGGGAGATCTCATATTCTCAGGGAGCACATACTCTTCCCCTGCTTCTTAGCGGCTTGTGAAAACCCCAATCCCATTTCCAGATGCTCACTCTCCCAGCCGCCCTTGCAGCAAGGAGGGAGACGTAAGCAGGAGTCTGCAGGGAGACTTCTGGGAAGGCTTTTCTCTCCTTCTAAGAAGTATAGATACAAGCGGAGATCTCCCCGGTGCTGCTCCTCCACCTCTGCTCTGCCTTGGAATGTAGCTGTGATTCCTGACTAGCGGCAGCCATCTTGTAGCTGCGCGGTATAGGCCTGAAGTTGAAAAGCTTCCACAGTCAGAAGATAAAAAGCATCAGGATCTCCGAGGGCATTACTGAGCTGCCAGACTAACCCCGAGACTATTTAAACCTAGAATTCTCATCGCCATCTTGACAAGTATCCTGATGCTTCAGATCATGCTGTTGGATTTTCCGTTACTTGCAGCTGTAAANAGATAAAAAGCATCAGGATCTCCGAGGGCATTACTGAGCTGCCAGACTAACCCCGAGACTATTTAAACCTAGAATTCTCATCGCCATCTTGACAAGTATCCTGATGCTTCAGATCATGCTGTTGGATTTTCCATTACTTGCAGCTGTAAATACCCAAGCTGATGTGCCATCTATAAGTTCTACCCATCATGTGCTACTGCTGATGCAGGGAGGTATCAGTGGAGACCTCTGGAGCTCGAGAACTCCTGTCTCCGCCCTGCAGTAGCCAGGATCCCTGCTCCCAGGGGTCAGTGGAGGTCAGGGAGGGAACCTGGATTTCTTCCTACCTGGAAGTAATGAGGCAATGCCTCCACCTCCCTTGCAAAAGCAGCATCACAGGAAATCAGCTAAAAGAGAAGATTTAAATAAGATCCAGGGTTTCATAACATAATACACAAAGAATCTGGATAAGCTGAAAGTCGTTTGTCATACCAAGAGCCAGGAAATCTCAAACTGAAGAAAACAAGAAAATCAAAACATGCCAACAATTAGGTGACAGAGATATCAGAATTATCTGACAAAGATTTCAAAGCAGCCATCATGAAAATACTTTCATAAGCAATTAAAAATATGTTTGAAATAAATAAAAAACTAAAAGTTTTCAGAAAATAAACTAGAAAGTCCCTACAATGAAATAGATGATGTAAAGAAAACTAAACAGAAATTTTAGAACTTAAAATGACTAAATTTTAAAGAATTTAAAAAGAACAATGGATGGGCCCAAGCAGAAGAATGGGGGAGACAGAGGAGAAATAAGTGAACTGGAAAAGAGAATATAGAGATTACCCAGCCTGGATAACAGGAAATTTAACTAACATCAATAATGACAGAATCGCAAGGACCAGTGGGACTCTAAAAAGATTGAGGACTTATGCCATCGGAGCCTCAGAAAAAAGGAGATGGAAGGAAGGGCCAAAAAAAAATACTTGAAGAAATAATGGCAAAAAACTTTTCAAATTTAGCAAAAGACATTAACCTATAGATTCAAGAGGCTGAACAAACTCCAAACGGAATAGACCACGAAAAGTCCATACAAAGGCAAGACCATAGTCAACCCTGTTGCTTTTGTTCAGTCACTAAATCGCACCCGACTTTTTGAAGCCCCATGGACTGCAGCACACCAGGCCTCTGTGTCCTTCACCATCTCCCAGAGTCTGCTCAAAGTCATGTCCACTGAGTCAGTGATGCCATCCAACCATCTCATCCTCTGTCATCCACTTCTCCTCCTGCCGTCAACCTTTCCCAGCATCAGGGTCTTTTCTAATAAGTTGGCTCTTCACATCAGGTGGCCAAAGTATTAGAGTTTCAGTTTCAGCATCAGTCCTTCTGATGAGTATTCAGGACTGATTTCCTTTAGGATTCAGTTCAGTTCAGTCACTCAGTAGTGTTCGACTCTTTGTGACCCCATGGACTGCAGCACGCCAGGCCTCCCTGTCCATCACCGACTCCTGGAGTTTACTCAAACTCATGTCCATTGAGTCGGTGATGCCATCCAACATCTCATCCTCTGTCGTCCCCTTCTCCTCCCACCTTCAGTCTTTCCCAACATCAGGGTCTTTTCCAATGAGTCAGTTCTTGGTGTCAGGTGGCCAAAGTATTGGAGTTTCAGCTTCAGCATTAGTCCTTCCAATGAATATTCAGGACTGATTTCCTTTACAATTGACTGGCGTAAAATCTGACAAAGAAAAAGTTTTGAAAGCTACCAGACAGAAATGAAGCATTACTAACAAGGGTGGGGGAGGCCAGGGGTGGGGGAAACCATTTAAATGACTGAATTTATCTTCAGAAACCATGGCACCCAGAAAGAAAAAGCAGTAAAACATTTTCCCATGCTGAAGCAAAGAGCTGCCAACCCAGAGCCCTAGGTCCACGAGAAATAAGCTTCAGGGATGAAGGGAGATGAAGGCATTCTCGAATGAAGAAAATCTCAGACAGCTTTACACCAGCAGATCCACCCCGAAAAAAATGGCTGAATGAAACCCTCTGTACAGGAAAGACAGAAGTGGGAAACTTGGGGTTCCAGTAAGAAAGAAAGGGGCTTCCCTGGTCACTCAGCGGGTAAAGAATCTGCCTGCAATGCAGGAGACCCCAGTTCAATTCCTGGGTTAGGAAGACCCCCTGGAGAAGGGATAGGCTACCCACGCCAGTTTCTTGGGCTTCCCTGGTGACTCAGATGGTGGACACCTTCCGGTCCCTCAGTCCCCTGCAATGTGGGAGACCTGGGTTCCATCCCTAAGTTGGGAAGATCCCCTAGATCAGGGCATGTCAACCCACTCCAGTATTTTTCTTGCCTGGAGAATCCTCATGGACAGAGGAACCTGGCAGGCTACAGTCCATGATTGCAAAGAGCTGGACATGACTGAATGACTAAGCAGAGCAAAGCACAAGGAAGAAAAGACAGGTAAGCAAACAGTGGGTAAATACAACAGACTTTCCTTTCATTCATGAGTTTCTGCAAAGTATGGTTAGAGAATAAGCAAACGCTGTAACTGACACAGTTCCAAGTGTCTTCACAGGAAATATTTAAGATAGTGATGCTATAAATGGGAAGGGGTAAAGGTCTGTAGGGGGATGTGCCTCAAATTGGCAAACTAATGATACCATTAAACTCGATACGTTATGTATGTGTAATATAACACCTAAAATGGCCACCAAAAAACTACACAGAGATGTACAACCAAAACACCGTAGACAGATCAACACGGGGTGCTAAACATACGTCAAGCAACCTACAGAAATACAGGGAAAAGAACAAAAAACATATCTGGCGGAAAGCAAAAATTAAATTGGGAGCCATAGCCTTCACATACCCATGACTGCATTACAAAGAGTCTCCGTACACCATTTAAAGGACAGAGACTGAGATCGGAAGACTGGATAAACAAACCATATCAACTATAAGTGACAGCAAGAAATTCACGTCAACAGAACAATATAGAAAGGGTGAAATTAAGACGCTGATAAGAGGGACTTCCCTGGTGGTCCAGTGGTTGGCAGTCCACCTGCCATTGAAGGGGACGTGGGTTCGATCCCCTGTCTGGGAAGATCCCACAGGCGTCCAGCGCAACTAACTCTGTGTGCCACCACTCCTGAGGCTGCGCTCTAGAGCCTGTCTCCAAGCCACGCAGAGCCCCGAGAGCCCGGCGGAGAGGGACCCAGGTCACGGGACCCACGGTGAGCAAGCAGCCCAGCAAGGGGAGAGATGGGTGGCGGCCTCAGTGTCTGCCCTCCTGCCCACGGCCGGGCCAGCAGCCACGCCCGCTGGAGGGGTGGGCCAACCCTCCAGCCCCTCGGTCCCTGCCCGACACCCAGCTCAGCAGCAGCACTTCTTCAAACGGAGCCTTTCATTTGCAGAGCACTTGGCGGCGTTCAAGGGTTTCCAGAGACTGCACACCTTGAGATCACAGCAAGGGGCGCCAAAAGGTGAGCCTGCTGCTTTCCCAGGGCCCCTCCCCTCCAATCAGAAGCTGAACCCACCACAAACATCCCCTCCACCACCACGCTCCCCACCTCCTCCCAGGGGAGCCCAGTCCGGGGCCCTGCCCATGCCCGGCCCAGAGCACCCTTACAGACTCAACGACAGAATGAGTGAGTGCATCTTCAAAACACAGAGATCCTCAAAACTTCAAAGAAAGAGAAGCAGGTAAACGGGGGAAATCGAGAGGCATTCCTTATCACCAGGAAACACCTGCCTGGGTGCCCAGAGCCCCAGAAAGCCCCACCCGACTCCCACCAGCATCTTGGCCAGGGTTCTGGGCCCCTCCTGCCGGATTCTGTGAGCAACAGGCTCGGCCCCTGTCTCCACCGGCCCGTGTTTCTAAGGCACGTTTTCTTCTGCAGTCTCTCGGATTCCCCCCCATCCCAGGCCCAGCAAACCCCACAGGGGTGAGATTGTATCTCTGTTTGTTTTGGTCGACTGAACAGTTTCTTTCCTTGTTCAACATTTTTCAGATTTCTGGGGATTGTTTTCCACCTCTTGATGTTGTCTGGGCCCCGGCCAACGGAAACACACGCCGTCTGCCTGCGGCTGCGGGAGGAGAGCGGAAGCTAAGGACTGAAATGCTTGTTAAATTTAGCTTCTCTTGGGCAGATTTATCTCCGTTAATCATAACCCAGCAGAGTCTGATTTCCCTAAATCTAGCCCACTGTGTGGATATGTGCGTCCCTCCCAGAGCGGATTTCCTGGAGCAAACACCCACTCAGTTCCCTTGAGAGTCCAGTGGCCGCAGCAAAGGGCGGAATTCAGGGGACGCAGGTGCTTGGCGCTGGGCCGGGAGGCGGGAGGCACGCAGGGCCGGGCTCCCGGGACCTGCAACGGGGGCCCCAGCTGGAAGGGGATGGTCACAGGGTGGCTGAGATGCCTTTCCTTGCACCTCTGGGTGGTGGGCGCACAGGCGAGGGTCTTCATACTTGGAGAGGAGCTTCATACTTGGAGAGGAAATGAAATCTACAAGACTTTGGATCCACACACGCCCCACGTGACAGGTCACCTTCTGCCTAAGTACTTTTGACCAGATGATGCCTGCCTCGCGGCTCCAGGCCTCCAGCGGCTTCCAGGTGGTGCAGCTCATTCCGGACTGACCAGCGTGCGGGAGGTGATATGACCCCCACACTCCGGGTCCCCCACTCGCTCAGGGTGCCTGGACAGCCCGCCTGTCGGGGAGCTCGCCCCCACCCCGCCGGGCATACCACCCCAGCTCCATTCCCAGAGCTCAGAGCCGCCATCCACTGGTGGTAGCAGCCACACTGGGGACCAGGCAGAGGCTCTGCGGAGGCCAGCATCAGAGGATGGCACAGCTTGGAGGCTTCTGGCGTGGACGTCTGGACCAAGGGGAGTGGGCTGGCCTGAAAAAGACTTTCTAAGGTTTCCACCATGCTCGTCTATGAGCGGCCCAGGCAGGCTGCGAAAACCCCCCATTGTGCAAAGCAGAAGCCTTTACCAACGCAGAGCAGATGGCACCCTCTACCCCGCCGAGCTCAGCACCCAGGTGAGCGGCCAGTCGTGAGTGGAGGAGACTGAGAAGGAGGAAGCTCGCGTCATCACCAAACAGGAGGCAAATTGGTTCGGAGGCGCTGCAGCTGAACTCAGGTGGCTGGGGCGAGGGCGCCCCGCACTGGGTGCCGGGTCTGCAGCCCGCGCTCTGCCGTCCGGGACTGAAGCCTCGCCCCCTGCAGGCGGCACTGCCACGCCAACAGGTCTGGCCACTGGGTCACACAAGAAGAGGCACCTGCGGCACGTGAGCGCCACACCCTCAGCCTCCTGCTGGCACCACGGTCACCCTTCCCAGGAAGGGGAGGAGGCGCCAGAGACGCAGGGCCAGGTCACAGCCAGGCTGAGCCTCTGAGTGCGATCAGGCCTGGGAGGGGTGAGTCCACCAGCTGTGGACTCTGTGCCGTGACGTGAATAAACCTCTATCCGATCCACCTTGTTGCCATGGCGTGGACCTGGCTCAGTCAGGTGCCACCCCGGCCTGGCGATGAGCTGAGAGCCCAGAGGTCAGACAAGCCTGGCCTTGACCTGAGTCCGCTTCCTTCCCACCAGCTGCAAGACCGCCAGCATGGTTAGCAAAGACCCACGAGAAAGCAGGAACTTTCAGGCTGCATGGTCAGGGAGCCAGGCAAGACCACCCCAGCAGCAGGCCTGGGGTTCCAGGTATATGACTCCCTCTCTGAGGCCCAGGGAGCGTACCTATGATCAGGGACTATAAGACACTTGCCTCACAAGTGTGAGGCGCATGCTGTCTTCGTGAGACACACTTTAGATCAAAGACGCAGGCAGGTTGTAAACCCGTGGAACTAAACGATGAAAAATCACAGCTCGTGGGAGCAGCCACAAGGAGGCTGGAGTGGCCGCTTTAATAACAGACTCGACTGGGAGACAAAAACACTACTGGGGATAAGCAGTGACACTTCAAACCATGGAAAGGGTCAACCCTTCGGGAAGAGACACAATTACATACAATTACCTGACAACAGAAAACGCAGCTCAGGAAGCAAAAACGGACAGAAACGAGGAGTGGAAAAGGCAGTTCCACACTCCAGCAAAAGCTAGAGATCTCAGTGCCCCGCTGTCAGCCGTGGGGAAACATGTAACAGATAAATAACGCGGTAACAGACGTGTGAGAAGGCCACATGCAACAGCTGCAGGGCATGCCCGCCCCCGGAAGGCACCCGGAGCACTAAGAGGGAGCACTAAGAGGGAGCACAGGCTCGGCCATCCGTCAACCCCCGTGAGCACCACTGGACAGAAACATCACCGTGTTCGGGGACCACGATGGGATGGACGTCAACAGCAGAGAGAAATCTGGGAGAGGTGCAAATATGTGGGAATCAAATAAGCCGAAGAAGAAAGCGAAAGGGCATCTTGAAATTCTTCGGGATAAATGATGACATGACAGGACATGGCAAGAATTGCCGGGCATGGCGCGGGCAGAGCCCAGGAGCGGGCCCAGCAGAGGCAGAGCCCAGGAGCGGGCGCGGCGGGGGCAGAGCCCAGGAGCGGGCGCGGCGGGGGCAGAGCCCAGGAGCGGGCACGGCGGGGGCAGAGCCCGGGAGCGGGCGCGCTGCGTCGGCCATCACGCCGAGCAGGAAATGTCCCCGCCTTTCTGACCTTCCATGTTGAGACACTGGAGAAAGAAAGACACACTGGCTGTTAAAAAAGCAGTGGGAAGGAAACGATGCTAGCCTGGAAATGAATGAAGCAGGGCTAGAGAAGCAATGGAGAAAATCAATGCAACTAAAACTGGTTCTTGAAAATAGCAAACAAAAGCGACCAGCTAATAGCCAGACTGGCCAAGAAAAAAGCGGGAGAGGAAAACCTCTAAATCAGAAAAGAAAACGAGGGGCCACGGCACCCAATCTTACAAAAGCCCAAAGAGTTATAAAGGAATGCCAGCATTGCTGAGCATGAGAAGTCAGGCTCTCTGTGCACTGCGGCCGGGGGTGGGAATGTAAATGGTGCAGTCCCTTCAGAAAACGGTCCGGCATCTCCACAGTCAAACACAGAAGCACCCCTTGTGCATGCCTTGTGCTCTGTGCTCTGTTGGGTCCAACTCTGAGGGACCGTGTGGTCTGCCATGCTCCTCTCTCCATGGGATTCTCCAGGCAAGCATACTGCCGTGGGTTGCCATTTCTTCCCCCGGGGATCTTCCCCACACAGGGATCAANCACAGAAGCACCCCTTGTG
Organism: Cephalophus harveyi; assembly: GCA_006410635.1. Classification (NCBI taxonomy): domain Eukaryota; kingdom Metazoa; phylum Chordata; class Mammalia; order Artiodactyla; family Bovidae; genus Cephalophus; species Cephalophus harveyi. The sequence continues at coordinate 312,932 of SJYT01046258.1, read as the reverse complement.
CATGCCTTGTGCTCTGTGCTCTGTTGGGTCCAACTCTGAGGGACCGTGTGGTCTGCCATGCTCCTCTCTCCATGGGATTCTCCAGGCAAGCATACTGCCGTGGGTTGCCATTTCTTCCCCCGGGGATCTTCCCCACACAGGGATCAAACCTGAGAGTCTGGTGTCTCCTGCATTGGCAGGCAGATTCCTGACCACTGAACCACCTGGGAAGTCCCATACAACACAGCAATTCCACTCACAGGGAAACAATCGGGAGAAACGAAAACACACGTCCACAGGAAAACTTGCACACGACCGTTTGTATCGGCATTATTCATAGTTCTCAAAGGGTGGGGAGAAGCCAAAAGTGCATCAGCTCATGATGGACGGACACAATGTGGCATATCGGCATGGTGGAATATCATCCAAGCACAAAAAGGAAGGACAGACTATCAGATTTTGTAGCATCGTTTTAAGTGAAAGAAGCCAGTCCCCAAAGAAATGTCCAGAAAAGGCAAATAAACACAGACAGAAAGTAGATTATGCTTGGTGGGGGGATGGGAGGATAATGCGGGTGATAGCTAAAGGGTTTGGAATTTCTTTCGGGAGTCATGAAATGTTCTACAATTTACTCTGGATGGTTGTATATACCTGTGAATATACTAAAAACCACTGGATTGTACTTACTTGTTTTACACAAGTAAAACACACATACACACACACACACAACATCAGTCGGATGAACACAAGACACAGGAAAATAATTCACACCTGCAAAAATGAGAAAAGTCTAGCAGGACTCCTGCATTGCAACAGAGAAGCATGGAAAGTAACTGCCAGGAACGTGAACTTAGCCCAGAGCAACAGTGAAGCCCTTCAGGTGCTAAGCGGTGGCTGGACCGTGGCTCTGACACTTGGACCAGCCAGGTCGAAGGGCAGAACGCGTGCTGGTCCCGTCCTGCTCGGAGCTCTGGCTGGTCTTGGCTTCAGGAGCCCCACTTATAAAGGTGAGCCTGGAGCCCCATCCCCCGGGTGTCCAGGGGACCCACTCATGTCTGGCCCAGCCTCATACAGGCCTTGCCTTCCTGCTGTGAAACTGTCATAAGAAAGGCCAACCATAGGGCCGAAATCCCATCCCTCAAGCACTCAAGGTATGTGGCTCTGTCCCCTCAAGGCCCACCCCAGCTGCCTCCCCTCTACAAGACAGCAGTATTTGGGTGCCCGCTCTTCTGAGTGGGGTCTTAATAGCAACTCGGGGACCTACTTATATGAGTTTCTGCAGGTGGAGGCCCGCTTGGAGCTTAGTTCAGATCATCACCCTGCTATGCAAACAAGAGTCGTGAGGGACATAGCCTTGGGCTGGGGCTCAGTCTCCCACCGGAGTCCCCGTCACACTGACCAGAGGGCAAGGGCTCGTCTTCCTTCGGGAGAAACGAAAACACACGTCCACAGGAAAACTTGCACACGACCGTTTGTATCGGCATTATTCATAGTTCTCAAAGGGTGGGGAGAAGCCAAAAGTGCATCAGCTCATGATGGACGGACACAATGTGGCATATCGGCATGGTGGAATATCATCCAAGCACAAAAAGGAAGGACAGACTATCAGATTTTGTAGCATCGTTTTAAGTGAAAGAAGCCAGTCCCCAAAGAAATGTCCAGAAAAGGCAAATAAACACAGACAGAAAGTAGATTATGCTTGGTGGGGGGATGGGAGGATAATGCGGGTGATAGCTAAAGGGTTTGGAATTTCTTTCGGGAGTCATGAAATGTTCTACAATTTACTCTGGATGGTTGTATATACCTGTGAATATACTAAAAACCACTGGATTGTACTTACTTGTTTTACACAAGTAAAACACACATACACACACACACACAACATCAGTCGGATGAACACAAGACACAGGAAAATAATTCACACCTGCAAAAATGAGAAAAGTCTAGCAGGACTCCTGCATTGCAACAGAGAAGCATGGAAAGTAACTGCCAGGAACGTGAACTTAGCCCAGAGCAACAGTGAAGCCCTTCAGGTGCTAAGCGGTGGCTGGACCGTGGCTCTGACACTTGGACCAGCCAGGTCGAAGGGCAGAACGCGTGCTGGTCCCGTCCTGCTCGGAGCTCTGGCTGGTCTTGGCTTCAGGAGCCCCACTTATAAAGGTGAGCCTGGAGCCCCATCCCCCGGGTGTCCAGGGGACCCACTCATGTCTGGCCCAGCCTCATACAGGCCTTGCCTTCCTGCTGTGAAACTGTCATAAGAAAGGCCAACCATAGGGCCGAAATCCCATCCCTCAAGCACTCAAGGTATGTGGCTCTGTCCCCTCAAGGCCCACCCCAGCTGCCTCCCCTCTACAAGACAGCAGTATTTGGGTGCCCGCTCTTCTGAGTGGGGTCTTAATAGCAACTCGGGGACCTACTTATATGAGTTTCTGCAGGTGGAGGCCCGCTTGGAGCTTAGTTCAGATCATCACCCTGCTATGCAAACAAGAGTCGTGAGGGACATAGCCTTGGGCTGGGGCTCAGTCTCCCACCGGAGTCCCCGTCACACTGACCAGAGGGCAAGGGCTCGTCTTCCTGGGGCTTAAACCGTTCAAACATGAACAGAGTGGAGCTCCAGCAGGGGTCAGGGTCCTGGCCTCGGGGAATTTGATGGTGACACTCTCAAAGTCAAGGTCAGGGTCCAGGGGTGGCCTCCACCCCTATATCCCAGCCAACGCGAGCTCTGCCAAGGCACACGGGGAGGCCGAGAAGTCTGGAATCACAGCTGCTCCAGGCCTGGCCAGCCTTTCGGATGTGTCCACCAGCCCTGAGTGAAGCCCCGAGAAAGCCTGTGGATAGTGTTGGCAGATGCCTGCTGAGGTGGTAGAGGAGGCCTGATGTCACTGTCCCCAAAAATCAAGGCTGAAGCCATCTCAGGACACAAAGCAGAACAAGCAACCACTATCTGGGGTCAGTCAACAGCCAGCGCCCCAAGAATTGCTTCATAAACAGAACACCTGTCGTTACCTTTGAAACACAGGCTGGGGCCAAGCTGCTGCTTCTCGTGCATGAGAAGAGTGGACAGCTGGCAGTTCTGTGGCAGATGGAAGATGAGCCACTGAGGACGGCAACAAGTAATTTTGTGAACCTGTAGTAAAAAGGCGATGTGGGAATTAGTTGAGAATTACAGAAGGGCTGTAAGACTGGGACCACAGACAGAACGGGGAGCAGGCAGACAGGATCACATCTTCCAAAGAACAGGTGGACATGTGTTCACTTGCAACACCATCCAGGGTTTAGCACTGGTGCACACCTTGCATTTCAATAAAGCAGAACAAAGAAGGGGAGGAGAAACTCTGGGTACCTTGTCCCCAGCATCACCACAGCTTCTGCCGCTGTGTGGACAGCATGCAGCCACACCGGGGGGCACACCGTGGCGCCGCTGTCTCTGCTAACTCAGGAAGCCCTGGGTTGGAACTTCTAAGCTACAGCACATCAGAGTGGACAGGTTTTGTTACGTTTTCCTTTAGCGTCTAAAGAAAGCCCCAGCGCCTGCATATTTGACTGTGGCTCATAAGGTAAGCATGCTCGATACCTTCTGGGGTGTTCCTGATCCCACTCAGCATGTGACTGAGGAAAGATGCTCCCCGCTCAGCCCTCACATGGAGAAACTGCTCTAACTGGGCTCTTTGTGGAGAGTCCAGGAGCCCCTTGGAATGATCACAAATATCAGTGTTGAAAACGCATTTCTCATCATCTTCACATGAAACCCAACTTCAGTTATTATTCACATTTCCAATCGTTTTTTGTGTACCTGAAAGACAGCTTGGCCGGGACATCAGATTTTGTATGAAATTGTTCACTGGCCAAGTTGACTGTGACCCATCATGACATGGACATTTCAGATCTAAGGTGACTTCTAAGAAGTAGTTATTACATTCTCAGCCTTTCCCCTGGGTTCCAGCACAGCCTTCAAAACAAGGAGGACCCAGGACTGAAGTCAGCAAGGTCCAGGGGCCCAGGAGGCATGTAGATCATCAAGTGGATGGAGGGTGCCGAAGAGAGGAGGCAAGAGGCAAGGGAGCCCTAGAAATTCTGCAAAAACTCATCTTGGTTCAGAGTCACACCAGCGGAGTTCAGCTCTCCTCCCGTTTTGAGTCGGCCAGCGTCTGGATGTCCTTCTCCAGTGGCCCGAGTCATCCCTGCTTCGTTCCGTGATGAGCGCCTTTCTCTCTGGTGCCCGCAGTCAACACCTTGCAATGCTGGATTTGTGGAAAAGTTAACAGCTGAAAGGCGGGCACGCATGCCAAAGCCGCCCGACCCATTTCTAGACTTTCTGTTCTGTGGTGACGTGTCAGCTGGGATTTCGGTTGCACAGAAGAGAACAAACTGGGGTGATTTAAGCAGAAAAGCAAATTTATGCAGGGGTTTGGGGGACAGCTCTGAGTACAAGGGCGGGGACCCGAGAAGGGAGAAGCCTGTTCCCCAGCTCCTCACTCCCAGCCCATGAGCCACCGGGCTTGCCTCAGTGCCTTAGCTCTGCCACCCAGGCAAGTTCCGAGTCTTCTCCTCTGCTCTGGTTCACCATGTCCATGGGAGACCAGGGTCCCGACAGAAATCAGATGGCACGGTCCCTTAGGGTAATTCAGGGAGGGTTTAATACATAGACCGTATGGGTGGACACATAGAGGGTCAGTGGACTACAGGGGATAGCATAAGGTCCGAGGGTAGCGTAGAGGGCGACAGCTCCCCTGGCCCAGACGTGTGTGAGGGCGGATCCAAGAAGATGCTGCCCTGGGGGGCTGTGCCCAGCGACAGGAAACCACCAGGGATGCAGCCAGCAGGGAACAAGCACCCTGACTGGCGGGACCTCTCCTCCAGTCTCCTGCTGGGCTCTCCCCCCTGCAGACCCAACAAGGAGCCAGAAGGCAGCGAGAGTGATGCGGGCCAAACATTTCCACTTCCCATGCAGAAGGTGGCTGGAAAAGCCCTTATTGCACCTGCAAGGACAGAGCGGGGCCTAGTGTGCCAATATGGCAGCCCCCATGTGACCGCGGGTGTTGGTGCGGAGGGCGAGCGCTGGGAGTGGCGCGTGTCTGGGCTCCACCCTCCCGCTCTCCCGTCGCCTCCCCTCCCGCTGGCCCTGGCCTCCCTTGTCCATCGCCCCACCCCTCACTGCTCCAGAGGGCGGGAGTCAGGTCGCTGCTTCCCCAGATCTCCGTGCCCTCAGCCCCCAGGCCCACATTAGTCTCCAAGGCCTGTCTCTTCCACCTCAGCAGTGGCTCTGGCCCGTGGCTCTTCTCACTCCCGACGGGCCCTTCAGGGCATGCTTTTGTCTGCTTCTCCGCCCACGTTGCTCCGTCAGCACCCCCATCCCTGTGATGGCACCACCGCTCAGCTGTCCTCGGGTCTCTGCAGCTCTCCCTTCTCACCTCTCCATGGACCCCTGTTCTAACATCCTCACCTCTTCTCTGCCCGTGACTCTCTTGATGATGTTGCATCTTTCTCACGGCACAGGCTGAAACTTAGGGGCCACGAGCTGCCCTCTTCCATGATGGGTGGGTCTACAGCAATGTTCCTGAGGTACCTTCCATTCAGCCGGTCCCCAGTAGATCCTGCAGTTGCTGCCCAATAAACCTGACCCCTTCTCCAGGTACTCCTGCCCAGTCACCCAAACCGGAAACCTGGAGCCTGTTTCCCCTTCCTCTCCTCCCCATCACCCATTCTAGCCCCAAGGCTGACTGTGCCCTGAAGAGAAGCGCCTTGACTTTATCCACTTCTTCATCCCCAGCATCCCCAGTCCAGCTCACACCTCATTCTTCCTCCCCAGGATGCCTGTGAGGCCCCTTGCTTCCATTTGCTGAGTTGTTCACAGGCACTTAGGTGTCTTCTCCATGACCAGTCCATGCTGAGCACAGGGAACCCAGCAGAGAGCTGAGCACGGCTGACCCCTCTGTGACCTGGGCCAGCTGGGATCCTATGCCAGGGGATGCAGTGACCTCCCCTGCCCCATGGACATCCCCAACAAGGCTGCCTAACCTCACAAATGTGTTTATCAAGATTGATGGCAAAACCAAGAATATTTCTGTCTCATAAATGTTCAGAAGAAAAATAACTTAGCTTCCATTGAATACCATCTGAATTACTGGTCATTCTTGGCCTTATTATAAGTGAAACAACCAGGTACCACAAACATCAAGATTTAATATGATAAGACATCCATATCATCACCTACTCAATGTTCTCTAAAAAATTGAACCTGAAAGCAACTCAGCCTCTAGTCCTAATTGCAACTTGCAGGAAATGTGGAGAGAGAGGAACAAGCTAAATGACACAGCAAGGACACAGGTAAGCAAATCCAGATCATGGGACACTCCGCAGGGTCTGTGGCCTGTTTCCTCCAGGAAGTCCAGGGCACCGGGGATGACAGGCAGGGGAGCTGAGCGAGTAAAGGACACTTCTCAGCCTGCTGCAGGGTGGGTTGTTTGAATCCCGGTTCAAATCCCCTGCGAACAGCTGGGTAATTGCTGTTGTCGGGTTGCTCGCTCATATCCGACTCTCTGTGAACCTGTGGACTGCAGCACCCAGGATTCCCTCTCCTTCACTGTCTCCCAGAGTTTGCGCAAACTCATGTCTGTTGAGTCAATGATGAGTGGATTATTAGAGACATTTGAATATGAACTTGTGTTTGATGGTATAAAGGAAGTCTTATTAACTTAGTCAAATATGACAAAAGTGTGTGTGGTGGCTATGGAGGAAAAAATTTTTACCAATTAAAGATGCAAGCAAAAGTGTCTACAGGTAAAATGACAGGATGTTTGACATTTAGTCTATTTTAGAAAAAGGGACAAGGGAATGGATGAAACAAGATTGGAAATATGTAAAATGTTTGCATCTGGGTTATAGGTACATCAGTTTATTCTCTCTATTTTTTAAAGTATTTTTAAATTTTCTGTAATGGAGAGAAGGAAAACAAAACATTTATCATTTTTATTATGTGTTTTTAAAGAACAAACATTTTCTCTTAATTTTATAAGGAATTCTATTTTCAACACAGAATTATGTTTTTTGCAACAAATTATTAAGCAGTTAATGAAAATACTTAAATTCTCCACTCAATGCCTGAGGATCTTGGCATGAAAATACTTTGTCTCAACTTGGTAGTTGTCTTTTCATTGCTTAGAGCAATATGGAAATCTTCTCAGTGCTCAGATGTTCTTGGACATTCTTTCTTTAAAATGTAAATATACACATCTAAGTGGCTAATTATTCAAGCTTCTATTTAATAACAGATTCTATTTTTATTAAAAATTCTATCATTAAAATAATGTGAGATGAATTACCTTCCATGACTTTTCAAGAACAGAGAAAAACAATTTTAATATCCTATTTTTTCTCATAGTGAAAAACATGAATGTGCATACATTACAAATGAGCAAATGAGACAAGCTTGAGAGCAGAAGTAGACTGGATCTGGTTAAATTTGGCCTTAATAAAGCCAGAGGGTAAAGGTAACTGTTTGTTGTTGCTGTTGTGCAGTGTCTGCTTATTTGGAAAAGAAGCCATATATGATAGAGACGCCTGGAGAACCCTTAGAATAAGCAGAGTAGCAAACAGTGAGGCGAGGATTGTCATGCTTTTCCTGATAAACTCTGAAGTGCTTATTTTGAAGTAGCTTAGCCAGAAGTTCCCTCAAAAGAAGCACTGGCCCACCTCTGGTTTTCAATTATTTGTTGTTATTCACTCACTAAGTCACATCCAACATATCCAACTCTCAGTGGCCCCTTGGACTGCAGCACACCAGGCTTCCCTGTCCTTCGCTATCTCCTAGAGTTTGCTCCGATTCTAGTCCATTGAATCGGTGATGCTATCTAAACATCGGATCCTCGGTGGCCCTCTTCTTCTTTTGCCCTCATCTTTCCCACCATCAGGGTGTTTTCCAATGAGTCAGCTCTTCCCACCAGGTGGCCAAAGCATTGGAGCTTCAGCTTCAGCATCAGTCCTTCCAATGAAGATTCAGGGTTAATTTCCTTTAGGATTGACTGGGTTGAGTACTTGCAGTCCAACGAACTCTCAAGAGTCTTCTCCAGCACCACAGTTCAAAAGTATCAGTTCTTTGGAAGTCAGCCTTCTTTATGGTCCAACCCTTACATCCATTCATGACTTCTGGATAAACCATAGCTCTGACTAGAAGGACCTTTGTCGGCAAAGTGATGTCTTCACCTTTTAATATGCTGTCTCTGTTTGTCACAGGTTTCCTTCCAAGGAGCAAGCGTCTTTTAATTTCACAGCTGCAGTCAATGTCCCCAGTGACTTTGGAGCCCAAGAAAATAAAATCTGTCACTGCTTCTACTTTTTCCCATCTACATTCCATGAAGTGATGGGACTGGATGCCGTGATCTTGGTTTTTTGAGTGCTGAGTTTTAAGCCAGCTTTTTCACTCTCCTCTTTCACCCTCATCAAGACGTTCTTTAGTTCCTCTTCAGTTTCTGCCATTAGAGTGGTATCATCTGCATATCCGAGTCTGTTGACACTTCTGGCAATCTTGATTCCAGGTTGGGATTCATCCAGCCCATATTTTGCATGATGTACTCTGTATATAAGTAAAATAAACAGGGTGACAATGTATAGCCTTGTCACACTCCTTTCCCAATTTTGAACTAGTCAGTTGTTTCATGTAAGGTTCTAACTATTGTTTCTTGACCCACATACAGGTTTCTCAGGAGAAAGGGAAGGTGGTCTAGTATTCCCATCTTTTTAAGAATTTCCCACAGTTTGTTTTGATTTACACAAAGTCTTTAGCTTAGTCAATGAAGTGGAAATAGATGTTTTTCTGGAATATCCTTGATTTCTCTGTGAGCCAGTGGATGTTGCCAACTTGATCTCTAGCTCCTCTGCCTTTTCTGAACCCAGCGTGTACATCTGGAAGTTCTCAGTTCGTGTAGTGCTAAGCCTAGCTTGAAAGATTTTGAGCGTCACCTTACAGGGAAATGAGCACAGCTCTGCGGGACTGTGAGCATTCTTCAGCATTGCCCTTCTTTGGGACTGGAATGAAAACTGACCTTTTCCAGTCCTGTGGCCACTGCTGAGTTTTCCAAATTTGCTGACATATTGAGTGCAGCACTTTAGCAGCAGCATCTTCTAGGATTTTAAATAATTCAGCTGGGATTCCATCACCTCCACTACCTTTGTTTGTTGTGATGCTTCCTAAGGCCCACTTGACTTCACACTCCAGGATGTCAGGCTCTGGATGAGTGGCCACATCATCATGGATATGTGGGTCATTAAGCCCTTCTTTTGTACAGCTCTTCTGTGTACTCTTGCCACCGCTTTTTAAGAGCTTCTGCTTCTGTTGGGCTTTACCATTTCTGTCCTTTATTGCGCCCATCCTTTCATGAAATGTTCCCTTGATATCACCAATTTTCTTGAAGAGCTCTCTAGTCTTTTCCATTCTGTTATTTTCCTTTATTTTTTGGTACTGTTCGCTGAGGAAGACTTTCTTATCTCTCCTTTGTATCCTCCAGAACCTGCATTCAGTTGGGTATATCTTTCCCTTTCTCCTCTGCCTTTTGCTTCTCTTTTCTCAGCTATTTGGAAGGCCTCCTCAGACAACCACTTTGCCTTCTTGCATTTCTTTTTCTTGTGGCTGGTCTTTGCCTACCACCTCCTGAACAGTGTTAAGAACCTCTGTCCATAGCTCTTCAGGCACTCTTCTACCAGATCTAATCCCTTGAATATAGTCATCATCTCCCAGATAGAACAGCAGAAAGAAGAAGCAAGAATTGCAATCCTGTGGCCTCCAGAATGAAAACCACAGTCCCAGAAAACTAACCAAAATGGTCACATGGATCACAGGCTTGTGTAACTCAGTGAAACTATAGCCATGCCATGCAGGGCTGGGTGGGTCATGGTAGAGAATTCTGACAAAACTCTGAGTGGTCCGCTGGAGAAGGGAATGGCAAAGTACTTCTTGCCTTGAGGACCCCATAAACAGAATGAAAAGGCAAAAAGATAGAACACTGAAAGAGGAACTTCCCAGGTCAGTAGGTGCCCAATATGCTCCTGGAGATCATTGGAGAAATAACTCCAGAAAGAATGAAGACATGGAGTTAAAGCAACAACAGCACCCAGTTGTGGACGTGACTGGTGATGGAAGTAAAGTCCGATGTTGTAAAGAGCAGTATTGCATAGGAACCTGGACTGTTAGGTCCATGAATCAAGGCAAATTGGAAGTGGTCAAACAGGAGATGAAAAGTGAACATTGACATTCTAGGAATCAGAGAACTAAAATGGATTGGAATGGGTGAATTTAACTCAGATGGCCATTGTATCTACCACTGTGGGCAGGAATCCCTTATAAGACATGGAGTAGCCATCATGGTCAACAAAAGAGTCTGAAATGCAGTACTTGGATGCAATCTTAAAAACGACAGAATGATCTCTGTTCATTTCCAAGGCAAACCATTTGATATCATAGTAATCCAAGTCTATGCCCCAACCAGTAACACTGAAAAAGCTGAAGTTGAACAGTTCTATGAAGACCTACAAGACCTTTTAGAACTAACACCCCCAAAAGAAGTCCTTTTCATTATAGGGGATTGGAATGCAAAAGTAGGAAGTCAAGAAACACCTGGGGTAACAGGCAAACTTGGCCATGGAATACAGAATGAAGCAGGGCAAAGGCTAATAGAGTTCCGCCAAGAGAACACACTGATCATAGCAAATACTCTCTTCCAACAACACAAGAGAAGACTCTACACATGGACATCACCAGATGGTCAACACCGAAATCAGATTGATTATATTCTATGCAGCCAAAGATGGAGAAGCTCTATACAGTCAACAAAAACAAGACCAGGAGCTGACTGTGGCTCAGATCATGAACTCCTTATTGCCAAATTCAGACTGAAGAAAATATGGAAAAGCACTAGACCATTCAGGTATGACCTAAATCAAATCCCTTACGATTATACAGTGGAAGTGAGAAATAGATTCAAGGGACTAGATCTGATAGACAAGAGCGCCTGAAGAACTATGGATGGAGGTTCATGACATTGTACAGGAGACAGGGATCAAGACCATCCCCAAGAAAATGAAATGCAAAAAGGCAAATTGGCTGCCTGGGGAGGCCTTACAAATAGCTGTGAAAAGAAGAGAAGCGAAAGGCAAAGGAGAAAAGGAAAGATACACCCATTTGAATGCAGAGTTCCAAAGAATAGCAAGGAGAGATATGAAAGCCTTCCTCAGCAATCAGTGCAAAGAAATAGAGGAAAATAATAGAATGGGAAAGACTAGAGATTCTTCAAGAAAATTAGAGATACCAAGGGAACATTTCATGCAAAGATGGGCTCAATAAAGGACAGAAATGGTATGGACCTAACAGAAGCAAAAGATATTAAGAAGAGGTGGCAAGAATACACAGAAGAACTGTACAAAAAAGATCTTCACGATCGAGATAACCATGATGGTGTGATCACTCACCTAGGGTCAGACATCCTGGAATGCTAAATCAAGTGGGCCTTAGGAAGCATCACTATGAACAAAGCGAGTGGAGGTGATGGAATTCCAGCTGAGCCATTTCAAATCCTAAAAGATGATGCTGTGATGCACTCAATATGCCAGCAAATGTGGAAAACTCAGCAGTGGCCACAGGACTGGAAAAGGTCAGTTTTCATTCCAATCCCAAGAAAAAGCAATGCCAAATAATGCTCACACTACCACACAATTGCATTTGTCTCACACACTAGCAAAGTAATGCTCAAAATTCTCCAAGCCAGGCTTCAAAAGTACATGAACCATGAACTTCCAGATGTTCAAGCTAGATTAGAAAAGGCATAGGAACCAGAGATCAAAGTGCCAAGATCTGCTGGATCATCAAAAAAGCAAGAGTTCCAGAAAAATTTCTACTTCTGCTTTATTGACTATGCCAAAGCCTTTGTGTGGATCACAACAAACTGTGGAAAGTTCTTAAAGAGATAGGAAAACCAGACCAGCTGACCTGCCTCTTGAGAAACCTATATGCAGGTTAGGAAGCAACAGTTAGAACAATAGACTGGTTCCAAATTGGGAAAAGGAGCACGTCAAGGCTGTATATCGTCACCCTGCTTATTTAACTTCTATGCAGAGTACATCATGAGAAACGTTGGGCTGGATGAAGCAGAAGCTGGAATCAAGATTGCCAGGAGAAATATCAATAACCTCAGATATGCAGATGTTCAGTTCAGTTCAGTTCAGTTGCTCAGTCGTGTCCAACTCTTTGCGACCCCATGAATTGCAGCACGCCAGGCCTCCCTGTCCATCACCATCTCCCGGAGTTCACTCAGACTCACATCCATCGAGTCTGTGATGCCATCCAGCCATCTCATCCTCGGTCGTCCCCTTCTCCTCCTGCCCACAATCCCTCCCAGCATCAGAGTCTTTTCCAATGAGTCAACCCTTCGCATGAGGTGGCCTAAATACTGGAGTTTCAGCTTTAGCATCATTCCTTCCAAAGAAATCCCAGGGTTGATCTCCTTCAGAATGGACTGGTTGGATCTTCCTGCAGTCCAAGGGACTCTCAACACCAAGTCCAAGTCTTCTCCAACACCACAGTTCAAAAGCATCAGTNCAAAGAAATCCCAGGGCTGTCCTTCAGAATGGACTGGTTGGATCTCCTTGCAGTCCAAGGGACTCTCAAGAGTCTTCTCCAACACCACAGTTCAAAAGCATCAATTCTTTGGCGCTCAGCCTTCTTCACAGTCCAACTCTCACATCCATACATGACCACAGGAAAAACCATAGCCTTGACTAGACAGACCTTAGTAGGCAAAGTAATGTCTCTGCTTTTGAAAATGCTATCTAGGTTGGACATAACTTTTCTTCCAAGGAGTAAGCGTCTTTTAATTTCATGGCTGCAGTCACCATCAGCAGTGATTTTGGAGCCCAAAAAAATAAAGTCTGACACTGTTTCCACTGTTTCCCCATCTATTTCCCATGAAGTGATGGGACCAGATGCCATGATCTTCGTTTTCTGAATGTTGAGCTTCAAGCCAACTTTTTCGCTCTCCTCTTTCACTTTCATCAAGAGGCCTTTTAGTTCCTCTTCACTTTCTGCCATAAGGGTGGTGTCATCTGCATATCTGAGGTTATTGATATTTCTCCCGGCAATCTTGATTCCAGCTTGTGCTTCTTCCAACCCATTAGCTTGGAGTATTTTCATTTTCTTGAGTGAAGTAATTTCTAGGCAGGAATGAAAACAAATTATTTGCTATAATAATTTTTAGTAGTAAATATTAGCAAGAATTAATAAATGAGTGTTTAATGAGATCAGATCTATTTTGGATGGTTGCCTCATGCTTTAAGGGATTCCCTGGTGGCTCAGACGGTAAGGCATTTGCCCTCAATGCATGAGACACAGTTCGATCCCCAGATTGGGAAGATCCCCTGGAGAAGGAAATGGCAACCCACTCCAGTACTCTTGCCTAGAAAATTCCTTGGATGGAGGAGCCTGGTGGGCTAGAGTCCATGGGGTCACAAAGAGTTGGACACGACTGAGTGACTTCACTTTCACTTTTCACTTTCACTCATGCTTTAAAGAAATTCTAGGACTTTTTTCTTTCATTCCTTAACTGTTACTTCAGTTTGCATTCTGAAATATTCTTTTAAATATATTTAGTTGTTTCTCATATTTTCTGCTTTTCATTTAAAAATAGTTTTGAGTGTACACTGTGTTCCAGCTACAGGGAAGATAACTATCTCCTTTTGGGGACCTTTAAAGATTCCCAACAGAAGGAAATCAATTATTATTTGACTAAACACTTTGTGCACAATCTGAGTCATCTCCCTCATTTTATCAATTAGCTATCCAGGAAAAGTTTTCAGGTCTCTATTCTACACTGACCAGAAAAATGGCATACTTAAAGACAAATGTTCACAAACTGACTGTGGGGATATGAGGACTGAATGCTTATCTACTTTGAATATTAAAATAAAAGTATTTGCAAAAAAGTCTAATATACAAACAAAAGTGTTTCAAAATCTATTTGAAATGAATGTGTGAAATGAAAATCTATTTTTATTCAGTTGGTATTTGTGTCTCTTTTTATACTGTAAAAATCAAGAACTCTTTTTTGATGTTTCTAGTGGAGATAATTAACAAAATTAGCTTTAAGAGTGATAAGCTGTTCATAATAAATGTGGGATTATAGAAATCAATGTTTCCTTTGCAGTGTCTGGACCTCTCATACACACTGAGAAGAAATAAAATAATCTTTCTGATTTGTCCAGTGTTTTAGTGTGATTGCTTTTTTAATGTTTTAGATCCAGTTAAAGAATATGGTTGTGCCCCATGGCCTATGGTTGAGAAGTTAATTAAAAAATGTTTGAAAGAAAATCCTCAAGAAAGACCCACTTCTGCCCAGGTATTCATATCATTAAAATTTATCAATATTTTGTGCAGAACATAAAATATTTATCTATTTATAAAACAATAATAAAAAATATATATATACTTAAACATATAAATTCACTCACAGTTAAGCAAAGCTGTTACATCCTCTCACCACCCTGGGCACAAAACAAAGGGCAAACATCCAGAAATGCACATATGCCAATTTCTGATTGCATCACTCTCTTTCCCTATCAATGCAGCCACGCTCCTAGCTTTCATGATAATCATTATTATTTCCTCTTTAAGGTTTCACTACCCAGTTTAATATTCCTGTATTCATAATTTATTTAAAATGGAATCAGTCACATGCTGTTCTGAGATTTTTCAGTTTTTCTCCCAACATTGTTTTGTGATCTTCATCCATGTTGTTGAACATAGCTGTTGATTTCTTTCCCAGCTACTCTGTTCCATTGTTTGAATGCACGACAGTGTATTTACCCGTGACTATATCAACTTTTCTAGTTTTTTGCTATTATCAGTACTGTTATGAGCATGGTTGTACATCTCCTAGTGCAAATTGCTTAAGAATTGCTTTATGTTATATATCTAGGAGTTGAATTGCAGAATCATGGAATACGGGAATGTCTAAATCATTTTCTGAAGAAGTTGTACCAGCTTAACGGTTCCATCACCTGTATATTACTGTAGCTGTTTTTTAAAATATATTCTCCTTAAATGTTGTACTATCTGACTTTTTAATTTTTTTGAAATGGATTCAGCTTTGTACATTGGTTTACATTTTCCTAATTACTAATAAGGATGAGCATTTATTTATATATTCATTGGTAATATATATGTTTTCTCTTCTGGAAAATGCTTGTTCATTGTTTTGCCCATTTTTCTATTAGGTTATTTGCATAAAAATGAAATTTAAAAACCACTTCTTTCTTTTTTATATTGTATACTAAAACTTAGTTGGTTACGTATGTTGCAAATTTATTTTCCCAATTCATGGTTCCCATTTTTATTTCCTATTGAGTGCCTTTTGCTTAACAGAATTTCTTAATTTTAATAGAGATAAACTTAACAGTACTTACTTTTTTAGCTATTAGTTTTAGAATCTTGTATTAAAAGGCCCTTATCTCTCCCAGAGCCACAAAAATATCTACCTATGGTTTCTTCATAAAGTTTAAAAGTTTTGCTTTTGATAAAGTTCTTAATTCATCAGGAATTGTATTTTTATCTAGATCCAATTTTCTTTTTTCCATTTGGATAACCTATTTTCCAGTATCTTCTATGAAATTGTTTCTTACTTTGTCTTCCATTGATCTTTGTTTTTTCTGTTTGCACTCTTTGATATACTCTCAAAGATACACACACGCATACTCTCTTCCATTGGTCAATTTACCTGTTTTTCCTCCAGTACAGTCCTGTCTTAATTCCTGAAGCTTTAATAGTCTTTTCCCCCCATAACTGTTACCCTTTAGGAATGACTTAGCTGTTCTTTGGTCTAATTTTTCCATATAAGTTTTTAAATCACTTTGTTAACTTTTTTGAAAAATTCTATTGTGCTTTGGATTAGACTTGCAATGAATCTATAGGCAATACCCTTATGATGTATTAAGTCTCTGTATTCTTGAATGTGGGTTATCTCTCTGTTTAGGTCTTAAGTGTCTTTCAATGAAGTTTTGCACTTCTGCATACAGGTCTTGCACATATTTCATTGGGTATTTTTTTTTTTTTTTTTGCTATAAATTGCTTTAAACTCAGTTCCTGGCTTGAGATGTTTTTGAGCCACCTAGGTGATGGGAATCTTATCTGTAAATCTTGAGAGCAAGCTTAGGAATAACAGTTTCTAAGGGTTCTTTTGCTCTTTCACCCTGTGTCTGTAAAGTCCCAAGGCTACTTTCATTATAGACCAGTGGGAGAGGAGCATGGCTTTATTTCTAGTTTTCATTTACTTTGAATATATGCCCCTTTGGGATCCCAGTTTTATCCCCTTACTACATTCTCCACTTTGGGCATCCTTAGATTTAACTCTTTCCCACCAGCCCCACAAGGCATTCAGAACCAAAAATCAGTTTTACTTCAGTGGACCAGTGCCTTAAGGGAAAATCAGGCTTTGGGGCTCATCTGACCTCTCTGGATTCTGCCTTTCATTAATATTTTGGCCTGATAATTCTGTATGGTGTTGTCAGATCCCTAATGTTTCTAAGAGGTTAAAAAAAAAATTTCTTCAGCATTTTAAATTGTAGTTTGCTGGAAGAATTGTCCAAATAATCTTTTCTATCATATTATTGGAAATAGAACTCTTGCAGTTTTTAAAATTTTATGTTTTTATTTCTTGGTCACACTGCATGGTATGCAGGATATTAGTTTCCTGACCATATCAAACCCTCGCCCCCTATAGTGGAAGTCTTAATCACTGGCCTGCCAGAGAAGTCCCTCTTACTATGTTTTAAATAAAACATTTAATATATCAAAATAAGAGGTGTTTTTATGTTTTGGACTCTTAATTTTGTATAATAATTAATTGAAAAATTTTTGTTCAGTTTCTTACTGAGAAATAGCTGAGGACATGCACACTACTTTTATCAAACAACCTATAATCATGTTGACTACTTGTCTTACTTTTTAATTTTGGTTGCTACCTGAATTAGTCACACAGACTTAAAAATATCTTGGTGATATTCTCCAAAGCTTAATTATTGTTTTACTTTTTCTTTTTTTAATTTTTACTTATACTTCACTTGTATTTTATAGCCTACCTATCACCTTGAGAGTTTTTTCTTTTAGCATATGACAGTATTCAAAAACTTGCTCATACCTATTTAAAATACCATGTGTGCTAGGTAAGATAGGTAAACTCACACCTTTGTCAGATGAGGCACTGGGTGAAAAAGAGCTTTCTTGGAGTCTCCTTCATGGCAGGCAAGTGGCTGTGACGCGAGAGTCTAGTTCCATTTTCCTGCCTCCTGGTTGTTTCCTTACACTGGCTTTATGCCATCTCTCTAGTTCTTTAGTGCTTGAAGGAAAAACAAAAACAGAATCTAGAGGTGATTTGTGAGTTTGTTGCCATGCTGTGCTTAGTCGCTCAGTTGTGTCTGCCTCTTTGTGACACAATAGACTGTAGCCCACCAGATTCCTCTGTCTATGGGATTCTCCAGGCAGGAATACTGGAGTGGGTAGCCTATCCCTTCTCCAAAGGATCTTCCCAACAGAGGAGTTGAACTGAGGTCTCTTGCAATGTAGGTGGATTCATTACCAGTTGAGCTACCAGGAAAGCTTGTTCCCAAAGACAAAATTTCGTTTCCCTTCAACTGGTAGAAGCTCTAGTCTCTTCTTGGCCTGAATATTTATCTCCAACATGATATGTTTCTGTGATATAAAACTGAATGAAGAATAGCTCCTGGTTCTGCTAACTTTCTGTTAATTTGGCACTTTGGGGATTTCTTTTCAAAGAATTCAAAGTTACAAAACACACCCTACATAAAAAAGTGTGTATACCATGCACAGTTTAAAAATAAGTATTTTTTTGATGTAATTTTATCTCTAGTTTGTTAATCTTGTTGCTTTGGGTGGATCACAGTTTAAATAACAAATTTAGATTTTTCTTGATGAAACTATAACATTTAACTGTAACATTATGCATAATGATATGATCTTTCTAGGTGTTTCCCTGGTGTCTTGGTGGTAAAGAATCCACCTGCCAAGCTGGAAGTGCAGGTTTGATCCCTGGGTCAGGAAGATCCCCTGGAGAAGGAAATGGCAACCCATTCCATATTGTTGCCTGGGAAATCTTGCAGACAGAGGAGCGTAGTGGGCTACAGTCCATAAGGTCTCAAAGATTCTGACACGACTTAGCGACTAACTACCATCATAATCTTTCAAGCATTCATGTGTTAACTTGATGTGTGTTATTTTTTAAACTTCTCAGGTCTTTGACATTTTGAATTCAGCTGAGTTAATCTGTCTGATGAGACGTATATCAATACCTAAAAGCTTTACTGTTGAATGCATGGTTGCTACGAATCATAACAGCAAGAATGTGAGGATTTGGCTGGGCTGTGGGCACACTGACAGAGGACAGCTCTCATTTCTTGACTTAAATACAGAAAGATACACTTCTGAGGTAAATCCAAATACTCTTTAAATTAGTGATATTCTAGAGAACTCACTTTGTGAACTATTTTAAAGCTTGCGCCAATTAAAAAGTTACTTGGGAGCATTCAGTGCATAGGTGTGAAGTGTCTGGCTGGGGCCAGGGCCAAGGGAGGGCTTGAAGGCACGGTGTTTGGTTTGGGACACAGTGACAGAGCTATCTGTGTCCGACTGCTGGGTGGAAAGTGATTGTCCAGGGCTAGCCAAGAAAGAGGTCTGAGAGATTCTCGACACTACCCATGACTTTCAAATGGAACTGCAGAAACTCAACTGGTTCTTTTAAAAAAGAGTTACTTATGAAGAAATTAAATAGGGGCTAATATAGACTTGTTATTAAATTAGCTTCCTGTTAGAACAAGTGCATTCACAAGAAATTAAGTGGTATGTGTTTGTTTTAAAACCACAATGTATGTCTTAGATCAGGATCCCTAAAAACAGAGCCTGACACAGGATTTTATATAAGTGATTTAAGGAAAGAGAGGGCTTCCCTGGTAGCTCAGCTGACAAAGACTCCACCTGCAATGCAGGAGATCTGCACTTGATCTCTGGGTTGGGAAGAGCCCTTGGAGGAGGGCATGGCAACCCACTCCAGTATTCTTGCCTGGAGAATCCCCATGGACAAAGGAGCCTGGCAGGCTACAGTCCATGGGGTTGCAAACAGCCAGACATTACTGAACGACTAAGCAGAGCACAAGGAGAGAAAAAACTTTAAAGATATGGGAAGCCACATAGGTCAGGGGAAGAAGCTCAGCAAAAATGTAGTTTCTGAGAAAATCTAGCTTCAAGCTTTGTGTATGTGCATTCATGCTCAGTCTTTCGACCCCATGGACTATATGTAGCCCTCCAACTTTCAATCATTACCCACAAGAAACTGGAATGTAATAACAGCACAGATTAATTCTTTTACCAGGCAAGTGGTCTGGTATGTCAAATCCCACTGTCAGTCAGTCATTAGCACAATTTGCCCAATGGTAGGAGTGGGGTAATCTCCCAGCCACTTCTGAACAAGCTGGCTCCCTGTGGGCTGAAGGTAATGAAGGGTGCAACTTTGAGCTCTTAGTAGCCAACACTCAGAGCAGCTGAGGGTGGCTGATAGAGGAGATCTGGGCTTGGCTTCTACAAGATGGGTCACTAATTGTATTGGGAAATATAAGGTCAATTTCTAGACATAAAAAATTTAATATTTTGATAGTTGCTTTGAAATGTGTTGTGCCTAAATATTATTCTTAAGGTTGAACAGTGTTCTTGTGTTATTTTGAGTGAGAAATGATACTGAAAATAATTTTCAGTTTCTAAATTTTAGTTTCAGGTACACTCTAGACAGACATTTTTTTTTTTTTCTTTGCCAGTTAACTCATTTATTGTTGCAAATTAAATAAAATCATCACTGTTTTTAAAATTAAAAGCAAGAAAATAAAAAGTTAAATATGTGGATTACATAAATCTGTACAAATTCTAGCCACTTAAGGTAGAACAGTCCTTTAGAGTGTGTTTTCTTTTCTTAATAGGAAGTTACTGATAGTAGAATTCTGTGCCTTGCCTTGGTGTATCTTCCTGTTGAAAAGGAAAGTTGGATTGTGTCTGGAACACAGTCTGGCATGCTCCTCGTCATTAATACTGAAGATGGGAGAAAGAGGCATACCCTTGAAAAGATGACTGATTCTGTTACTTGCTTGTATTGTAATTCCTTTTCCAAGCAAAGGTAAGACAGTGAATTTGACCTTGAAGGAGCATTACCTATCTTTTAGTTGACTTAATTATGTGCAAAATTGTTTCAGTATCAGCACAGCTTGAAAATTTTTGACATTTTCCCATTGGTTGCATGTATTAAAGGGAATTATAGGAGGCCTCAAAGATATTTGTGTTTTCCTGTATACAGATCAGGCTGAGGCAGTTAAAAAATAGGTCAGTAATTTCTTCAGGCCTCCAGCCTTGCTCCATTTACCTCAGCTATGGCTCTAACGCTTTACAACTCATGACAGCAATTTACTTTCGCAGGGCTTCTACCAAAAAGAATTCTTATTCTTCTTTGAATGCATGTATATTGATAATCTGTTATATGCCTCTAAAGCATAGCACTAACTACCAGATTGAAAAAAAAAAAAAACTTCAGTAAATGAATTCATAAGTTGTTTAGAGGTAAAAATGGCTTAAACATTATCAGTTATTGAAATGGCAGAATTTCAGATATGAGTGATAGATTAGTTGCTGTAATATTTGGGGCAATATGATTTCCATGAGTCATTTCGATTATATGTTACATCCTTCAGTCAGTACCAGAAAATAAATAAGTATTAGAAAAATGTGAAGTCCAAGTTTTGGTGGCTGAATTATAAACTCCATTGGCAATGATCCAAAAATTATTGTTTGGATACTGTCAAAAGCTTCATCAGAGGAAGTCAAATAGGCAAGGAAGACTTTATATTTAAAATAATTGCAACAGGGGAGATGAATTGAACTCAGCTCTGCTGAAATAATAGCTGGGAGAATTTTTAAACCTTTTAACGAGCTAGTGTAAAAGTGCTGGAGGACTTTAGGGGAGGAAGAGGGGCAATGTGATTAGGCCATCTGTATTTGCTGATCATTGCTTATTGAAATTGAGCTCCTCCTACTGCCTTACAAAGACTAGGAGAAGGCATGTCATCCTTCCTGATGACATTTCAGAGAAGGCTCCCAAATCCTTGAGAAAGTCATTCTTCAGTTATAAAACTTGCAAGGGTCTAGGAGAAGATCTGCATTTTAAATGGGCCAAGAAAGAAGTTACAATTTAAGTTTTCTCAAGTGAATGCTGTAAGGAAAGGGAGGTCAGAGCCAATAACCAGGAAAAAAAGCTGTCTAAAGTTTAGTTAAGCTAGGGGGAATGTGAAGCCATCTTGGTCAATATAATCATTCTTTTTATAACAATTTTGACATTTTTTCTTTTAGCAAGCAAAAAAATTTCCTTTTAGTGGGAACTGCTGATGGCAACTTAGCGATTTTTGAAGATAAAACTGTTAAGGTAAATATTGAACACATTCTGCATCAAAATTTAAATTGTTTTATGTTTGTTCATCAACACCCTCCTTCTGATTATAAACTCCCTGACCCTAAGGATCATGTATTCTGCTTTTTATCTTTTCATTGCTTCAGAAAGTCTTGTACATAATAGATTTTCTATAAGTACTTGCTGATTAACTGTGTATATGAATGAACCAAGGAAAAATTGATAAATGAGATCTGATTTATAATATAGTGTTAGTGATGGAAATAATTCCATTTTTATGTAAGTGAAGTAGATAATTTCTTATAAATATTTTGTGGAAAAGACAAGGGAAACAAGTTTTAAGTCTGGCTTGCTATCAACCTATTCTTTAATATTGAAGAAATCATTTGACTTTCTGTTCTTAAGATTCACATTTATCATTAAAGCATTGATTTCTCCACCCTTCATTCATCTGTGGTTCCATCTAGTCATTTAACATCCTACCCATTCATACTCTTTGTTAGCAAAAAAGTTTATTATCTAATGAAAGACAAAGAAACAATTATAGTAGAATTTTTAGGTTACTGCTGTACAAATTTTGCATGGAGAAGTGAAGAGATTGGTTATAAAGATGAATTGAATACTATTTGAATTAAATCCTGTTTTTATAAGCTATTTGCAAAATGTATCCTGAATTTTTATTTTTATACCTCTAACCATTTAAGAGGGAAAGTAGTTTTTAGGAAGCTGAAATTTTACACTGTTTCACTCTGTAGATACTCAGTTTACTGAATGTGTTTTCTCTTTTTGGCAAAGTGTAAAGGAGCCACTCCTTTGAAGATACTCAACATAGGAAATGTCAGCACTCCACTGATGTGTTTGAGTGAATCTGTGAACTTAACTGAAAAAAACATTATGTGGGGAGGATGTGGTACAAAAGTTTTCTCATTTTCTGATGATTTCACCATTCAGAAACTCATTGAGACCAGGACAAATCAGCGGTGAGTTATTCCTTTCTGTGCTGCTAACTTAACATTTTATTAATGTTTATTCTTTGTAATCACTTCAATAATACTGTCTGTAATTTCCAACAAAAATCTTTCAAAATGCATACATTATTCTTCTGTTGTAAATGTAAATATTCATTATGAAACTTAGAAAGCACAGGAATGTTAAAAAAATCATCCAGTCTAATAACATTTGGGATAAAATATGAAATCGATGGTAATTTTGTAGTGTTTATCAATTTAAATATTTATCATTTTCATTATCTCCATATCAAATTAAACATGGAATTTGAAAGACAATCAATTCATTATTTTACTTTTTATTAGGGATTTCATTGAATATATAGATTGCCTTTGGGTAATATAGTCATTTTGACATTAATTCTTCCAGTCCATGAACATGGTATATCTTTCCATCAGTTTCTGTCATCTTGTTTCTTTCATCAGTCTTATGGTTTTCTGAGTACAAGTCTTTTATCTGCTCAGTTCAGTTCAGTTCAGTTGCTCAGTCATGTCCAACTCTTTGCAACCCGATGTCATCCCCTTCTCCTGCCCCCAATCCCTCCCACCACCAGAGTCTTTTCCAATGAGTCAACTCTTCGCATGAGATGGTGAAGTATTGGAGTTTCAGCTTCAACATCAGTCCTTCTAATGAACACCCAGGACTGATCTCCTTTAGGATGGACTGGTTGGATATCCTTGCAGTCCAAGGGACTCTCAAGAGTCTTCTCCAGCACCACAGTTCAAAAGCATCAATTCTTCAGCACTCAGCTTTCTTCACAGTCCAACATTCACATCCATATATGACTATTGGAAAAACCATAGCTTTGACTAGACAGACCTTAGTTGGCAAAGTAATATCTCTGCTTTTGAATATGCTATCTAGGTTGGTCATAACTTTCCTTCCAAGGAGTAAGCATCTTTTAATTTCATGGCTGCAATCACCATCTGCAGTGATTTTGGAGCCTAAGTGAAATCTATCATTGTTTCCATTTTTTCCCCTTCCATTTCCCATGAAGTGATGGGACCAGATGCCATGATATTCGTTTTCTGAATGTTGAGCTTTAAGCCAACTTTTTCACTGTCCTCTTTCATTGTCATCAAGAGGCTCTTTAGTTCTTCTTCACTTTCTGCCGTAAGGGTGGTGTCATCCGCATATCTGAGGTTACTGATATTTCTCCCAGCAATCTTGATTCCAGCTTGTGCTTCTTCTAGCCCAGCGTTTCTCATGATGTACTCTACATATAAGTTAAATAAGCAGAGTGACAATATACAGCCTTGACATACTCCTTTTCCTATTTAGAACCATTCTGTTGTTCCATATCCAGTTCTAACTGTTGCTTCCTGACCTGCATATAGTTTTCTCAAGAGGCAGGTCAGGTAGGTTTATTCTTTGTTATTTTATTCTTTTTGATGCAGTTGCTAATGGAATTGTTTCCTTAATTTCTCTTTCTGATTGTTTGTTGTTAGTGTACCGAAATACAACAGATTTCTGTATCCTGCAACTTTATTGAATTCATTAATGAGCTCTACTAGTTTTCTGGCAGTGTCTTTAGGATTTTCTATGTGTAGTATCTTATTTCAGAGAAGGCAATGGTAACCCACTCCAGTACTCTTGCCTGGAAAATCCCGTGGATGGAGGAGTCTGGTAGGCTGCAGTCCATGGGGTCATGAAGTCAGACACGACTGAGCGACTTCACTTTCACTTTTCACTTTCATGCACTGGAGAAGGAAATGGCAACCCAGTCCAGTGTTCTTTCCTGGAGAATCCCAGGGATGGGGGAGCCTGGTGGGCTGCCATCTGTGGGGTCGCACAGAGTCGGACACAACTGAAGTGACTTAACAGCAGCAGCAGCAGCAGTATCTTATTTAACTTATATTCAGAGTACATCATGAGAAACGCTGGGCTGGAAGAAGCACAAGCTGGAATCAAGATTGCTGGGAGAAATATCAATAACCTCAGATATGCAGATGACACCACCCTTATGGCAGAAAGTGAAGAGGAACTAAAAAGCCTCTTGATGAAAGTG